>JARQAC010000003.1:10000000-10590130 GCA_036172945.1 Meloidogyne incognita
CTTTAGGGCATATATAAAAATTTTCTTTTAGGCCTATCTGAAAGCCCATAAAATTTGCTATAAAATAGTCCTGGCCTTAGTGTTTCTAAAATATATCTGTTTGAAGTATGCCCACTTAATGCTCAAAACCCTCCAAAATACCCCAAAAATGATCACTTAATGATTCCACGAACAATATCTCCATGTGTTCTTTATTGTGAAATTTAAGCTTGCTCTATTTTGTAGCAAATTTTATGGGCTTTCAGATAGGCCTAAAAGAAAATTTTTATATATGCCCTAAAGGGGTTAAAATATTTTTTGAAGTACTGTACCCCGGTTTCCCGTTGATTTTCGAGATTTGAGATCTCGATGAAGAAAACAGTTATAGACTTCGTTCTTTTTTCTTTTTAACTCAATATCAATAGAAATGTTCATAGAATTTTTTATTTCATTTTTAGTAATTGCTTAAGGGCTTTTTTATTAGGTTTTACAAACTGTTCAATGTATTTTGGAACACCTCATTTTCTGAAAATTTTTCATAACTTTTGTTAAAATTTTTGCTTTTCTAAAATTTTTTGTAAAATAGGGTAATTTTTGCTGCTGAATCAATATTTAAAGAAATTATAAAAATTGGACAAACCTAAGTTGACTTATCGGAAAAATTAGGGGGTGTCAACCTATTTTGGAACAGACTTTAATCATTGTCGAACTCATCAATGACGAAATGATCAGTCACCTTCAGAGTAGCCGTTTCAGAGTGGCCGTTTCAGAGTAGGGACTATTCAGAGTAGGCCGTTTCAGAGTAGCCGGTTCAGAGTACGGCTAAAAGAGGACGTTTCAGAGTACATAAATTTTTGGGGTTTGAAAATCTTTTATCTTGAATTTTTTTGTTTTTCCTTCTTTTTTGGATCTAAAAAACATTTTAAAAGGCAGCGAATCTTGATTCTAGCTTTTCCTTGGACTTTTTCGGCCCTCGGGTGAAGTCTTTGTTTCGGGGTTTTTGAGGGCAAAGCTGAAATACCAAACCCCCAAAAACCCTCGAAATACCAAACCGTGAAAAAAAGCTTGTAATACCAAAAAGGCAAAACTCTTGAAATACCAACGTGTGGAAAAAAAGCTTGAATTACATATAAAAACCAAAACGAGTCAAAAAATCGGTTGAAATTTTAGAATTTAATGATTTAAAAAAATTTAAAGAAATTTCAAAAAGACAAAAAACTAAAAAAAAACTCGTAATATGGAGTAGAATCTTCAATGTTTGATGTTTTTAAGAAAATTGGAAAAAATTTTCAAATTTAAAAAATTTTTAAAGATTTCAAATTTTTATTAAAATTTTTTTGTTGACTGTGTTGTTTGTGTCACATGTTGTGGTCCTGGTCCCTAGAACAACATAAAAGAAGTAAAAAGTAAAAAAATCAAAAGAATAAATAAATTTTTTCCAAAAATTTCGATTTTATGGGTAATTTATTCTATGTACTCTGAAACGTCCCCCTTTAGCCGTACTCTGAATCGGCTACTCTGAATCGGCTACTCTGAAATGGCCTACTCTGAAACGTCCTACTCTGAAACGGCTACTCTGAATCGGCTACTCTGAAAGGGGCTTTACCGATTTAATTTAAATTTTAAGCAGAAAAATTTAAATTTGAATCAACTACTTTATTGCTGCTTTATTTTAAGAAACTCAAAATTTTAACAACTCACTCTTAAGTTTATAAAAAAGAAAAATTTCTTCCAGAAATATTGTCGCAAGTCTGCTTTATCTGGAATTTTAAATTTTATCGTTTACGCAATCAAAAATTTATATAAGAGTCAAATGTTTGTTCAATGTTTTGATTAGAGATAGGTAATGGTCTCGGAATCCGTAATAGATTTGATTTTTGAATTATCGAGAGGAACAGAATCCACAAAATTGATCAGATAAATATTGCAGAAAATCCGATAACTTTTTGGACTAGACCCGAGAAATCCCATGTTGGATCCCAACATGTACCTATCTCTCTATTTGTGATATAACTGAGGTATATTTTAGACAAATAAAATATTTAAAATAAATAATGATGTTTTAATCAGGATAAATTTTTAATGTTAGAATTATGGTTCTCGGTTCCTGGAAATTCTTCGGATATCCGAGACCGAACCGAAAAATCCTCGGTTCTTCGGTTCGGTTCAGAACCGACAACCCTAGTTAGAATATATGAAAGAGTACATAAATACTTGCTTTTAAATTGAAAATTCAAATAAATGTGGTGATTTTAAAAAATGATTGAATAAATACATGGTATTTGGTATCTTTTAGGGATTTGAAGGGATAAATAAGGGTGGATTGTTTTTAAAATAAAGGGGAGAAACTTTTTGAAAAATAGGGATGTTGGGATAAATAGGAGGGATAAATAATGGGGGATTGTGTTTAAAATAAAGCGGAAAAAACTTTTAGAAAAATACATGGTATTTGGTATCTTTTAGGAACAGTGGGATAAATAGGAGGGATTTAGGACGTTGGGATAATGGGGGATTGTGTTTAAAAAATATAGGGGACTATTATACATTTTTGAATATCAAAAAAAGTTTTAGCCTCATCATCTTCTTCCTCATCTCTTCATTCTTAAATAATACCATAAATCATTTCGGCAATTAAATCTTCAATTTTTTCTGGAATTTTAGAAACAGGAGTGCAACCCATTCCTTCTTCTTCACAAATATTCTCTTTGAATTTCTGAACATTTATTTCATCTAATTTAATAATTGCCGAAAATACATGATTAAACCAATCAAAATACTTTCTTGCTTCTTCTTGAACATCCAAAAGTTTAAGTTGCCCACCCGTTCCCTCATCCGTTCCAGCATTTTTAAATTTCCAATCATTCCATTTTTTAACTTCTTCTTCTAAAAAATAAATTTAAAAAATTTGGACAATTTAGCGGGTGATTTTTGTATAGAAATGGAATTTTACCCGAAAATCTAATATCGAAAGATTCTAATATATTCTGATAGAGTTGTTTCGAAATTTCGATTTTCGAGGTTTTTCTTTGGATTTTTGGAATTTTTGTAATATTTTCGAAATATTTCTTTCGATTCCTCAGCAAAACTCATATAATTATTTTATAATTACCATGTATCTCGAGTTTTTTCTTTTCTTGCTTTGATAGTTTCTTCGGTTTTTTCTTTGTACTGCCCGAAAACTTTGACAGGTCACTCATCGATGGGCTTGACCCGAAACTTGTAGAACTTGCGGGTGAACCCAATTTTGATTTCAATTCGGTTTCTGATCCAACAGAAGATTTTGAGGGTGATGTGAATGTTCCAAACTTTGGTAGCTCACTCATAGATGGGCTTGACCCGAAACTTGTAGAACTTGCAGGTGAACCAAATTTTAATTCTTTGTCAGACCCAACAGAAGATTTTGAGGAGGGTGATGTGAAGAATGAATCATTCGTCGGTGATGACACTTCATCCAACGATGGCAATTCATCCACCGTCGATAATTGATCCTCCAATGACTGATCCATAGGCAAATCACTCAAATCAAGCATTGAGGTTGAAGAACTTAACATTGACATTGTATCCGAAAATTCTGGCGCTTCTTGTCCCAAATAACCCCAATCTACTTTTTCATAGATTCTGCTAACATCCAGTTGAGAGTCCTCCAATTTCTTAGAATATCCACCAATAATCCCTCCCAATAATTGCTGGCCAATTTCAAATTCCTTGGCTACTTTTCCACCTTTATTGTTGTTCACAACATCTTTAATCGTACTTTTAGAGGTTAAAATTAAATTTTCTGTTCTCTTAAAAAGCTCCAAAACAGCTTTATTCCGTCCAGAATGTAAACGAATTTGTCTGTAAATTTGTTCCAAGTCTTCAATTCTTATCTAAAATTGAGTGGTAATTTATAGGATAATAGAAAGAACTTGAAAAAAAATTTTTTAGGAAATTTTCCAAAAAGCCTTACCATAGCATTTAGTTCAATAAAATTTTTAATCACACTCTCAGATTCATTTAAATGTTTTTCAAGGTTCAACATATTCTTCAACAATGGCTTATTTTTTGTATTTTTTATTTTTTTCAGCTTCTTTTGATCAATCTTTTGAATCCCTTGATTTGCTTCTATGGTTGCTACAATACTTTTCGAATTTTTAACTATTTTCTCCAATGTTAAATTCTCTATCGCGACAAAACGAACGATCAAATTGAATCTTTAAAATTTGTATATTTATTAGAGACGTTCAGTGAAATATTCTAAAAATGGGGTAGGGTTACCCGATTCTTTGCTTGCTTTATCCGATGCTTACGGTAAAGTCGGAGCTGACGCTAAACAGGAAAATCTTCCAATTTGGAAGTAACGGTTTCTCTCATTTTTGGGGAAGGTTCTGGGTTAACTCGTAAACACTATCGTAGAATACTGCCCCAGGACTGAATTTTTTTTCAAAAACTGAGGATTTTTTGAAAATTTTTCCAAAACATGAAGAGAATTCTCAAAGATCATCAACAAGAAACTCACAAGTTCAAAGTCAAGAAACGAAACTAAGAATTTAGGACTTTCCTAATACAAAAGGGATACACAATGGTATTTTTGCGGACAGAAACATTTTTGCGGACAGGAAAATTTTTGCGGACAGAAAAATTTTTGCGGACAGAAACATTTTTGCGGACAGGAAAATTTTTGCGGACAGAAAAATTTTTGCGGACATTTTTAGGAAAAAATAGAGGTTAGGATATTTGTTATATCACATATCTTTTCTTATCACTTTCTTTTTAACTCCCCTAAAAAGCGTGTTTATTAGAGAAAATGCCTTCATTATTTCCAAATTTATTTAAAAGATGTGTCAAAGGATGACAAAAAATATGTAGCTCAAAAATAAACTAACCTATAATTTTCCAGATCATTTATAAACTCAACATCTTTGTTTTTAATCTTATTACGAGAATCACCAATAATTGGAATTGCCCAATGCGCACAATTATTAATTCCAACATTATCCCCGGGTTTTTCTATTATAATATTTAGTTTACGAATAACTGTTTGATCTAAATTGGTCAATAATTCTTCATTTATCAAGCTTTCTCTAGTTATAACATCCTTTTCAACTTTCAACTTTGTTTTTATTTCTTCCAAGTTGTTTACAATTTGTAAACTTTCCCCCTCTTTAAATAAAACTTGTTCCAACTTTTCCAAATGTTTAAATAATCTTTCATCACTTTCTTTCTTCATAAAACTTTGTTTGGTCAATTCCAACTCGTTTAACAAGTTTATTTGAATTGTACAATTTGTTAAACGTTTTATAGCAACATTCAACCTGTTTACAACATTTTCATAAGTTTCTTTTTCATCCAAACTTCCAACATTTTCTTTTTTTTTTAAACTTGTTATCATTGTTTTTGTTCCATTCACAAAAAACATTTCATAAACTTTATTTTTCTTTAACATGTTTGTTACCTCTTCAAACAATTCTAAAACTTTGTTTTTCCCTTTTTTCTCTTCTAAAACTTGTTTTATATTTTTCAACTTGTTTAGCAACTTTGTTTGGCCTTCCAATTTTAATAAACTTGTTTTTGCTAATTCCAAATTGTTTAGAACCTCTTCAAAACTTTTTTTCTTCTTCAAACTTTTTTCAAACTTTGCAATTTCTTTTATAAACATTTGTTTTGTTTCGTTGCTGAAAAAACTTGTTTTGATTGATTCCAACTTATCTAAACAAGTTTTAAAGTTTTCAACTTTTATTTCCTTCTTTATCGTATCCAACTTTTTTATAATCTCTTTTTTCTCTTTCTTATTTAATTCTTGTCCATTTAACAAACTTGTTTTAGTATCTTCTAATTCTTTATTATTTTTCAAACTTATCAGAATTGCTTCCAACATTGTTATAAAATCATTTTTCATTGTCTCATCCAAAAACTTTTTTGATGTTTCCAAACCATTTTCCAACATTTGTCCTTCTTTTAAAACTTGTTTAATTTCTTCGATTTTATCAATTGAATTTTTAAGCCGTTGGGGCATTTCGACAATTAAATTTTCTCTCATTTCTTTCAACTTTTCTTCTACCAATATTTCTTTTTCTTTATTTTCTTCATCTTTTATCAACATTTTTATTCTTCTCAAATTATTTAAAAATTTTATTGGAAATTTTATATCCAACAAATAACTACTTATATATTCCAATTCTCCCTTTCTATTTAACCATTCACTCTTTTCTTTAATTATTTTATGGCATTCTATAAATCCTTTTCTTTTCCCTTTTTTTCCTTCTATACTTGAAATTATTCCTTCTTTTAATTTGTTAAATTCTTTTTTAATTAAATTAAATTTTCCATCTCCAATCTTAACCAATTCTTTAAATTTTTCATTTGTTTCTTCCAAAAATTCTCCAAAATTAAAATAATTTATTGGATAATCCTTCTTTAGCAATACAATTTTAATTAAAATTGAATCAGCTTCTTTTCGAAACTTGAACAATTTTTCAATTGCCTGCAAACTATAGTCTAAAGAAGCAGCATAAACATAACTGTTTGCATTTTTGTTTCCATGTTTATTTGCATCCACTGTTTTTCCTATATCTCTAGCTTTGTTTTTTAATTCTTCCAACTTTTCTTTCCCACAAACAAGTTTATTTATATAGTCAATAAAAACATCCATGTTTTGTGTGCTTTTTCCTTTCAACTTGTTTATTGTTTGTTCATCCCATGTTTTTATATCCAAATCAACTGCTTGTTTTCTAACATGTTCGTATGTTTCTCCAACTTGTTTTCCAACTTGTTTTTCTCTGACTTCTTTTTCTCCAACATTTTCCTCTTCATCTTTAGGTAATTCTTTTAATAAAAATAAAAGTTGGTTTTCCATTTCTCTCTCATCATTATCTTCTTTTTTATTTTTCTCATAATATTTTTCAAATTCTTTTATCAACTCAACATTGTTTTTAAATTCTCTACCATTTACCAAGTTTTTAAACTTTTCAATTAAATTCTCTACCGTCTCAATTTCCTTTTTTTCGCCTTCATTCGCTTTGTTTCCCTCTCCAAATAGTAGCAATAACGCTATCAAAATTAAAATAAATTTATGAATTTTCATAAAAAAATTTTTTTAATTTTTGAATTTTTTGAAGATTTTTAAAATATTTTTTTATCTAAAATAATTTTTAAAAATAAATATTTGTTTATTTAATTTTTAATTTTCTCGATTAATTACCCCTTCTTTTGAACAATTACCCTTGTAGGAGGTTAAAAAATAAATGCCCTAGCTAATCGACAAAATTCGGTTACCAATTTAATTAAAATTAAATTTGTATTGCTAACAAGAAAAAATTTTTTTTTAATTACAGGGTGACATAAAAGAGACTGCACACAGTATTTTTGAAATAACTTAATTCAAATTGAAGATAATAAGATCAAATAAGGCTTAAATAATAGAGAAATGACTGAGGAACAAATACAATTAAGAAATTTCCAAATACCCACCCTGTGCTTGGATACAGAGTTCAAGGAGCTTGAAAAAATTTTGGGCAAAAGTTCGCACCTACATGGTTGTGATTTTCTCCCATTCCTGGGCGAGTGGTTGATGAAGCGACTCAAAACTTCTGTTTTATTAAGAACAGACCCTTGCCTTCAAAGCAGAATAAAAATTCAAACCAATGGACTCAAATCCGATGAGTACGGCGGGATTATTTGAGATGGGTTAAAACCGGGTAAATTGGCTGCACACCAACACTGCACTTCAAAGGTCTTATTAGAAAAGGAAGAATTCTGATGAAAGATCCCTTCCCTACGCCAAAAGTGGCTTCGGATCCAAGGCTGTAAAACACCTTGAAGCATTTCCGGTAACTCCAAGAAAACCCTCAGGATTCACGAAAATCAGGGGATTTTGACCCTTTTGCAAATAATAAACTATATCATTAAAGAAAAAAGATTTACGGAATAACTAACAAGTGGATTAGAAAGAGGAGACTTTTTTGCACAAGATATGTCACTTTGGTAATTTTGACATGATCAGTTCATAAAAAAATTTATTCTCTGAGAAAAAATTTTTTGACTTGCGAACTTTTCCTCAATATTTTTCTCCGCGCCTTTTACTCTTTATCTGAATAAGGGAGAGTCACTTCGAAAATTCTTGACAATTTCTATTCTTTATTTATTTTTCTATCATTTAAGCTGTATCTTAGCCCAATATCTTTGATTTGAATAAAGTTATGCCAAAAACAGACTGTGCAGTTTCTTTTAACCCTGTAAAATTTCAGACAAAACAGAACAGAAATAACTCCAATAAACTAACTCTAAAACAGCGTTTTACTTAACAAAAAGCGAGACGATTTTTATAAAAAAAATTTTTTTTAATTTAAATTTTTTTATAAAAGGCAGAATAAAAAAAAAATTTTTTTAATGCCAATAAAATAGATAAAATTCCTCTATTAAATTCCTCTCTTCACTTTCATTGTTGTCCTTAAAAGGACAATTGACGTCAATTCATTTAGAGGGAATAAAAAAAATTTTTTTAATTGATTTTTTTGAGGAGAGGGAAAATTTTTATTCGTTGCTAGAGGGAATATGGGGGAGAGAGAGGAGGGGATGGAGAGGAAGGGGGAATAAGAAAAACCTCAGGGGCCTTGAATAAGAAGGTGGTAAAGCCGTCGTAATGGCAGCGCCGAATTGACCCTACCCGTTTGTTTGGCGTCGCGCTTTTCTTATGTATTTCTCCCTATTTAGGGAAAAAATAATAACTTTTTTTAAAGTGGAGTTAAAAAATTTATTTTTTGCCAAAATATAAATTGGAGTGTTATCTATGATTTGACAAAAAATTAAAAATTTTGGCCGATTTATTTAAAAGTTATGAATTTTCTAGCAAGGTACTAATTTTTCTTAAAAAATCACTAAAAAATCAGGTACTTTTTGTTAAAAATTCTCATAAATAGAGTTTTAAAGGGAAAATTCCAAAAAATATGTCAAAAAATAGAGGACACTTCAAACTATCTAAAAATATTAAATTTATAATTTTTGCTTCAAATTTCGATTTTTAATAATTTTTAAAATAATCTTTTACTCTGCTCCTAGAAAAGAAGAGGAAAACTACCGTATGCTTTTCCTCTTTCTTTTCTTCCCTACTTTTTTTCAGCGCAGCCACTTCTCCCTTCTTTTTAAATTATGGGGGAAAAGTTGGGCGCTGGTAGGTCACCGAATCAGCAACCACGCTCTTATTCTACCAGCCCTGGGCCCGTACTATAAGAACGTGGTTTGTGGTCATTTAACCGTTTACCGGAGGTACCTTTGCTACTATAAGAAAAACCTCTGGTTTCTGGTCAAATGACCAGGTCATTTAACCAGGTCATTTGCCCTTTGGTTAACCAGTACTATATGAAAAGCACTTTTTGGTCATTTAACCCCTACCGAGTGGTAAATCTCAGACCCTGCTCTTCGCATGGTTTGCAAGAATTTCGAAGTCTATAACTCGATACAAAAAATTAGTAAAATTACAAAATTTAAAATTTAAATTCTTTAGAGTGTTTTCAACCAACTATAAAAAATTCAAAATTTTTGGATAATTATTTCTAGAGTTATAGGGAAAATTGCAAGGTACCCCTTTTTTAGCCAATTTTAGCGTTTAAAAGTGTGGTAGACTTATTTAAAAATTTTATAACTTTAAGGAAAATAGAGATAAATCTTCAAATATTTGGTATAATATTAAGAAGTATCTTTTCTATATTTTTGGTATAGCAATCTATAAATTTAACAATGTATAAATTTTATACAAATTAGAAAGCTGAAAAATTCAGTATTTCTTTGAAATAAAATATAAGTTATTTCAAATTAAATGGTTTCAAATTCTTTACCAACCCATTCTTCTGGCATTTCTTGAGAACTGGGTTTAAGCGGTTCAATACCTTCAAATGTTGTCAGTTGTGTACCATAATACTTGTTTATCTTATCAAGAATCGGTGTTGCTTTATCAATAAATTTATTAAATTTATCCAAAGACGAAGAAATTTTATTCTGATTGCTCAGCTGTGCTTCAAGAACTTGTCGTTGAAGATCAGTAATTGAGGAACCAGCAATAGGGGAATCAAAACGTGGGATTTTTCGAGCAGGCTGATAAATTTGTAGATATAGCAAAGACACCAAAAATACCTTAGTAGCTAAAGGTGTATCGACTTCGGCTTTATCAGGCTCTTCATCATAAATCGACAATTGGCTGCTAGGACCAGAACTAGATTCTGTAAGTGATGTGGAACGAGCACCTGCAATACCGGAAAATGCTGCCGTTTGGCCGAATCTACTTGAGTAGATTTCAAAAACATCGTCAGTTTGCATTTTCTCAGGACGAACTTCACCTCCCCCAGTTGCACGTTTATGACTGAAACGTGATAAAAAATGACGATACTATGATAGGGTATATCAACTCACAAAAAGTACAAATTACTAAGTGAAACTCACTAAAGTTATCTAAAGTAGTGCCTGAAAATACAAAACCCAAATGATAAACTACCTTTTTTGTTGGGCAAATTCTGCCTTTATTTTTCTTTTCAAATTATGATGCTTTTCCTTCACTTGCTCAGCTGAAAGAGAAGATCCAAATTCTGCATTCATTTCTTCAGTAATATTTTTCCACGCGTCTTGAGAACGTCGAGCAAATTTAGAGGTACGTGAAGAAGGAAATAATTCATCATGATAGGCATCAATTTTTTCGGCAAGAGATTTCGTCATTTCAGTGGTAAAAAGGGACATTTTTGCAAAATTTTGAGAATGAACATACTTATACCAATATTTTATTGTTTAAGAGAGCTCATTTTCCCTCGCCCATATTAAAAACTAATAAATTTGTATTTCCTTTTTTTTATTTAACAATAGGCGTGGCAGTAAATACATATTTACTTAGACATTAATGGAAATTAGCATAAAGAGAAACCATAAAAATTCATCAAATTTTTATTTACATTTATTTAGTAAGATGATCATCCCTTTGTTTTCTTTCAATTCATGTAAAAATATAACTTAGCCCTTTAAAATTTTTTTCATTTTCAGTCGGTACTATAAGAACTTGGTTTGTGGTAAGCAAGAAGAAAAAATACCATGCCTCTTATAGTACCAAATTACCGCTTGGTATGGGTTAAATGACCTGGGCAAATGACCAGATTCTTATAGTAACAAATCTACGACTCGTTCTTATAGTACGGGCCCTGGTCTTTACAACTAGGTAATAAAAAATTTGAATGTTTTGATAGATTGATAGATAGAGGTTGATAGAATTTTAAGCTGTCAAAGTTTTTTTTCCCGAAAAGTCAAAAAATTTTTTTTGACAATTTTTCAATCATTTAAGAAAAGGAAAAGTAAAAAATTAAAAAAAAACGAGTTTTCAATTTTTAAAAAAGTTTTGAATTTTGAGTACAGAAAACCACCCTTGCCGTATATAAATTTTAAAAATTAAAAAAAAAAGAATTTTCTATTGCTTAAGAAAAAAGGCGGCTCTACTTTAGGACATAAGTCCCATGAGCTTTTATGCGTCCCATCAGAGAATATGCGTCCCAAGAATATTATAAGCGTCCCAAATAACCAAAAAGTAGATCAAACTTTATGTAATGATTATTAATCTTTTTATAAAAGTTTTACCCATCATTGGGTTGGGTGGTGTCACAGTCGGTTGTGCTTCGATTTGGGCACTTTCCATGATGGTTGTTCTAAATTATAAATACTATCGAGTTCTACAAAAAAATAAATTAGATTTTAACAAAAACGAGGGAAGGGAGGAAATGTCAGAAATCAAAGTCAAATGTCAGAAGCAAAATGCTCCGAATGCTCTCTCTTTTTGCCTACAAACATTCTCGATAAATTAAATCAACTTGAAAAAATGCATCTCTAGGAAAATTTTTGAATTAGAAAAAGTTTATCTCCACATAATCAAAATTTTTTAAAATACAAATTTAATAAAAAGAATATTTTAAAATTGCGTGTCTGTACAAAAGACCGGTGCAAAAAAGACCGGAAGGTCAAAAAGAAAGACCGGAAACGGTCTCTTAACCCCTTTTTTGCCCGTTCCGGTCTTTTCTTGCACCGGTCTTTTGTATACGAGCCAAAATATGTCGTTAGTTAAATAAAATGTGGAATTACAAAATTGCAAGGTTTAAAATTAGAGAACTGCCGTTTAAAATAATAAATAGGTATTTACATTTAAAAACAAATAAAATTGAGGGGGAATTGAACTTTTTTAATTTTATAGGTTAGGGGTTGTTCACGGCCAGTTAACTTTCGCCTGTGGCGACTCATGAAAAATTTTAAAACATTTGAGGAGCCACAGGCGATAATTAACCGACAACCCCATTTGAATCACAATTTTTCTCGATTGATAAAAAGTTTCTGAAGAAGAGAACATTCATTTCTGCTAACATTTTTGCAGACTTAAAAGATTTCTTGGACGTTAAAAAATAAATTAAATGAGAAAGTGTAGATATAAAAGCTTTTATATGAACAGAGAAAAGTCGACGTCCGCAGAAAACGTCCACAAAAAAGTTGTGCAAAAATGGCGCTCTCCCCCTTCATTAATAAAATATATAGTGTACTGGAGTGATATAAGTATATCCACTCGCACTTTTCAACTTCAAATTCTAGAAAATTTCAAATCATAAATCAACATTTTATCATCTTCTAGCACTTTCCCCACAGGAACACACCCTTCTTCACATACTTTTATTTCTTCTTCCTCTGCCTCATCCAATTCAACAAAATCTACAATTTCTTTAAATACGCCATAAATCCATTTGACTTTTTCGCCCACTTGTTTTTGAGTATCCTTAACTTCGTTTTGCCACTCATTCCAATCTCCATATTCTTTTTGTATTTGTTCTTTAAAAGAAAATATTTTTAAATTAAACAACTTCTGAGGTTTCCCCTTGTTTAGAACAAACTCCACTGGGGCCCATTTCACATCCTTTCATTGGAATTGGGAAGATATTCTTCTCTATTTTTCAATTCAAAGTTCCTATTCTAATTTTCTATGTAATAGTCCATTGCATTGAGAGCTATCATGAGCTCTCAATGCAACGTTTTCAACTTATCTTTAACTTATCCCCCTATAACATCTTTTTTTGCTAGGATGGAAGGAAACTTCACATGACTTAAACAATTGAAAAAGACGAGAAAGTAGGCCCCAAGTGGAAACGGGATGATTTTTTCGAAACCCTTAGAAATAAATTTTAAAATTTTACCAATCTTTTGCTTCATCTTTTCTTCTTCCATCTTCTGCTGTCTTAAACTTTTGGAACTACTTTTCGACTTCATTTTAGAGTTAAAAAGAACAATGTTTGATTGTAAAGCAAACGAAGTAGCTGAATTTAGTTGAAAATTTGGTACAGAAACTGATTTCTTTATAACTTCAGGCTTTGGCATTCCGTTTATTTCTGGCAGAGAAATTGAATGTTTGACGACAGAGACTGGAGAAATGTTTGAACTTCCACTTGTTGGAGAACCAAACGAGTCTGTGTGCGAATGTGTGTTGGATCCTGAAGTTTCCGATTCTGATTCACTCGTCGCTGATGCAAAAGATTCATGTGAGTAGTCTGGTAAATCGTCATTAAAAGATTGGTTTGACGTTGAATGGTTAATTGAAGATTCTGTCATTTCCGATGGCTTTGAAGATTCCTCCTTCCTCACATATTGTTCTTCTTCCTTCCCTGCCTTTTCCAATTTTTCAAAATAACCCAAAAGATATTCTTCTCCAATCAATTTTTTAGCTTTGAAAAATTCTTCTTTTACCAATTCAGATTGTCTTGACATTTTTCTTCCTTTAGCATCATCAACTACAAGTTGAAGTGTTTTGTTTGAGGCCAAAATTAAATTTTTTGTCGATTTTTGAAGATGAATTGCTACTTTGTTCATCCCAGAAAATAAACGCATTTTTTTGTAGGTTTGCATCAAACTATCAAATTTTGCCTGAAATTTGAAAGAAGTTAGGAATAGAGAGGTTGGGTCGATCTTGGCAAAAATTTAGGTTATAGAGGACCGACATTTTTCGAGATTCTCGATAGAGCAGAAAGTCTAGTCTAGTTAAAGAAAGTCTAATCTCAGTGTCTACAATGCATTTTTGTTCCAGTCCTAAAAATTGAACAGTTACACAATTCCAGGAATTCGTGAATTTATTGTGAGTTCCTGTGAATTCTGTGCATCGTCACTGTGTTCCCCGGAATTACAGAAACCCTATTTCCCAATAAATTTAAAATATAACTCTTACAATTGTTTCTTTTACAAATTTATCCGTTTCCTCTTCAGCTTCACTTAACAAAATTTCAAAATTTTTAATTGTCATTAACCAGACATTTTTCTTTTCGATGGCAATTATTTTGTCTATATATTCTAACGTTTCTTTGTCAGGCTTGTGTTTTTCAACACTTTTTTGATCAATAATTTTTTCTTCGAATTTTAAATTTTTTAGGGCTTCATATCGGTCAAATAATTTGAAGCTTAAAAATTTTTTTTTAATTTTGTATTACTTTATAATGCCCCCTGCTTTTATAATATTATAAATGAAATTACCGCTCAAAGTGTATTTTTATCAGAAGCACTTTTTAACCTCTCGGGGCATTTAAAAATGCCAATATTTCTAAAAATCAATTCCTAAGGCCTTGCAGGAGGAGGGGGCAAGCCTGGTCAACAGAAGATTCTGATTTGTTCCCAGGCTACTAAATAACTTTGGCATAAACTAAAGAAGAAATAGCCCAAGCTTCTGTTGACTTTTGTAGAAAAACGAGAAAGTTTAAAAAAGACTATGGAAAAAGAGGAGAGTGCTCTCTGCCGTCTCCTCTTTTTCCACACTATCTAAACAAACCTGTATTCACTCAATTTTTTCAATTTTTCCAAATCCGTCTTTAATCCTTTTTTCTCAAACTTTTTAATATCATTTTTAATATCAAATTCTGCGGGTAATTTAGCAAATTTATTTCTACAGCTTTTATACAGCTTTTCATCAAAACCTTTAATCTTGTTTCTTCTTTCTTTTCTTTCTTTTCTCCCAGCATTTTCATTAAACCCAACACTTTTAAATATTTGATAACACTTTAAAATTTCCCCAAACACGAACACGTCCCCAAATTTTTTTATCCACCCATTTTTAAAAATTTCAAAATCACTTTCTATGGCATAATATTTATTTTTCCCCCTTTCTGCCAATTTTTCAAAATTTAATTTTAAAGACTCAAAATCCTTTGCAAGATTAGAAGGATCATTTTTTAACAACAAAATAATTTTTATCAAAATTTCATCAGCCTTTTCTCTAAATTTCAATAAACCATTTATTGCTTCATTACTGTGCATTGTAAAATCTCCTTGTGGCCGTTCAGTTAAACCTGTAATAAAGTTCTCTCTTTTGTTTCTTCCTGCTAATATTAATCCTCCGAAACGTTTATTTTTATCATTTAATTCTTTCAACATTGTCTCTCCACAGATATGTTGATTTAAATAAATGATAAAATCATCAAGTTTGTCGAGTTTTGAGTCTGGACCTTTTGAACTTGAATTTTTTGGGTCTGTATCTTCCGCGGGAGAAACAACGGAAAATAGCTCTCTCATCTTGTTTATGGTTTCTTTTCCCCACAAATTCTTCTTCCACTCTTTATCATCCACCTTCCACTTACTTACTTGATCAGCTTCTTTAATAACCTTATCACTATGTATAGGCATAAAATCATATAAACTTTTTAAATGATCCCCTACAGTTTTAATCCATTCAGCGTAAACATTATCATTTAAAAAAAAAGAGTTTTTTCTTTTAACACTTAAAAATTTTTGTTGGAATTCACTAAAATGGTTAACTGCTTTTTGAAAATCTTCATCTTCTTTTTTCTTTTCCACTTTTTCTTCTTTTAACTTTCCATTTACCCAAATTATTCCTAATTTCTCCCTCATTTGAGCAACTTCGCTTTCGAAGTTCCCCTCCGTAAGAGTGTCAACTTCGCTTTTCCCCTTATCCTCTTCTTTTCCCTCATTTTTTATCAAAACTCCAAATTTTTCAATAAGTCCCTCTATGTTACTTTTATTGGCTTCAAAATTTTTCAATTCTTTATTTCCTTTTTCAATTCTTATCTTTTCCACTTTGCTTGTAGAAACATTAATTAAATTATCAAAGGATATAATTAATATCCAAAGGAAAATAAATATTTTTATTTTCATTTGAAAATTAAAAGAAAATTTTTTTTCTTTAGTAGTAAGACTTCAAAAAAATTTTTTTAATGAATGAAGAAAGGAAAATGAATGGAGGGAGGGGGGATTTTTCATTTTAAATCCCCTCAAGAAAAAATTTTTTTCAGCTGCCCTTACAACCTCTCCTCTCTCTTCTTTTCTTTATCTTACAACCTCCCCTCCCCCACGTTTTTAAATCCTTCCCTCAATAAAAAAATTTTATATTCAGACGCACTTACGTCTCCCCTCCTTCACCACTCTTCTCCTCTCTCTTCTTTTCTTTATCTTACAACATCCCCTCCCCCACATTTTTAAATCCTCCCCCCAAGAAAAAAAAATTTTTTTTCAAATGCCCTTTCGGCGGTACGACAATTGCGGATACGCACGTGCGGATGCGACGATTGCGGATATAAAATTTTTAAAAAGTTTAAGATTTTTTAAAGTTTTCAGTGCCACATCTGTCTAAAAATGATTCGGAAACCGTCAGAAGTCTGAAGCTTACAGCCGGGACAAAAAAACGGAATATCAATTCAATAATTTTTAAAATTTTTAAAAAATTTTTAATCCGCAATTGTCGCATCCGCACGTGCGTATCCGCAATTGTCGTAACACCGCCCTTTCACCCACCCCCCCCCCTATTCTTTCACCTCCCCTCCCTCCCTCTCCTCTCATTTTCTAACAAACGATCTCCCCTCTCTATTTTCTAACAAAGGAAAAAAATTTACACGTCTTCACATATGACTTGAATAAAATTGAAAATCGCTAATTAAATCAATAAAAAATTTAAAAAATTTTTTTATCGCTAAAAATTTAAATTTTATTAATTAAAAAATAAAAAAATCAAAGAAAAAACTTGGCCTTTGTTTGAAATATATGTTTAATGTTTGTTGGGGGTTTCCCTCTTTGTCTTTTTCCTAAAAACCCCTTAGGTCTCCTTTCAAAAAAAGCTTCTAATAATAGGGATCCATCCCTCATTTTTATACAAAAGAGTTAAATCTTTTTTGATTTAAAAGGAAACGTTTTCCCTTTGAGTAAAACGAGCTCCAGCCTAGCAAAAAAAAAACAATGAGACAATCAGTCGGTAGTGGAAGAGCCGGCTAACAAACTTTGGTTTTACTCAGATTCCCTCAAAAAAATTGTGGGACCAATCCACAACCCTACAGGGTCGGGTCGTCACAAATAACGAGTTTTTGTTTAATTTAATTGGGCTTAATATTCTCTTCAGAAAACTCTAAAAAGGAAAACAAATGCCTTCCATTCTTTTTTTTAGGAGGGATTTGGCCACTTTACTTTTTTATTTTCCAAATTAAGGTGCCGAAAAAATTAAAAAAAGGTAAGATTAAAAAATTTAAAACTTTTTTTGTATTCTTAATAAAAATTGAAAGAAAAAAAAATTAAAATAAAATCAAAAATAGAATCAAAAAAAACAAATTAAAAATAAAGGCAAGATGTTTTGTTTTTTTAAATGAGCATTGAAAAATCAAAATTAAATAGAAAAATTGTAGTTTTTAAAAAAATATGAGAGAGAGAGAGAGATCAAATAAACCGAAAAAAAGAAAAATTGTTAAAATGTTGTTGTTGAGTATTTTAAGAGTAAAATATTTTTTAAAAAATATTAATTTTTTTTTCTTCAATAATAAAAATAACCTCGACACTTTTTTGACTTGCAACTGAAAGAAAAAAGTTTTTTCTAATTTATTTTAATTAAAAAAAATTTTTTTTTAATTTCTAAGAAGCCTTTTAAAAATGAAAAATAACCCAAAAAGGATTTATACAATATTGAAAAAAAATTTTAAAAGTCAAGTCCGAAATTTATCAAAATTTGTCCATTTAATTGAAGAAAAAAATTTTTTTTTAATAAAGTAAACTAACTTGCACTGTTTCTGTCGCCGTCCTTTTGCGAATTGATCAATAGCACAGTAATCTATATAATAATAAATTAAATAAAGTCTGTTCCAAAATAGGTTGACACCCCCTAATTTTTCCGATAAGTCAACTTAGGTTTGTCCAATTTTTATAATTTCTTTAAATATTGATTCAGCAGCAAAAATTACCCTATTTTACAAAAAATTTTAGAAAAGCAAAAATTTTAACAAAAGTTATGAAAAATTTTCAGAAAATGAGGTGTTCCAAAATACATTGAACAGTTTGTAAAACCTAATAAAAAAGCCCTTAAGCAATTACTAAAAATGAAATAAAAAATTCTATGAACATTTCTATTGATATTGAGTTAAAAAGAAAAAAGAACGAAGTCTATAACTGTTTTCTTCATCGAGATCTCAAATCTCGAAAATCAACGGGAAACCGGGGTACAGTACTTCAAAAAATATTTTAACCCCTTTAGGGCATATATAAAAATTTTCTTTTAGGCCTATCTGAAAGCCCATAAAATTTGCTACAAAATAGAGCAAGCTTAAATTTCACAATAAAGAACACATGGAGATATTGTTCGTGGAATCATTAAGTGATCATTTTTGGGGTATTTTGGAGGGTTTTGAGCATTAAGTGGGCATACTTCAAACAGATATATTTTAGAAACACTAAGGCCAGGACTATTTTATAGCAAATTTTATGGGCTTTCAGATAGGCCTAAAAGAAAATTTTTATATATGCCCTAAAGGGGTTAAAATATTTTTTGAAGTACTGTACCCCGGTTTCCCGTTGATTTTCGAGATTTGAGATCTCGATGAAGAAAACAGTTATAGACTTCGTTCTTTTTTCTTTTTAACTCAATATCAATAGAAATGTTCATAGAATTTTTTATTTCATTTTTAGTAATTGCTTAAGGGCTTTTTTATTAGGTTTTACAAACTGTTCAATGTATTTTGGAACACCTCATTTTCTGAAAATTTTTCATAACTTTTGTTAAAATTTTTGCTTTTCTAAAATTTTTTGTAAAATAGGGTAATTTTTGCTGCTAAATCAATATTTAAAGAAATTATAAAAATTGGACAAACCTAAGTTGACTTATCGGAAAAATTAGGGGGTGTCAACCTATTTTGGAACGGACTTTATGTAGGTAATTAAAAAAATCTCTTTTCCTTACCTATAGTCAATTCATCTCCTAAAATTATTTTAAAAAATTAGAAAAGAAATTTTTTTTGAAAGTCAAATTATTTAACAAAAAAATTCAGGAACCCCAAACAAAAATTTAGAAAAAAAAACATTTAAGAATAACTTATCTTCCGGGTTATTCCCAAAAATTGAGGTTATGGATTACGAGGCTACCTCAATATCAGACCGTATTGGACGTCTCTATAGATCAGGTATCCTAGACGGGAAATGTTCCAAGCCTCGAGACTACACCAAAAAAGAGAAAAATTCAAAAAAAAATGACTTGAATTTCAAGATTAAACGCCTCGGAATAATTCTAATAGTTATTGGAGTTTTCCCCATTTTTAGGAAAAAAAATTTAAAAAAAAACCTCGCTTAATATCCCTTTTTGCAAAAAAAGCAATTCTATGATAACGTTCATCCAATCTATCAGCAAATACAGGATACACAGCCAAATTTGGACCACACGAATGATTTACAAATCTAGCCTCCTTTGAGAGAAAGAAAATAAATATAAAAAAATTTTAAAAGAAAAAATAAACACATTTCCATAAATTGCAGCATCAACAATAAAAAAATATTTTGGACCACATCCATCCATTTGGAATTGATATGTACTTGGCTTTTTTGATTCGAGAGACTCCTCATCTGTTAAAACCTATTAGAAAAAAAAGAAATTTTTTAATTTTGTAGTAAGCTAGAAGTTTTTAGTAATGACCGGCGCTGGACCGACCGGCCGGATTTTCCGGAGTCCAGGTCCCAAATCAAGTTTTTTGAGATTTCCGGACTAAAACCGGACTTGATTAATCCGAAAAAATCCGGCCGGATCCTGTCGGGTTGAGTGTGAAATCCTAAATCCGGTTTCCGGGAACGGAAAAATGATTTTGCCGGGTGCTCTACACGATGGTGCAAAAAAAATACTAAATCTTCACATACAGTTCGGGATGTTCCCTTGTTAGATTTAAAGAAATTCTCTAAAAAAATTTTTGGAGGCATATTAAAAGTTTGTCTTTATTCAACCTTCAAAAAAATCCAAAAGATTATATTTTCTTTATCAATTGGAATTTAAAACGCCGAAAAAATTTTTTACTTCGAAACAAAGCCACATTAAAAACATAAAATATATCGATACTCTAGTATACCCAAAAATATTTTTTAAATCGAATTTTCCAAGTAAAAATTTTATTTGAAAAAAACCTCTCCAACATATTCACAAACAAAAGACTTCTTTTTTATATCAACACAAGTTCTCACTGCCCAAC
Source organism: Meloidogyne incognita (assembly GCA_036172945.1). NCBI lineage: Eukaryota > Metazoa > Nematoda > Chromadorea > Rhabditida > Meloidogynidae > Meloidogyne > Meloidogyne incognita. Next base: position 10,020,439 of record JARQAC010000003.1, read on the forward strand.
CTCTATCTAATGTTCGGAAAATAACTATAGGGATTTGACGTCCTCTTTGAACAACTCGTGTTGGACAAGTAAGGCCACATTTACTTGAAAAAAATTTTTTTTATAAAAGAGAAAATAAAAAAAAATTAAAATAAAAAAAAGAGGGAAAGTCCTCCCCAATTATTTCCAAAAACCACAAGAAAACAAATGAGAAATTTTGCGGACTGGAAATTTGCGGATAAAATTTTGCGGACTGAATTTTGAGGATAAAATTTTTTGCGGATAAAATTTTGCGGACTGAATTTTGAGGATAAAATTTTTTGCGGACAAAATTTTGCGGACTTTCCGATTTTTAAGAAAATAAAAAATTTTTTAGTCTTTAAAAATTAATTCACAAACCATGCATCAGTACATTCAACAATCCAATATTTATTCATATATGTTTGTTTAGAATCAATTCTTCCATCCTCCAAATAACAATAATTTTGATTGAAATTCTATAAAAAAATTTTTTTTTATTTTTAAAAAATAAAATAAACATAAGGACAGCAATCATGTTTAGCTCCACATTTTTCTTCTTCATTTCCACACTTGCAATGTTCAATATTTGGGATTCCTTGCAATGCTTTTTCTGTCTCCTTTGAGAAACGATTCTCCAAAATGAACTGAAAATGAAAAAAAAATATTTTAATTTAATTGAGTGAAATATAAAAATCTTTAAAGAGGTTAAAGTTAAACATATCGCAGGAATGAGGAAATTCGAAAACAACTGTGGAAGTTTTTAAACAAGATTTCAACTGGCATTTCGTTGTCTTTGGCATTAAGTGCAAGACGTCCCTAATGACGGTAAAAAGAAAAAATTTTTGTACTTCCTCCCTCCCCCATTCTGTACAATCTTATGACAATAGTTTCCAAAATAGGCTCTTTCAGAAAAATTCCTACCCCCCACATACCTCTAAAATCTTAATTTAAAAAAACCTCAAATTTCTTTGGTTTAGCCTCTTCATCAACCCAATTTTCAACATAAATCGGAGCTTGTCTTGGTGTTTTACTTTTAATTAAATTATTCATTTCGTCTTCCCATTGATGGCAATTAATGAGTGAACCAAGCATATAACTATTATAGAAATAAAGTCTTTCATTCACCGGGATTCTACGACAAATTGCTTGTCGCCAAACTTCACGATCGTGGAATTCCATAATCTAAAAATAAATTTTTAAGATTTCTTCGGTACCGTCTTGGAATATTTTTCGAACCCCAAAAAATCGAATTTTTGTTATCCATAGTCTTGCGGACTATTTTTGCAGACATAAATTTTTTCATAAAGTACCGAAAATGGATTATTGTTCAATTATGTTATTCACAAAAATTTTACAAAAAATCATACCAAATCCTCTATATTATTTTCTTTGCAATGAATTTCCCATGTTGAATGTTTATAATCCCATCCTTTCCATTTTAAAAAATATTGGACTGATCTTGATTTGGGTTGGTCGACGACTACACGTCGAGCAAGAACTTTTTCAACTATCCATTGATTGTCCTAAAATTTTTTGAGCAAAGAGATAATAAGTGGGGATTATTTTAAAAATATCTTTTAGAAAATTCCAAAAAAAAATTTTAACGGAAATTTACTGACAATGAGCAAGTCCTTCAAAACTCTCATTATTTAAAATAAATTTAAGAAAACCTCAGTTTGAGCATTAAAAAAATCGCCGTCAACGCTTTCATCATCAGAAGAAATTAAACAAGCCCGAGCACGTTTTCTTGAAGAAGACATGCCCACAGAATCAGAATATTCATCGCCTAAAATTTAAAAAAACCCTACTCATCCAGTCATAAAAAATTAAGTTAAACCTCCAAAAGTACGCATCATATGAGTTTCTCCATCAATCGAAAATGCAACCTCATCGGCTTCAAGTTGTTGAACAGTCAATTGGTTTGGCTCTCCCCAAGATGGTAAACAGACAGCGAGATTGGAATAAAAGCCCTGGAAAAGAAAATTAATTTTTGCGGACAACTTTTGCGGACAAACAGAAGCTATTGAACTTTAAGCCAAAAAAATGTTGTGTAGAAGGGTATTGATTTACAATTTGGACATCAAAATAAAAAATAATTTGTGGTAGGAGTTAAAAAAAATTTTTTTGGACATTTGATCCCAAGGAAACCCAAAAAAATTTTTTATTAGAAAAATCCCCCCCCCCCCTCTTTAAAAAACAAACGTGTGCTTTTTGGACATCAACATAAAGAATGATTCATGATAGGAGTTAAAAAAAATTTTTTTGGACATTTGATCTCAAGGAACCCCAAAAAATTTTTTTATTAAAAATCCCCCATCCCCCTAAAAAACAAACGTGTGCTTCCATAACAGAACGTTCTTTCCTTTCCAAAGTTAATCCTTTCGCCAATTCATTAATCACTTCCAATTCAGAATCGTCATCATCCTCCTTACTAATATCACAATAACTAATTGTATTTAATCTCGAAACTAATCTTCCAATTTTTTGTTGTTTAAAAATTTTTGGGGAAGAATTCTCTTTATTTTCAATTTCTGAAGAAAGTTGTTTTGATACAGATTTGGAAAAACGGACAATTCTTCTTTCATTTTCTTTGTTTGGTTTGTCCGGTTTAGTTGATAATTTTGTCAAAAAAGTGAATAAATTCATTTGCTTCATTTTCACAAAAATATAAAATCCTGAAAAAATTCCAGAAAATTTTAATGAAAAAATAAAGCACCAATAAAACAACAAAAAAAACAATAGGAAGCAAAGAAGATCATCAAATAACAATAAAAAATTCAAACATCAAAACACCGCCTAAATAAAAAGAAAAAATGGACGTTTTGTCGCGAATAATTCAGTGTTGGCTGATAGAGAAAAGGAGTACAGCAGGGCGCGAGGCCATAACGGCGCAAAGCCATAACTTGCTGAAATATTTTTGAATCTTACCAAATTTGGTATTAAACGATTGCTCTCGTCGAGCTAAAGAAATTGGTACCAAAATTGTTAAGGTACTGAAATTTTCCAGTTAGTTATGGCTTTGCGCCGTTATGGCCGCGCGCCGTTTTGGGCTGTATCCCCAGAATTATTTTTAAGCAAACCTTTTCATAAAATTTTTTAAATATTATTTTTATTTTCTGTTAGATCTGATTGTTTTTATTTTATAGAAATATTTTTATTAAGAATAGCTTCATTCGCATTTTGAGGGATCTGGTCCTCTCATAATGGATCAAAATATTTTGGTCGATTTACAGAGGTTTGCGAGAGGATATCTTCTTCGAAAACGTTTTCAGGATTCTGTTAGGTTTGTTTTTTTATTTGTTTCAGTCAAACCAGATTTTTGCGGATAATTTCGGGGATATTTTAGTTATTTTTGAATATGTCCGCAAAAATTTTGCGGACCTTTGAAAATGTCCGCAAAAATTTTGCGGACAAATTTACTTTAAAAATATGTCCGCAAATATTGTCCGCAAAATTATTTTCTAATTAAAAATCAAAATTTTCCTTAAGAAATGAATTGATTAGTATTCACAAACAAATTAGTAACAACAATTTGCCCGACAATATAAAATTACTTAAACTTGGACGTGTATTAAACAATAATAATTATTTTGGTGTTTATTCTAACGAAATTTATTTATTTTGCGATATTTTATTTGCTTCAATGAAGTCTTCTTCAATTCAAAAATCGTTTGCTTCTTTATATCTTTCAAGTAATCATATGGATTCTGCATGTAAATTAACTTTTAGACTTTTTCAAAAATTAATTGATGAATTTGGAAAATGCGAGGTTTGTGTGATTTTATTAATCAATCCTCTAGACTAGGGTTGTCGGTTCTGGTATCCGAACCGAAGAACCGATGATTTTTCGGTTCGGATATCGGTTCGGTTCCGGATATTTGAAGATTTTCCAAGAACCACCGACAACCCTACTCTGGACAGCTATTTAATTACTCTTTTCATATTTGTTTAATTCTGAGGCATTTATTTTTTTCGAGAAGTGTCTCAAGAAATTTGAGCTGTTTGCTAGATTTTTCCCAGCTAAAATTGTCCGCATATATTTTCCGCAATCTGAGTCCGCAACTTTTCTGCTGATACAAAAATTCCGTTTAAACGTTCTTATCCATAAATCTGATTTAATTTGTGTACAAAAAACGAAATTTGAGTCCGCAAAAAATTTGCAGCACATTTTGCGGATAATCGCTTTTTTTCTTAATAAAATTTTTATTTTTAAAGGTTTCAAAGATTTCCAATTCTCGCAGGATATCTTCTCAAGCACCTCTAATTTATATTTTCTGTAATTGTTCAGAAGAAACTTGGCCAGTTTTAAAAGGAAAAGAATCAATTATTCCAATAATAAATTCCCTCTGTGCAAAACTACTTTATCCTTTAGCAACAATAAATTCTTTAAATATTTTTAAGGTTTGGAGGGTTTTTAATAAAATTTTTCAAAAAACTTTTTTCCAGAAAATTATTTTTGATGCCCTAAAAGGCGATAGAATGTTGCTTGATGAAAAAACGATTGATCAATTATTTTTTATTTCTATCAGGTTTTTTTGAACATTTAATTACGGGGGTTTTTGAACCATCATTTACCAGCGGTGACCAACTTTGACTGGCCATAACCCGGTCCAAAGTTGCAAGAAAACGGATATCACTTTGCAATAGAAAGTCGGGGGTTCTCTATCGAATCAGACCAAAAAAATTATATTAATTTCATGGTGACAGTAAATGATGTTTCCTTGTTAGAACAAGTGACATCTTCTATCAAGACTTTATTTATTCCGATTTTTCTTCCTTTTCCGACTTTATAAAATTCCGAGTTTTCTAATTTTTATCGTTATTTTTTCTAATTTTGCCATAAATATTTAGTTTTCCCCTTTTAAAATGTTTGACCACCAAAAGGATTCGAACCCCTGACCTATCCCCGTCGAAATCTATGATTATCCCACTACACTAAACTATTCAAATTTTTTTAATTTTTCATAATTTTTTTTCCAGATTTATTCAAATTTCTTCGCTCGAAAACGACTTAAGTTTACAAATATTTATCGAATTTATAAGTTTTCCTACAATTGCTCAAATGCTTTCTAAACAGGTTTGGAATTTTTTTTAAATTTTATTTAATCCTTTTTAGACCCTAAATTTAATTGAAAAAACAAATATTTTTGAAAATTCAATTAAATGGATTGCCTCAAAAGAGAACGAAAAAATATCAAAATTATCTACAAATGAGGCTTTAAATTTAATTGGAAATATAATTTTCTTTGGAAATTTGTTTAAAAATTGTTTATCCGTTTGTTTGTTGGATTGGGCTTATTTAGTTAATAGAATATTAAAATATTGTGCTTTTATTGTTACTGATAATAAAAAAAGTAATTGTTGGCATCATCCTTTGCTTGGATGGACATCTGAAAGAATTGACGGAGGGTTAGTTTTTTCAATTTTTTCTGCAAAAATTTTGTCCGGAAAAAAATAGCGGACATAATTTTTGTCCGTCAATATTTATTTGCGGACAAAAAATCTAATTTATATTTTCCAGTTATCAATGGGCATTTACTCGAATGATTAAACAAATATCCTTACTTTGGAGTAAAGAAATGGTTGAATTTCTTGCTATTAATTTCTTTACAAATTTTGAGGAAACAAAATTACCACAGCAGCAAAATATATATAAAAGGAAAAATTCAAAAACTTTAGCAGAAATTCCAATATTTTCAACAATAGACAACAAATTACCTTCAGATTTTTTGCAAAGTTTGTTTATTTTTTAAATATTTTTTTCTAATTTTACCTAAAATTATAAAGAATTTATTGGCAAATTTGGTTCAAAAAAACACCAGGAAACTGTTGGAAGTATACAAGCTGTTGCTTTACCTCCTTTTACTTCACCAATAATTTTTTGTCAACTTTATCAAAATGCTTTGTTGGCTTTTTATAATTCGAGGATTGAAATACTTTCAAGTTTGGAAAATTTTTTTTTAATTTATAAAAATTATTTTTTTTTGTCCGCAAAAAGTTTGCGGACAAAAGATTTTCTGAAAAAATTTTTCCTTTCCAGGTTTATCTCGCAACGATTCTCTCGTTTTGGCCAAATTGTGGCATTATATAAACCCCGATGTAAGCAATACAGAAAGCTTTAAAACATGTTTGGGCTATTTGGTAACTGACCCAAGTGTAACCTCTCCCCATTTCGCTCCTCTTCAACTTTTTGGAGAAATTGCTTATTCTTTAATTTCGTTTGTTTTTTTATTTTAATTTTATTTCTCAAATTATTTTTTTTTAGAATTTTAGATGAAAGGGAAATGTATGAAACTGAGAAGCCTTTTACTAGAATACAACTTTGCCAAATTGCGACTTTTGCCAATCGATTTTGTTTTCATGCAATTTGGGATTCACTTATAGGTTTCAGTGTTTTTATCTTTTTGTTTCTCTGATATTGAGTTTTGGGTTTTAAAATGCTAGTTTTTAATTAATTTTTATTTTTCAAATGTCCGCAAGTTTTGTCCGCAAATTTTTTAGATTTTTTAAAAAGAATACCCCAACTTCGAAACGCCCAAAACTCAAATCTGTCCATATTTTCTCTCTTATTTTTAGACTTTGAAAATCGAAGGTCTTCATTACTTTTCACCAGTATGTATAATCTGTTAAATATCCTTTTTAATCGTGATTGTAGAAGACAATTTACTCCATCAAAAAATTTTTGGACAATTCCAGAAATTAGTTTTAAAGCATTTGTGACTGAATTTGAGAGGAATGAGACTTCTAAAAGAGCACAGCTTTTAATGGAAAAAATGCCCCATATAGTTCCGGTTAATTTTTTTACTTTTTGGAACTTTTCAAATGTCCGCAAGTCTTGTCCGCAAATTTTTAAATTTTTATTTATTAAAAATTTATTTTTTTTTCAGCTTCGCGACAGAATTTTTCTTTTTCGGAAATTTATACAACAAGATAAAGAATCATTTTCCAACTCTAATACAATTATTACTGTTGAAAGGTCGAGAATAATTGAAGATGGTTTGAAAAAATTTTTTTAGTCAAAAAATTTGGCGCTATCTTAATATAATGCGGCAATCAAATTTTTTCCTACTCCCCACTTTTTTTCTGTCCGATGTGTGTGCGTGTTTTGTCTGTCCGAGTTCGTCCGTGTTTTGTCTGTCCGAGTTCGTCCGTCTTTTGTCTGTCTGTGTCCGTCCGAGTTCGTCCGTGTTTTGTCTGTCCGTCCGAGTTCGTCCGTCTTTTGTCTGTCTGTGTCCGTCCGAGTTCGTCCGTGTTTTGTCTGACGAACTCGGACAGACAAAACAGGCACACACATCGGACAGAAAAAAAGTAAATGCTCACAAAATTAAAGAAAAATAATCCTTTTGCGTTTATAGTCTTAAGGCACGTATCAGAAATAGAGAGAATTATATTGAAAAATTGACCATTATGGGGAGTAGGAAAAAATTTGATTGCCGCATTATATTAAGATAGCGCCAAAAATTTTATGAAAAATTTTTAAAAATTTTTTCGGCAAAAAAATTTTGTTTATTTTTTTTTAAATTAAAAAAAAATCTTTGAAAAAAAATTTTTAGACAAAAAAAAATTTCTGAAAATTTTTAAAAAATTTTTCTCAACAAAAAAAATAAATTTTCTAAAGGTTATCGACAACTCGGAGGAATTAACCCACACATATTAAAAGGAATAATTCGAGTTAAATTTATTAATCAACAAGGATTGGATGAGGCTGGAATTGATCAAGATGGGGTTTTCTTTAAATTTAATTTTAAATAATTTTTTAAATTTCTTTGTAGGTTTTTAAAGAATTTCTTGAACAAATTTTGAAAAAAGTATTTATTCCAGAACTTAATTTATTCAAGGTTTTTTTTTAAATTTTTATTTAAATATTCTAATGTCCGAAAGTTTTGTCCGCAAATTCAATTTATTTTTAAAAATTTGAATTTTCAAAAATTTATTTTTTATAAAAAATTTATTTTTTATAAAAAAAGTTAGCGGATTAGATCCATGAATAAAAATAATGGCTCCGTACTAGTTTAAGAGTCCAATGAAAATTTAAAAATCCAATGAATAGGTCAGTGATCTTTAGGAGGTACGCAAGTTAGCGGATTAGACTTCTTAAAGCCCCTATAAAAATAAATAAATTGACAAGCAGTCTTTTTTCACCTGAATTGTCCGCAAAAGTAATTAATTTGATTCAAAAATTTTTATTCAAAAATTTAAAATTAAAAAAAAATTTTCCGCAAGTTTTGTCCGCAAAATTTTATTTATTTGTAGAAGTTTAATTTATTTTTAGTATACTCATGATAAAATGTTATATCCTTCCCCAACCTCAAATATTCAAGAAAATCATTTGGAACTATTTAAATTTGTTGGTTGTTTGCTAGGAAAGGCTATTTATGAAGGAATTTGTGTAGATGTTCAATTAGCTCCAGTCCTTTTAGCTTCAGTTTTAAATAAAAAATTATATCCATTTGATGAACTTGCAAGTTTGGACCCTTTACTTTACAAAAATTTGACTTATGTAAAACATTATAATGAAAGTGAAGATGTTGAAGATTTGGCTTTAACTTTTTCTTTTCAGGAAAAATTTCTTGGAAAGGTTTTTTTTTTTAATTAAAGATTTTTTTTCTAGGTTTTTAGGTTAGAAGATTTTTTAGATTTTTTAATTTCCGCAAGTTTTGTCCGAAAAAAAAAATTTTCTGAAAATTATTTTTGATTTGGAATTTTTTCTGATTTTTTATGGATTTTTGTCAATTTGATTTTTATTTAAATTATATTTTTGCGGACATCGATTTGAAGAAAATTGATGATTTATTTTTTCATTTAAAAAGCATAATTTGTGATATGTGAGTAAATATTTGAATGATTTAAATGGAAAAAAACAAAAATGAGAAAAAAGGAAAGAAAATCCGCAAAAATTCCAAATTATTTTTACAAGCATTTTTAACTAATTTTGTTTTTTAGAATTTTTTTTTTTTAATTTTCCAGATTTATACCCATGAATTACTTCCAGGTGGACGTGAATTAAAAGTAAACAACGAAAATAAGTAAAATTTTTTTTCAAATTTTCTCATTTTTATTTTTTCAGAATTTCCTATCTTCATCTTTATTCCCATTATCGAGTTATTAAACAAGTTAAAAACCAAACAATCTATTTTGTTAACGGTTTTCGTTCTATTATAAAAGAAAAATGGTTGACTTTATTTAATACACATGAACTTCAATTTTTAATATCTGGGCAATTAAGGTTTAAAAAAATTTTTTTTTAATTCTAAAAAGTCCGCAAAAGTTGTCCGCAAATTTTTTTATTTTTTTAATACAAAAAAAATCGGCAAAAAAATTTTTTAATGAAAATCCGCAAATATTGTCCGCAAAAAATTTTTTAAATTTTTTAAATTAAATAAAAAAAATTTTTTAAAGTGATATTGATTTGGATGACCTCAAAAAACATGTTCAATATTATGGAGGATTTCATAGCAATCACAGACTTATTAGATGGTTTTGGTCTATTGTACAAAATGATTTTAGTTGTGAGGAAAGACATTTATTTTTAAAGGTTTTTTTTTGAATTTTATTCTTTAAATTATTAAAATTAGGCGTAGAGAATGATTCTTCGTCTTCCCTTTAGCTGGTGTCCGGAAAATTGGGCTCTGGAAAATTGGGCTCCAAGATTTTTCGGAAATTTGGGCTCCAACTTTTCGGAAAATTGGGCTCCAGCGGTAATTTGGGCTCTGCGTGAAAAAATCGGAATATTGGGCTCTAAAATTTTGGGCTCCGGAGGAATTTTGGGCTCTGAGGAAAAAAGTCAAATTATGCAAAAATTAGAGATGAGTCTTCGAAATCGGGAGATTTTGCGTGTACGACCAACTGTTCTTGGAAGGAATAGGATTTCTTTATCAAATTCCACTGAATCGGACGACCAATTTGAACCAATTTGAGTATACTTTAAAGGAATAGGGCCAAGTACTCACCCAGACCAACTGGCCGTAGGTTCCGAACCCAGAACTCGGCTTCGCTCCGTAGGTTTGCATAATTTGACTTTTTCCCTCAGAGCCCAAAATTCCTCCGGAGCCCAAAATTTTAGAGCCCAATATTCCGATTTTTTCACGCAGAGCCCAAATTACCGCTGGAGCCCAATTTTCCGAAAAGTTGGAGCCCAAATTTCCGAAAAATCTTGGAGCCCAATTTTCCAGAGCCCAATTTTCCGGCACCCCTTTAGCTTACTCTGCCAGAGCGAGCTTTTTGGAATTTTTTTTTTAATTTTTTTTCAGTTTTGAACAGAACCGAGGATTTTCCCGTTCGGTTCCTCCTTTTAATCCCTTATATCTAAATAATTTTTAAAACTGATAAAAGAAACAGAAAGGGGAAATCCGCAAAAAGTGTCCGCAAAAATATCAATTTCCTTTAAAAAAATTTTTTGTTCGTCCTCTTCTTTTAACCCCTTTGTTGTCTTCCGTGTTAACAGATGACAAGTTTCTCTATTAAAAAAAATTATTTTTTTAAAGTTTGTCACAAGTTGTTCACGTCCACCACTTCTCGGATTTGCTTATTTAGAGCCTCCCTTCTCCATTCGCTGTGTTGAAACTTCTGATGATTTAGACCATGGAGATACTTTGGGATCTGTAATTAGAGGATTTTTAGCAATAAATAAAAGGAAGCAACCGACAAATGAACGCCTTCCAACTGCCTCAACTTGTTTTAATTTGTTGAAGGTTTTTTTCCTATTGTTTTGGTACTATCCGGTTATCACGCTCCCTTCTCTATTTTATACCTTTTCCTCTGTTTTTTTCTATTTTTCTAAGAAAATAGTCAAGGACTCATAATGGTCAATAAAAAAAAATTTTTTTTTATAAAGTCGTCTGACCATTATGAGTCCTTAACAATTTCTAATAGGAGGAAGACAGGAAAAGCGTAAAGATATAGGAGGGTTACTGGTAGTACCAGATTTTTGAAAAAATTTTAAATATTTTTTAGCTTCCAAATTATACAAGAAAACAAATTTTACTGGAAAAACTTAGATATGCTATACATGCAGAAACTGGATTTGAATTAAGTTGAATAATAATAAATAATATTTTTTTTTTAATTTATTGTAAAAAATGTAAAATAAGTTTTTGGTTAATTAAGTTTGTGCTCCCCTTTTTGAAAAAATTTTTTTCTTAATAATTTTCTGATTTTTTAAATTTATTTTTTTGGGGAGTTATTTAAGGGTAAGGAAGAAAGAAAAAAAAATATATATAAAAGGTTCACAAACTTCTACTTAAATTGCCAAATAAAAATTTTGAAGAACACTCCTGGTGATAAATTTAATTAAAAAATTTTCTTTAATTTTTCCATTGACTATTTTTTATAGTTAAAAATATTTTTGTTAATATTCAGCTTTTAATTTTGTTTAAAAAAATAAAGAAAAATGATTCCGACTGGTTGGCCTAGTGCAGAATTGTCGTTGGGATTTGGATGTAAAAATTAATTTAATTAGAAAAAATTTTTTTTTAATTTTTAGCATGGTTCAACAACTTTTTCTATAGCGGCGCAGAGAATTACAAACCAAAAGATCTTGCTACTATCAAGTTTGAAAAATTTTTTATTTTAATATTAATTTTTTAATTCTAGATGTCCGTACACTGAATATTTCATTTTTTCTTTCATCAAGAGTATGCAAATCTCTTCTTTTTTGGGTAAGAGAAATATTTTAAATATTTTTTAAGGTTCTATTTAATCATAAACATTTAAAAATAGTTTTTACATCAATTTAAAAATTATATCCCTCAATGGGACTCGAACCCCCGACCCCTAAAGTGGAAAACTCGTTACTAACCCACTACACCACAAAATAAAAAAAATTTTTTTTTTAATTTTTTAGCAGCCTTTATTCGCCCTGCTTATAACCATTATTTATACAGCAAAATAAAACCGAAAGATCGCACAAACAACACAGATAAAATAGTTACAGCAGCTCTTAGACGTATGCAGGTTTTTTTCTTTTTTTTTCTTTTAAAAAAATTTTAGGGACGGATGTTAATTGGTGGAATGTTTGCATCGCCTCTTTTGTTTGCCACTTCAATTTATCTTAATGAATACACGAGGGAGAAACTTGTAGACAGGTTTTTAAATTTTTTTATGAATATGTGTTCAAATTCTCTAAAAAATAATAAACGGGGAAACCTTGCGGACTCGAAAATAGATTTGCGGACACATTTTAAAAGGTTGCGGACGTTTTAGAAGTTGCGGACAATACTCAAAATTTTTTTAAATTCTGCAATAGAAATAACTTTATTAACTAATCTTTTTTTAAATAAAATTTTTTTTTAAAGATGTTATGAAATTCGTCGTGATGCGGATATTTTGTCTTATGTTAGTTTTTTTTTATTTTTTAATATTTTTTTTTAATTTTAGGATAGAACAACTCTTGCATTTGGAGCTATTGGTTGGTATTGGAAAAGAATTCAAGGAGGTAAAAATTATTTTTAAAATTCGTTTTTGAAGTGGGAAAAACTTGCGGACTCGAAAATAAATTTGCGGATAAATTTTAATATTTGCGGAAAATCTGCAAATATTTGCGGACTTTTTAAAGGTATTAAAATTTTATTTTTCAGCGGTCGATGGAATCAATCTGGCCTTGCTATACGCAGTTTTTCATCATCACATCTCCAAAAAATATTTAAACCCAATTACCCCTGATGTTTTGACATTACTTGGAAAAGAAAAATATGAGACAGTGGAAGATGCAGAATTTGGTAGTCAAAAATTGTTTCAATTTATTAAGAAAAAATTGGAGGAAAGAGCTGGTAAAAATCAAAAATTAGAAAATAATGAAGAGTAGAGGTTAATTGTTTTTCGTTTTTTTGTAGCTTTTTGACGAATAAATTTAGCGAATTTAACGAAAATGAACAGGTAGATAAAGACATTTTCTAAGGGATATCAGTATTAAGGCATTCTACTATTTTTGTTATACCCTCTCTAAAAATTTATTTTTTATCTACCCTTATTTACAAATTTATCTAGCACTATCTTAAAACTAGCTTTGCGGACACTTTTTAAAAATTTCGGACAGTCCGCAAATTAAATTTTGCGGATAGACCTGTTTTTAAATTCGGATGAATGGGGATCTCAAAAAAGTCTAAAATAAATAACTACCTTTTAATCTCATTTTTACACTTCTTTATCACAATCAAAATTAATTTTACATTTAATAAATATTGTAGACGAATTTAAATCAAATTCACAATTTGTAGTTTCATCAATTTCAATCAGAAAAGGAAGGAAAAAGTCGGCAATAACGCTAGATGAGTCTAATAACGCTAGATGAGCCACAACCCTATCATCGTTCATTTTTAAGGTAATCCTAAAAAAATTAATTTATTGCCTATGACCACAAATGTGAAAGGCCAGACTCTAACGGCCTAAAGCATTTTCTGTTTGACTCAACTCTCAAAAATTTTTAAGGACTTAAATGGTCAGAAATTAAATTTCACAAGACTTTTCCCGGAATGAAACCGGGAACGGGAATTCCCGGTCCGGGTCCTCCCTATCAACTTTCAGAACGTTTCCCGGATCCGGTTTTTTCAAAATTCTGATCTCTAAAATAACAAGACATGAAATTTTTGGTACTCAAGTGTCCAAAAATTTTAAAAATCAAAAAAATTTCTTCAGAAAATTTCTCAAACCTTTCTTTTTCACGAACAAGTTGTCCGTCACTATCCTTCACTTTAATTTTAATGTCCATAAATTCCCCATTTAAAATTTGTACTTTAAAATTTCTCGGCTTTTTAGGTCTAGTTTCTTCAATATCGTCAATATCAATTAATTCATTATTTATTAAATTTTCTTCTTTTATTAAAATTTTATTTTTTGTTTTTGAATTATTGTCGTCTAATATTGAATTTAAAGGGCGTTTTTGTATTTGTCTGATATTTAATTCTCCAATATATTTTTTATTTCGTAAAATTATTTGGTTGGACAAGTTTATATTTATTGAATAATTTTGCTTAAAAAATTATTTAAAATATTTTGAGGTAAAATACAGAGAAGGATTGGGCTGCTCCCCAGTTTTTCAACCAGAAACCCGTTACGAAGAAAATTTTGAAACTCCGAAGCCCGCCCGATTTTTCTCAACCCGACCCATCCTTTGTGAAATACAAAAAATTTTTGCGGACGTCCGCAACTTTTTGCGGACAGAAAGTTATTAAACTAGACAGTTTTAAATTAATTTCTGTCCGCAAGAAGGTGCGGATTGCCTGCAAAAACGATTTTTGATTTTCTGGTCCCAAACTCATAAAAATAATTAAAGGGCCAAATTTCTCATGAGAGAAAAATACCCTTGTTCCACTTAATTCTCCTTACCTTTGTACAAAATTATTTCACAAACCTTAAGTTTCTCACAAATTGCAGCAAGAGTTATTTGTCTAAAAAATTCAGAATTTTCAATACATTTTTCAAAATATTTAGAATTAACAATTACATCAACCTTAAAATTAAAAACATTATTTGCGGACAATCCGCAAAAAATCTCAAAAAACCTTTGTAGAAATATTTCCATTATGATCCTCCACATTTTCCACTTCCCCAACACACATTGGGATTTTAAAAGAATTTTTATCATTTTCCATCATTTTAGCAATTATCTCTTCATCTTTCCATAATTCTTTTGGAGGTGAAGGTATTTCTATGCAATGAGCCAAATTTATAAAAAATTTATTTGAGGGAGTTGGATCTCGAATATCTTCATTTGTAATAAGTGGATGTTTAAAATTGGATTCAGAGTTCTAAAAATTAATTTAGCAAAAATTTACGGAAAAATGTTTTTTGCGGACAACATTTGCGGATTGTCCGCAAAAGACTTCCGAAAATTTTTTTGCGGGCAATTTTTTTGCGGGATTAAATTGTAAATATAACACGAAACTTTGTCTTTCTCAATTTTGCAGCTAATTACGGGAGTCTTATTCGGATAAAAAAAATTTGCGGACAACATTTGCGGATTGTCCGCAAAATTAAAAAAAAGTAAACCTACATCCACCAAGTTTTTCCCATTTAAATAAATTCGCAAACCTTTTTAAATTTAACACAAATTCCTGGTGTTGGATGTACTGTCCAAGTCTCATCATCTTTCTTATGTTTTTGTTTATCAATTATTTCCACAAGTTTTTTGCCTGACATTCTCTATAAACTCTGTTAAAAAGGAAAGAAATTTTTCAAAAATATTTTTTCCATTTCAAAATGGTAAAAAACGAAATTTTTGACATTTAGTCACTGAACCAAAAGCTCAGCCATTTCTATTATGAAAACAAAAAAAGTTTTTTAACAATTTGAACAAAAAGGCAAATTTAAATATTTTAAGAAAATAAAAATTTATTTTTAAAAGACATTCTTTTTTCATCTAAAATATAGCAAGAAGAGCAAAAACAGAATAAAGTAAAACACAAGGATAGGCAACTAACAATCTTTGACCTTTAAAAATTAATTTATTTTAATCAAAAAATAATGTAGGGAATAGTTGCAGAATAATTTAATTTTTACGGACAAAAAATTTTTTGCGGACAATGTTTGCGGATTGTCCGCAAAAATAAAAAACGTCCAAAAAATTATTTTTAGATATTTCTTTAAAATTAAAATATACCATTCATTGATAGAGCAATTGAAAATAATTTAGAAGAGGATGATCCACTCCATAATACAGCTAATGTAACGAATATATAACCAATTAAACCCTTAAAAAATTATTTGTAAAAAGGAGCGGATTTATATTAAAATAAAGCTCATGTCAGAAATCAGTCTTGTCTGAATATGTGCCGAAAACGGAACTGTCGAGAATGGGAATCCCAACCAACCTCTGTTTATAATAGAAAAAACACAAATGAACAATGTGATAAAAATTAGAAGGGTTTTTTTTAGTTTTTTTAGTCCACGGGAAGGGTCAGCTTTCTAATCAGGATCCGTATACCCTATTAGATGTATTTTATAATGAAACCCGATTGTAAAGAAAATTTTTTTATTAAAAACCTGTAAAGAAAGAACAGCAGCAATTAAAGACAACAAAGACATTGGCAAAAGACAATAACCCAAAACGCTTGCTGTGTTTGTAAATGTTATAGACTTGCCTTCTTGTGCCATTAAATTTAAAAGAGCATACATTCCTGTACATCCAACTAATCCAATTCCGTAAATGTGTCCAAAATGTAACTGAAAAATTTTAAAGAGGAATGGAGGGAAAATAAAATTAAAAATTAATTTAATAAATAATTGCGAACCAATTTAATTTTTGCGGATTGTCCGCAAAAAATTTTGCGGATTATCCGCAAAAATTTAAGTGCAAATTTTTAAAGAAAGATTCGGAAAATTCTTATGGGATTTGTCTTTCTCCAAATTTTAAAACGTCAAAAAAATTATTGAACCTTTCCATGTAAAAGCAGAGAAGCACCAAATAAAAGACAAAAAACGAGAGGACCGGCGAGATCCTGATCCTCAATTACCTTAAAAAATAAAAAGAATTTCGAAATAATTTCAAGTAAAACCTCTTCCTTCGCCGTCCCCAACGGATTCAACACAGCAAGTGTTTTCAGTCTAATATGTTCAAAATTAATTCCCAATTCTTCCAACAGTGGCGGTTCATTTTCAAAATTATCTTCAATAAAAGACGCTTGTTCTGTTGGCATTGAAGGAACAAACATATTTGGAACTTGTTGATTTTGAGTTGGATAGGCTGGATATGGATAGACATTGGGTGGAGATGGAGTAGTTGAAGCTCTCCAAGATTCTGTGAAGAAAATATATAATATAATAGGTAAAGTTGGCCAAAAAAGGATTTCAATTTTTGCGACCAAAATTTGCGGATTAAATTTCGTCCGCAAAAAACTTGCGGACAAAATTTGCGGATTAAATTTTGTTGCTGATAATTTTACGTAAAAGTATCGATTCAAAGAAAACCTTGAGCTGATCTCTAGACTAAACTAAAAAAAAACAAAAAAAACTTCAAACCATTTTGATTTTCCCAACCACCACCAACATTTACTGGTTGCCCAACATTTTGAGGAGGTACTGGAGGTGGACTTGTATACCAATTACTATTTGTTGGCGAATTCTTCTCATTTTCGTAAAAATAGCCGTAAGGGTCTGTCATCATAAAATCTTGGAAAATTAAATAAATTAAAATAAAATATTATAGAAAAAATAAGTCTAGACTCTAAAGTGTTTATTTCATAAATTTTTTTCTCTATAACACTCATTTTTCCCCTGATATTTCTTTTCTCTAGCTCTTATTCCTAACTTTTTTCTCAATCTTTTTCTCTAGTTTAACACGTCATTTTAATTAAAATTTCAAATAATATTTTTCATAATATCTAATTTACAAATGGGTATCTCCTTCAATTTCTTCCAATTTTGTCCAATTTTTCCCCTGTTTTCTTAATTTCATTCTCTTAGGCTTTAATTAATTTAAAATTTTTTCAATCGAGCGAGATGAGTTGTGACAATGATTCAAGTAATTCTTAAGTAGATTATTCAAAAAAAATTTTTTTCTTCTTAGTTATTGAACATTTGGTTAATTCTGTCCTCGAAAGTGTTTTTGTAGGGGAAATCTTCCGAATTCATCGTGATTTGACAATAAATAAATTAATTGGTTTTAAAGAATGGGGAGAAGAAGAAGATTGTGATTCTATTAATGAAGGTAAACAATCGACAAGAAAATCCTCAATTTCTGTTTCTCTTCGAAATCCTCGAAATATTGAATGTCGATGTTTTGTTTGTAGCAGGTTTTTTTCTTTTTTAAACTATTAAATTGCTTCATTTTAAGGATGATTGCAGCTGTAAGATTTGCTCCACATTTGGAAAAATGTATTGGGATTGGGAGGAATACAAGGTTTTCTTTAAAAAGATTTGTCCGCAAAATTTTTTAGTCCGCAATTTTTGTCCGCAAAAATTTTTTTGTCCGCAAATCTAAAAACCCCAAAAATTAAACCTGATTTTTAAAACTCGCTTCGGTTATTTTTATAATATTACTTAAAGGGTTAGACGTCGTGTCAACATTGTTCCCACTTATGAATCTTCTACAAGCAGCAATGTTCCCTGTAGGACAACACGTTCTTCAACACTTCGCTCAGCCACAAAAACAACAAATAATTTCCATGAAAAGGTTATAAATACAAATTTTATTGAGGAAGAAAAAAGGGAAGAGGATGAAGATGTGGGGGAAGAAGAAGAAGAATATACTCTTCATTTAAGAGATAGACTTAGAAATAAAAATAGATGATTTTTGAGGTACTTTTTGAGGTTAAAAAATTTTTTTTTGAAAATTATTTTTAATTTTATACGTCGTTATGAGATTAAAGTCCTCAAGTTTTGTCCGCAAAAAAATTTTATGGAAAATAATTTTTCTAAAATAATTTTTTGTATCTTTATTATGTATAATTTGGACATAAATCTGTGGACATGTGTTGATTTTTGTCAAAAAAGAACTCGTTTCTTGTATATTTTAATCATTTTTAATTTATCAAAATAAATTGGAATTTGATTTTTGAATGAAATCGCAATAAGAAAAAATTGATTTTTTTGGTATTGGGTGCCAAAAATATTTTTCCCTGCTAAATTTTGCGGACATTTTTTAAAAAATAAGACACTATCCAATGTCTAATATTCTAATTTAGTCAATATTAGAGACCGGATCGATACAATACATCGATCGAATCGATACCGATATTATCGAACGCCCACTAAAGTTCGGTCTCTAGTCAATATATTGAAGGATTGTTACTTGGGATAATGTGAAACTTATTCTGCAAAAATCCGCAAATGTTGTCCGCAAAATATTAAATTTTTTAAAACAAATTTTTTCATAAAAATTTTTAAGGTCCTCTAATTAAATTAATTATGAAGGCAATAATTCAACGAGTTTGTAAAGCTAGTGTTGTTGTTGAACAAGAAACGGTTTGGATTTTGTCTTTATTTTCTTTTAAAAATTCCTTTTTAGATTTCTTCGATTGGCAGAGGTATTTGTGTTTTGATTGGAATAAGTAGAGAAGATGGAGATGAGGATATTGAATATATGGTTAGGAAAATATTAAATTTGAGAATTTTTGAAAATCCAGAAAATGGAAAGAGGTGGGACAAATCTGTGGTTGATTTGGGGCTGGAAGTGCTTTCTGTTAGTCAGGTTTGGAAATTTTTGTTAATTTATTATGGTGGGGGGAGTATTTTAGTTTAAATAGGGTTCCTGTTTTCGAGTCGGGTCAGATTTTTCCAAGTACGATTCGGGCCAATTATTCATATGTCCGGCTCGGTCCATATCTTTATTTTTAAATATTTTTTAAACATCGTAAAGGGTTAGTCACGTTTGGAATTTGGTAAAAATCCATAAAAGTGCCCAAGTTTTGCGGGACGCTTCTACGAGCTTTTTGCTTATTAAGGTTTTTGGTAGCGGTAAATGTCCAGTTGATAAGAAAATTGATAAAAAAAATTTTGTAAAATTTTGATAAGGAAACCATTTGATAAAAATAACCATTTTTTCCTCCACGTTAAATCAAAAAAAATTTTTTCTCAGTTTACTTTACACGCACTAATCAAAGGAAATAAATTAGACTTTCACCGTTCAATGAATCCTGAAGATGCTCCACAATTTTATTTAAAATATTTGGAAAAATTAAAATCAAAATATACTCCAGAGAAAATAAAGGTTAGCGAAAATTTTAATTTTTTTAATTTGTAAAAAATCCATAGGACGGGAAATTTGGTGCTTTTATGTCTGTACATATTGAAAATGATGGTCCTGTAACTATAAGTTTAGATAGTAAGGAAAGGGAATAAGTTTTTCTGTTATATTTTTGTTCGTTGTTGGTAAATTTGTCTAAGCGAATCAGTTAATTGTTTCTTCCATTTTGTTCTGAAAAAATTAAAAAAAAATTTTTCTTAACACTTCTGTTATATTTTATAAATTTTTTCATTTTTTATCAAAGACTTATTCCTCTTTACTATTTAATTCCTTCCAATTCTGGTTCCATCTCGAAATTATAATTAGTCTTCAGCCTTATTGTTAGTTTTTAAGGGGGCAGAATTTTCGGTTCTACTTGACTTTATGAGTCCAATCGAACTTTATGAGTCCAATCAAAAAATAATTGGATTTTTCTTGGTATTGCAAAGTAGGGGTATGGTTCCAAAACATTTCTTCATGTTTGGGACCTACGGCCACTGGGTCTGGGACCGTTCCTTACCCTATTCCTCGAAATTTCTGAAAGTTAAAATCTTTTTTCTGAAATTTTTAAAAATTGGCTATAAATTTCAGAAATTTCGAGGGATAGGGCAAGGAACGGTCCCAGACCAAGTGGGCGTAGGTCCCAAACATGAAGAAATGTTTTGGAACCATACCCCTACTTTGCAATACCAAGAAAAATCCAATTATTTTTTGATTGGACTCATAAAGTTCGATTGGACTCATAAAGTCAAGTAGAACCGAATTTTCCTCAACATGAATAAAAAAAGGATTAGTTTCCTCGACTTTTGTGGGACGTTCTAACGTTCTAACCAGACTTTCACTTGACTCTGAACAGATAACTTGGAATTCTGGTTCATACCAGAGCCCTATTCCTCTCCAACCCCATTCTCTCTTAATTCAACCTCTACCTTTCACAATTTTTTTTTATTTATTCATCCTCCCTCTTGCTTACCTTCTATTCTGAAACCAAGTTTTAATTTGTGTTTCACTAAGCATTAAATCAACAGCTAATTGAACTCTTTTTTGGACTGATAAATATTTATCTTCCTTTTAATTTTATTTTTAATAAAAAATATAAAAAGTCTAATAACCATAAAAGCTTGTTCCAAAGTATTTAATTGTTGTTCAGTATATGCCTGAATTTTTTAAATTGAAATTTAGAACCTATTGATAAATGAAAGGTTTGATTAATGAAAGGTTGATAAATGAAAGGCCCCAACGCTACCGGAAATGTCAATAACCAGCTCGCTACTTTCTGGGTCTGCTGACAGCCATGACATTGTGAGCTGTTTATCTACTTTTCATAGTGAGGGAGAGGTAAAAGTTTAGCCCCGGGCAGGGTCCTGCAACTTCCTATCAGTTGTTGCTAGGAGCATTCATTCACCACGTACAGATGATCTTCCGGCTAAACTATCGGAGTGCTGTTCCCCTTTATAATATAGGACACAAACCCCCGCCTAGTATGTATCTCTTCTCCCTTACACATACCTGCCTCGGCTTTCTCTCAACATTTCGTCTTCTAGAACGGCTATATTCGTGTTTTCGTACTTAAATTTTTTTTAATTTTCCAAGTATTTTCGAAAAAACCAACCATTTAACCCAAAAAATATTTGTAATTCAGCTAGTGTAGGTGTAACTATTTGAGTTGTTTGGTTTGTTAAAGAAGGTTGTTGGCCTTGTAGAGGGTCAAGAATAAATGAATTTTGAAAGGAGGGAAAACAATTTTCTTCATTTTTAGTCAAAATAGATTTAATACTGAATTTTGGGGGAATTTCAAAAGACATTTTTTTAAAGTTAATTTTATTTTTTTTTGAAATTTTTGTGGGCGAGGAAGACCAAAGGGAGGATATTACAAGTTTACCTTTTACCTTTAATTTTCCTCCAAAAATTCTATTTTTATCCCAAAAATTCCATCAAAAATACCCCAAAAATGTGTAATTCCACACCATTTTATTTCTGTTTTCCAACTTTTTAGAGTTAATTTTCCAAAAAATAATTTTTTTCCAAAATTTTTCTCTTGACTAATTGACTTTATATATTTTATGGGAAAATAACTGAAAAATTAAGAGTAATATTATTATTTGTGTTTACTTAATATATATTTTTTGTTTTAGTTAAACACAGGGGAAAGTGTGGTCATTTTAAAATAACTGAAAATTAAATAATGTTGGGTAAAATAAAACAGAATAAAAAATACCAGAATATTTCTGTATTTTAATTTAAAAGTCAGAATTTACTAGTCAGATCTTACTTAAGTACTTAAGTGTACGTATTAAATAAAATCAGAATAATTTGTAATTTAAAGCAGAATTTAGCTTATAGAAAAATCAGAATATTTCTGATTTTTTAAATTTGAAATCAGAATTTTTTCCATCTATAAAAATCAGAATTATTTTTACAAAAATCAGAATTTTCTGTTTTCTTTTAAATTTATTTTAAATCAGAATTTTCAATTTATAAAAACCAGAATTTTTTAATAAAAATCAGAATATTTCTGATTTTTTAAACTTTGAAATCAGAATTTTCCATTTATAAAAATCAGAATTATTTTTAAATTTTTCCCAAAAACTTTAATAATTTTTAAGCATTTAAAACTCAATTACTTTTGTGAAGTAATTAAATATAAATGGTTGTCATGGTAACGAAAAAATAAACGGAAAATGGAATAAAATGACCAAAAAAGTACCGCCTTTCTCCAATAAAAACCCTAAAAAAGTTGTGGCCATTTAATGTTTAAATATAAAAGATTAATGGAAGATTACCCCGAAACAACAGAAAATCAAACAACCCCGACAACTTCAAGAAAACATCATCATCCTCATAATCCGTATTGTGAGGACCATTTGGGGGAATTCCATAGCCAATTTTGTGAACAAGATTTTCAGAGGCAATTAGATGCTGTTGGGTGGGTGTATTTTTTAATAGAAAAAATCTGAATTAAGAAATCAGAACAAGAAAATAAAAATCAGAAAAAATCAGAACAAAAATCAGAAACAGAGAAAATCAGAATAAAATTCAGAACGAAAATCAGAATTTCTGATTTCTAAAATTAAAATAGAAAATCAGAACTGGAAAACCAGAATAAAAGATCAGAAACATTAAACTGAAAAATCAGAAAATTTTAAAAATCAGAACAGAATTTTATTTGTGTCGATAAAGAAAAAAAACATCCAATTTATTTCCCTTTTACAGTCCAAGAGTGACAGGCCCTGGTGGAGTTATTTTACCTACCAATGATGAAATTAATAAATTATTGGATTATGGTTCTGATTCAATTTCTGCAATGTGTTTTACTTGGAATATTGCTGGGAAGGTCCTTTTTTTTATTTTTAAATTTTTTAATAATTTTTATTTGAGGCAAGTCGTTCCCTTTCTCGTTTAAATCACTTATTTGCCAAAATGCCTCCTCTGGAAAGACCGTCGCTGATTGCCTTGGCTTTACAGGAATTGCCTGCCTCTACTTTGTTGCTTATTTAAAATAATTTTTAATTAGATCTTCGTTATAAGACCCCTCTATTTGGGAAAAATCATCTCTTATAATGAGGTGTCTCTTAATTAGAGAGTATTGCTTGGACAGTAGCACCATCCAATGGCCAACCTTTTTAAAGTGGTTGTCTACTGGGTGGGGGAGTTGCCCAAGCAATACCCTCTATTTAAGAGACACCTCATTATAAGGAACCTCACTATAAGATAACCCAATACGTTCCCTAAAACTTGGTTGCCACTGGGTGGAAAATTTTCTTAAACGATACCCCCAATTTAAGAGACACCTCATTATAAGGTAGTTTTTCCAGCCCTTTGGGGTGTCTTATAATGATGTCCAATATTATTTATTTTTTAACTCTCCCTTTTTTTAAAAAAACAGAAGATTTCACTCTTCAGTACTCTCATCCCTTGGAAAGTCACTATCTTCTACCCACCGCGTTTTTTGTTGGGTTCGTAAATGGTCACAAATGTTGGTGCTTTTTATTAAACATCCTCTCAGTTTATTCACTTCACGTATTTCTTCTTTATTTTTTTAAAAATAATTTTTTTTAATTTTAGAACCAGAATATCGTTTTGTATCAGGCATTAATTTAGCTAGCCCTTTTCGTACTAAAGGTGCAATTTCTATTCGTTTTCGATTATTTCAATGCCAATGTATTTTTGTAGCTTGTCATTTGGCACGTAAGTTGGTTCTTTTTGGTTATGTTCCAAAGTCCGCAAATTCCAGAAAAATTCCAAATCCGCACTTTTTGCGGATTTGTCCGCAAAATTTTGTCCGCAAGTTTTTTGCGGACAAAATTTGCAAAAAAATATTTTCTGCGGATTTTTAGGAACACCGCTGACCTCCAATTAAAAAATAATTTTATAAAAATTTTAGACGGCAAGTTAGAACGCAGAATTCTCGATTATAGACGAATCGCTGCCCAATTTGATTTTAATTCATTACAAAAACAAAGTGGTAACGAAATTTTTTTATTTTCGTTAAAATTTCAAAAAATTAAGGCAAAAATCTAATCCACCTTTTTTGGTTTGGAGACCTAAATTTTCGCGTTTTGCGAAAGGAAGAATTATCTGACGTTGCAGAAAACATGCAAAAACGTCTTTTTCGTAGACAAGAAGATTTTCAACGGATTTTGGCACATGACGAGCTTAGCTTGGAAAGGGCAAATGGTTTTTCTAAAATATTTTTTTTTATTAAAATTTTTTTAGGTTTGTTCAAAGGCTTTCGTGAAGCAATTATAAAATTCCCTCCAACTCATAAATTTCGTATTGACAGCAATTTTTATATGCCAAGCAGAATGCCTTCGTACACGGTTTTTTATTCGAATTTACTGCCCCTTTTCACTCGTTGTTAGCAGGGATGGGCCGGGTTAAGGAAAAAGTTAGGCCTGGCTCAGGTTCGGAATTACAAAATTTTCTTCAGATCGGGTTTCGGGAAAAGCAAAAATCAGAAGCAGAAAAATCCGAGTTTTGGGTAACCAGGCCCACGCCTTCTCCTCAATCCAGTTCATCTTTAATAGCGAAAGGAGAAATATGGAAAATTAAGCCCCTTTCCCCTTTTAAAAATCAGAACATATCTTTTTAAAATTTTCTTTAAAGGACCGAGTACTTTTTTGGACTAATCCAGAGCCTGACGGTTTAACAGCAATACGTTATGATTGTGTATGGGAAGTACATTGTAGTGACCATAAACCTGTTTATTGTATATTTAAAATGAAGGTAATGAAGAATTCTTTTAAAGAAACAATTAAAATTAATGGAAGTGTTTGAAAAAAATTTTTTTTGTAAAAATTTTTTCAAAAAATTTGGTACTTTTCCCTTATCCCTCTACAGACTTGTGCGCACTTTTTCTTTGCGGATTTATTTTTTAAAAAAGAAAATTTATGAAAAACACCGGTATATGGGAGGGAAAGGAAAATAAGTTTATCCGCAAAAAAGTCCGCAGAAAAAAAGTCCGCAAAAGTCTAGTGATAATGGAAAAGTATCAAAAAAAATTTTTTGTGAAAAAGTTTTTAATTTTATACACAAATTCATTCTACATAAAATAATATCAATTATTTTTTTAGATATATAAATTGTTAATTAGGTAATATTTTTAAATTTAGGTAGGCAGGAAGGAAAATTTTCTGGGTTTTTAAATAATCGTTAAGTTTTTTCTTTCTTCAAATTAGTTCAAAAAAATATTTAAAAATAAACAAAAAAACTGAATTTTAAGGGCAAAATTGCATTTCGGGATCCGGTCACGAGACTTTTTCAACTGAAAACGAGAGAGGACCCGCGGGATTAATCCAGTAAATCCCGTTTATGGCTTAAACCCCCCGGGTATTTCTCGGGAAGGAGTTCTGTAAAATTCAGAAGGGATTCCTTCAATGCCGCACTTTAATATTAAACATAAAAAATATTTAAAAAATATTTTCTTTTTAAAATTCAGTTTTTTAAAAAAATATAAATTCAAGAAGTGTTTAGAGAAGCACTGAAAATGAGGAAATTTAAAAATTAAAAATGCGTGGGGATTGGAAAAAAAAATATTTTTTTCTTCTTTTTTAAACAGATTAAAAAGCTCAAAAATAGTTACAGATTATTTAGATAGGTATATTTGCGTTACACAAAAAATAACTTTATCCCTTTATTTTTTGGCCCCAATTCCAAAAATTTTAGTCATTTTAGTACTTATAAATTGAAAATTAGAGATCGGACTGAGAAAATAAAAAAATCTCTCGAACAGAAATTTAGGTTATCGAGATTGATATTTTTTAAAGATATCCTATTCTCACACAACCCCCCTCCCCCATTCCGGTCTCTAATAAAAATTGTTAAATATATGATAAAAAGAAAACCAAAAATAAATTGGAAAATGACCGAGATTTGATTAAATGATATTCCTAAATGGTTAACAGTTTTTCATTTAAAAAGAGAAATTTTAAGAGATTGTGATTAAGATGAACGTTTTTTTTCTTTTTAATTAAAATTAATAAAACCTGAGAAATTTTTTGACAAAATCACAATCTTTTAAAAAGACTACACCATAAATTCTAAATTTGCGATCAAACTTTAATTGAATCCGAAGGGAGTCAAAAACAGGACCCACCTCGGGTGTACAGGTGTGAGGTAGAGACAAGATATAGGTAAATATCGAAAATGGACTTTTATTTTGGGGTTTTTTGAAATTTAGCATTGGAGCGCATGTGTCGTGCTTTAAGAAAATTAAGGACGAGGGGAACATGACATTTTTGGCCCATCTCTAGTGTAAAAGTCAACAACAAAATTTGAGTAAGGACCCCTAGATTTTTAAATTAAAGTCTGATCACCATTATTCTACATTCTATTTAGTTATATAATTAAATGCCAAAAATATATATATATAAAATAAAAACCTTATTCAGTCGAAGTAGAAGTTGTCGTCTTTAAAGTATCTGTTGTCGAATTCTCCACCAAAATATTTCCCCCATTTCTTTCCTCTTTAACATCCTCCACCTGATTTTGACGTAAAATAGATTCAGCAATTTGTCCCATTAAATCAACACATTTAACATCAACGTGTTGAAGTTCTCGACGACTTTGTTGGACTTGTCTCCAAATATTGTGCCGTTCACTCTTTTTCCAGCTGTAGTAGAAACTAACAATTTCGCCCATTGTTCTCCTTTGTAACTTGAAAAATTTTTTTTCAATTTAGAAAAAAAATTTAAAAAGAAACATAGTCTCGTTGAATCTTCAAAAAATGTTTTCCATGCTCAGCCATTCCTTTCTCAAAATTTTCGCAATCCTCTTCTGTCCATGTTTTCAAAGTACCTGGTGGTTGTGTTAAGCGAGGTCCGTTAACTGAACAGAGCGCAGGCCATTCGAAGGGAGCTTTTGCTTTAGCTTTTTTCACGTTATAATTTGCCTTTAAAATTAAGAAAATAATTATAAAAATCTTACATTGTTAAAATGAAAATTTTACCTAATGGAAAATTTGCGGACAAAACTTGCGGACAAAAATAATTAAAATTCAAAAAACCCTTCTAACCAAAAATCGACAAAAATAATTCAAAAAATATACCAAATAAAGCGCAAAAAGAGCATTTTCATCGTCAGGAACTATTCCCTCTTCTCCCATTAAAGTTGAAACAGTTTCTGAAGAAGAACGTTTTTTGGAAGTTTGAGACATTCCATTTTTTGGTTTTTCTCCAGCACGTATTTGTTCACATTCAATTAAATATTCAGTTACTACAGATTCAGGACAACAATCTGGAGAAGAAATCCAGAGAACTTCACAAGTTTCAACAGGTTTGTTTTTATTATTATTTGAGATTTGTATAACTTGGGGAATATTTGAGACCTAAAAATTAGAAAAAATATTTTATTAGAGGAATAGAAACGAGGTAGTCGGAAACTTGATTTTGGTTGAATACCCGGATTCCAGGAAAATACCAGCATCTTAGAGGCCTAAGTTTAGGTACTAGAGAAAATCCAAAGCCTAGACCCCAACTCGGTCTCTAGAAAATATTTTTGACATAAACACCGAGGGTAAATGAGAAAGAGGAAGCAGCAGGACTCAATTTCATCAATGATTACTAGAAATAAAAAATAGGGGAAAAACCTCAGGTATCCCAGAAAATACCAAGTTTGGGCACAGGAGAAACTCTAAGACTCCAACATGGTCCTAAAAAATATTTTTGACAAGAACACCGAAAGCAAATGAGGAAAAACTCAATTTCATCAGGGATTACTAGAAATCAAAAATAGGAAAAAAAACTCAGGTAACTAGAAAATGCCAAAGTTTGGGCATAGGAGGAACTCTAAGACCCAGATCATTAGAAAATATATACGACGGAAGCGTCTTTAGGGGTCAATAGAAGATACCAAAAAATATTTAAATTAAACCTGATAATCCGGCCCTATACGAATTTCCTTTTTCCAAAGTTCAGGAGGTAAATAATCCTCAGATTCGTCCTCTTCCAAATCCTCAGGTTTAAAATAATTGTTGACAGCAGCTTCACAAGTACTAGCAATTGATGAAATAATTTTACCTCTTAAACTTCCAACTCGTTGTTGTTGTGGACAAGAGAAGGAAGAAGATTGAGCATTTTTGGCATCTTTTAAATTTTCTTCAATTTCCTTTGAAGTTTTTGCTGTTTCGCCAATTTCCTCATTTCCGTAATATTTTCTCCTCAATTCTTCAATTGAAAGTTCCCCGTCTTCTTGTAATTCTTTCAATTCATTTCCATAATCTTCCTCATCATTTAAGCCTTCCTCCTCGTCTAGAGTAGCTAAAAAACTTGGAAATTTGATCCAAATTTAAACAGAAAATAAACCTTCGTCTTCCTCATCTTCACACTCCAAAGTATGGTCATCATCATTATCGCTATTGTAATCAGTCATTTTTCAAGAATAATAAAATTTAATAAGAGATTCTTTGGGGCAAACCTAAATTAGAAATTAAAAATAAAAATTTAAGGAAAAAGAAAATAGTGTGTAAAAATGAGAGAGAAAGAGAGAGAAAGAGAAAAATATTCCAAAAAGGACAAAATGTCTATTAAATACAAAATGCCAGAAAATAAAATAAATACAATTTTTAAAAGTTTAGTTTTAAATTTCTAGGGAGAATTAAGGTTTAAAAAATTTATTTTTAAAAATAATTGGCATATCCTACCCCGCGGAATTGAGTTTGAAAAGATCGAACTGGAGGGATTTGAAAAATTAACCTAAAATTAATTTGAAAAAACTTGAAGCAGAAAATAGACTCGAAGAAAAGAAAGAGAATATACGAGAGCATTAAAAAAGAGAGATAAAGACGGAAATTAAAAAACATTCGTGTTGAAAAAAATTTTTAAATTCAAAATTCGAACGTATCCAAAAATCTTTTTACCACTTATAATTTTAAAATTGCATTACTATGATTTTTCCGGAAGCATATCTTCTGGTAATACATTACCTAAATTAAATATTATTTCTTAGGCAACTAATTTTTTTTAGTTTCCGGAAAATTATTTTATTATTAAAATTTTTAAATTTATTTTTACTTGTTTTACTTTTTTAACAAAATTTCACATTTTCGGGTTAAAATAAAAAATCTCAGTTTTGTCGCGTTTTTTGAGTTGACAACCTTTTTAAGCTGTCATATACTTTTAAACAGCTATTTCTTCTCACTTACTCCATTCAATGACAAAATATCCCCCTAGGGAACAAATTTTCTGCTGATACTTTTTGATGCCAACACTGTCCCCCATTCTGAAGTGCGAATGAATGGAAAGAAGGAAAAGTGATATATTGTCGTCTATCTTCCCAAAATCTAAAGACTTGTCACCAAAATGACCGATGAAGAGAAGAAAAAGTAAAATTTGAGTGCGCGTATTTTTGATGTAATCTTTTTAAAAAATTTTAAATAAAATAAAAATAGGTATATGAAATTGTTTAGTCTAAATTATATTTCTGGAAAGTGTTTTATGTTTCCGGAAATTTATTTTATTTTCCGGAAGAGTATCTAATATTTCCGTGAATCATTCCGGAAATGTATTTATTTTTCCGGAAAGTATTCTATTTTCCGGAATCTATTCTGTATTTCGGGAACTTTCCGGAAATGTCATTTTTCCGGAAAAATAAAAAAATTTAGAAATGAAATTTACTAAAGAGATCAGAAAAAAAAATTATTTTTTATTTGGGTGATTTCCGGAAAAATTTCCAGAATTTATTCATTTTCTCTGGAAGGTATTTATATTTCCGGAAATATATTTTAACAGTTACTGTTAATTCCAATTTTAAGAATATTCTCAATAATTCTCTTTAATATTTCCTCAAAAAATAATTAAAAATATTTTTCATCTAATCCTTTTAACTCAAAAAATCTTTCTTAACGTGACCGTAATCCCTCTCATCAATTCTCCTCTTTTTTCCTCATTTGGCGAAAGCTCAGGAAAAAAATAAAAAGTTTTTTTTCTTCTCGACAGCCGCCAAGAGATTAAAAAATAAAAGAGAAAAATACTTTCATACAAATCCTCGCCTTTAGGGGCGAATAAAATGACAAATTTGTGTTGGCGCCCCTAAAAATATATATTTATTTTTCTCTTTTAGATAGCATCTTCTTAAATCTTTTTGCATTAAAAACTCATTTTTTCATGCATATTTGGGTATTTTATTTATATTTTTATTGGGACAATAGTACTTTTAAATTGGCCAATTTTAAAAATAATTTTTATTTTAATTTGTATTTTACTACTAAAAATATAGTAGGAAATATTAATTATAAAAGTATTTATATTTTTATAGCCATCTCTCTTTATTTATATTATCTATGCTACAGTTCCGGAAAAGTATATTTCCGGAAATATATTTATTTAATTTTCCGGAAAAGTATATTTCCGGAAATATATTTATTTAATTTTCCGGAAAAGTATATTTCCGGAAATATATTTATTTAATTTTCCGGAAAAGTATATTTCCGGAAATATATTTATTTAATTTTCCGGAAAAGTATATTTCCGGAAATATATTTATTTAATTTTCCGGAATTTGTTTTATAGTTATTTCATAGTCTATATTTTTCCGGAAAATTATTTCACTTTTCCGGAAAGTTGTATTAATATTTCCGGAATCTTAAGAGATCTCATTTTTAATACTATTCTCTCTCACGTCTGTCACTATATTATTTTAAAGGGGTTTTTGAGTGTATTGGCGAATTGTCGCCTTTAATCCGCCCTTAAAGATAAGAATATTAAAGAAAATAAGTTGATCAATTAAATCACACTATTCTTTCAATTTTTATGATTTTCGTCATCGTTAGGTCACGCAAAAAAAGTTTTTATTGTGTCCGCCCATTTTATTATTTTATTATTACTTTTCTTTAAACTGATTGGTTATACCCTTTGGGGAAAGAAAGAAGGTGATGAGGAAGGCGTTGAAAAGTTAACTATAAAATGAGAATAAAAAGAAGAAGAGAAAAGAAAAAGAGAAGAGAAAAGAAAAGAAAAAGAGAAACCGGAAAAAAATAATCTAAAAGGCAGACACTCCCTGTGTAAAAATAGCCGAGTTGTGGGCGTGGCTTTTAGCATGTATTTCTCTCTCTCTTCGCGGTAAAGTGCTAAAAAGCTGTTGGTGTGGGAAACAGTAAAAACGATAGCACCTTTTATTATTTTATATCATTTTCCCAGTCATTTAGCGCTTTAAAAAAAAATTTTTTTTTGAGTTTTTTAGAGAAGCCGTCAAAAGAAGAAAATTTTTGTTGTTATTTTTAACTAAAGAATGGATAATTTAAACAATAATTTGTCCTCTTTTGGGAGAAAAAGAGTGGGACAAACACCCTCCCCTTTAAATTGTCCAGTAATTAAAAAGAAGGCGAGAGGGTTTTGGATTGATCAATTACTTGAAGACAAACAACAACCTTTGGTTACTGTTGATAGAAATAATTATTTAAAATCTCCTGGGTCCCCAGCAGGGACAAGTTCAACATTATTGAAAAGAGGAAGAAAATCGGCGGGAAAGTCTGGTAAAATATTATTTTTAATTTTCTGTCTAATTTGAGACTCTAGTCTCAACCTATTGACTATACTTTCCGGAAATAAATCTAGTATAATTTCCGGAATAAGAATAACTTACGGAAATAAACTATTTTCCTTTTTATGGTTATCTTTATAGCTTCCGGAAAATAATTTATATTTTTCCGGAATTTTGTCTATTATTTTTCTTTGTTTCTCTGACTGCGTTATTTCCGGAATTTATTTATTTAATGTAAATTTTATATTTTGGGGACTAAAAAAATTTTTTCGCGGGCTGATAAAATTTTTTACATTAAGAAAAACTTCTAGATAATTTTACTGAAAAAGAACCAAAAATATCTACAAAAGAAAGAGAATCTCCACCTTTGGATGATCACAATTGGCTGCCAGCAAAACCAAATAGCTCCTCTCTAAGCTATTTAAAATGTGAATTGGAAAATAGAGAAATTTGGTAATTTTATTGGAAAAAAAATATTTTTAAATTTTTTTAGGGAACAATTTGACCAGCTTGGCACTGAAATGGTAAAAAATTTCGAATTAAATTTCTGATATTTTCTAAATTAATCTATTAAAGTCTAAAAAAGATCTAGTAGGAGGTCCTTCTTCAAGAATTCTCTCCCAAAAATTTTTTTGGGATTTTTGGGAGTAAATCTGAGCTGTTCTGCTCCCTTTGAAATTTTATTTTTAAATTCAATCCCGTTTTCAAGTTAAATTCCATTATGATTTTACCTACCTTTACCTACCTCTATTATATCTTTTTTCAAAAACGTTCGAATTACGTTCGAATTTTTCTGCCTAATTTTCTCATTTTTTAAACAAAACGAAAAATAATAATAAAAATTCATAAAAATATATTTTTAACTTAATTTTCTCGTTAATTTTCCCCTCCACCTTTTTTTTTATTTTACAGATAATCACCAAGTCGGGAAGGTAAGTGAAAGACAAAAAAATAATTAAAAAAAAGAATTTTTTTCCTTTTAACCAATCCAATTTCCAAATTGACAATGCCGAGTTAAAAACATTTTTAGTTTTAAAAATATTTTAAAGAAAAAAAGGGGGAAATAACCAATTCGCTAAATGGGCGACAACCATAAACGCTGAGTGTATCTCTTAATTT
Source organism: Meloidogyne incognita (assembly GCA_036172945.1). Classification (NCBI taxonomy): domain Eukaryota; kingdom Metazoa; phylum Nematoda; class Chromadorea; order Rhabditida; family Meloidogynidae; genus Meloidogyne; species Meloidogyne incognita. The sequence goes on from JARQAC010000003.1 coordinate 10,053,191, forward strand.
CTTTAAAAAAAAAATTTTTTTTTCTTTTCTTTTTAAAATTCAATTGTCCGTCAAGTCAACACACAAAATTAGTAAAAAGGCGGCAAAATGAAAATTTAGGGGAGAAAAAAAATTTTTTTTTTAATTTTGTAAAGGAGTATTAAAAGCTATAAAAAGGGGAGAATAAATTAGAAAAATAAAATAAATACAAAAAAAAATATTTGATGCGCGGAATAAAGAAAAAAAGATTAAATAAAATACTAGATTTGTGTAAATGTATTTTGTTGACGTTCGCGAATGAGCGAAAGAAATGGGAAAGAGGAATATAATAATACTGTAGTCGCGCAGGCAGAGAGTAAAAGAAAATAGTATTGTTAGTTATTTTTATAGATAGTGGGGGAAAATCAGAATTAATTACCAGAATTTTCTACACCAGAATTATTCCGGAATAAATTTAAAATCAGAATTTTTTACCAGAATTATTTCCGGAATAAATTTAAAATCAGAATTAATTACCAGAATTCTTTACCAGAATTATTTCCGGAATAAATTTAAAATCAGAATTAATTACCAGAATTTTTTACCAGAATTATTTCCGGAATAAATTTAAAATCAGAATTAATTACCAGAATTTTTTACCAGAATTATTTCCGGAATAAATTAATTACCAGAATTTTTTACCAGAATTATTTCCGGAATAGATTTACTATTATACATATTTTCCGGAAAGACTTATTTTCCGGAAATATTAGAAGTATTTTTCCGGAAACAATTTTACTGAATATTTTCCGTAAATAATTTATTGATTTCCGGAAAGAATTCCGGAAATAATATATTTCTTCTTTCCGGAATGAATATAATTTTCCGGAAAGGATTATAACTTTAATTTTCCGGAAGACTATATTTTTTAATTTCTCTATTTCTATTCATTTTGACTTTATTTTTTTTTATTTCTTTATTTGTTCATGTTTTAAATAAAATTCCCCCATGTGCCTATTCTTCTCTTTTAAAAAATAAAACAATTACTTTACTAAAATGCTAATCAAGGATCCGCTAGATTTTTAATAGTATTTTTCCTTAAACATTTTTATTCAATTTTTTTTTGGGGTTATCCCCCCCCCCTAAAATTCTTTTCATTTAATTTCTAAACATAATCTATTCATTCCTTCAACATTTAGCCGCGATTGCCCTCTAGAGACATAAAAAATATTTTTTTTGTTATTACCCCTCTAAAACAGCAAGGACAAAAATTAAAAAGTAATTTAGAGTCAATTTAATTTGATTAGTTTAGGCTATATTTTTCTCTCCCTATTAAGGGTTTCGTTTCCGGAAAGTTATAGCTATATTTTCCTCCACAAAATAATTATTTCCGGAATGTATTCGATTACTCCCTAAATAGTATTGTATTTTCCGGAAAAGTAAAAATAATTTGTTTCCGGAAAGTTATAGTTATTATAGTTATAGGTTCCGGAAAATTATAGTTATATTCTTTCCGTAAAATAATTCCTTCCGGAATGTATTTTATAATCTTCTGAATAATAATTTACATTTCCGGAAAAGTAAAAATAATTTGTTTCCGGAAAGTTATAGTTAGTTCTCTAATATAGTTATATTCTTTCCGGAATTTTATTTTCTTTCCGGAAAATCTATATCACTACTTTCCGGAATTTTATTTTCTTTCCGGAACAACTACTCTTTCTGGAAAAAAATATTTCTTTTCCGGAATTTTATTTCAACATAACCAGACTCTAATATACATTTTTTATATTTAATCAACAAATGCAAGGCGGCAATTAGCGGAATTATTTTTATTATAGGTTTAAGGGTTTGCGTTTACTGCTTTACTTAACCACTTTGCCGTAAATCTATAAAATCTCGTTTTCTAAATATTGGTAATGAAATAAAGTAATTATTTGTTTTTAACTGGAAAGTGAGAATGAAAAGAAAAAATTTTAATCAAAAAATTTTGGAAAAAATTTCAAAAAATTTAAGGAGAATGTTTCCAGTTCTTCGTTGTCGACTTTTTGGCACACTTCCCGGGTTTCTTTATCTTGTCTATCTTGATTTAGTTCCGGTTTGTTTTTAATTCTTTTAAAAAGTTTTTTGGCCCTCTTACTTAGGGTTGGCGGGTTCTTATCCGGAAAATCCTCCATTTTCGGTTTTCGATATTTTTGGTATCTAGTTTTGAATACCCAAAGATCTTCTGGAATCCGTCACGTTATTCCTCCACTATTAAAAATATTTTAGGTTGAAAAAGAACACCGTTTTCGTTATGCCTGTAAGTTTGGATGACATTTGATCCCAAAAATATTTAAAATTAAAAGACAATAAATCTCAATGGCAAAGTGCTGGGAAAGCTGAAAGAGCCCAATTTGGACGTTTATTTCCACACCCGGACAATCCTATTGGGGGAGATCAAGTAAAATAAATATTAAAATTAATAATTATTAATATTCCCCCCAAAATATAGTTGGCACAAAATGGACAAATTATTAGTTTTGACAAAGTTAAACTAACAAATAATGGTTGGAATTTTAAAATATTTTTTAAATTTTCCAAAAATTTTTTTCAGCAGAAAGTACAAGTTCAGATCAAGTAGGTGTCTAAAATTAGATAACAGTCAGACCTCTCTATACCTTTGGGGCTGAAAATTATCTTATAATTAGATGTAGCCTACATAGGAAGGGAATGTGCCCAAAATCTTCCCTCCAACTCCTCTGATATACCTGAAATCCAATTATATCATCTTAATCCCTCCGATCCAGATTGAGAGTATCGCTTAGGCAGCTTCCCCTCTATCCAACGGACAATGAAATTAACAAAGCGTCTGTTAAATTGATTTTATAGTGGGCTCTGGCACCCTTGAAATCTAATGATACTCTCCTTAATCACTCCAATCCCTGGGAGACCAAAGAGGAGGATATCACTAAGGGATTGCGGAGGATATCATAAGGGGTAGAGCTTCCCTCTCCGCCCAACTGACAATGAAAATTAAGAAAGAATGTCTGTTTATTAGGTCAGCCTTTTAAAAATAAATTTAAAAAAATTTCTTTTTAAAGCTACAATTAAATTCAATGCATAAATATCGTCCTCGAGTGCATGTTTTTTGTATACCCAAAGGACATCCTTTAATTATCAAAAAAGGACAACAACAATTATTTAATAAAGAAATGAAAACTGTTGTGGGGTTGAAGAGGATTGCTAATGGATCTTTTGATTATAAAACGTTTTTGTTTGAGGTAGTAAACTTTGATTTAATGGTAGGTATACCCCAGGGATGAGCCTGCCGTATTTTACAAAGTGAAAAGCGGAAGGGAAGCGAAAGGGTAGAAAGCGGGAGCGTAAACGGAAGGGTAATAATGTAGAAGATAGCAACTCCAGCCCATCCTTAATGTTAGTGTTAGAACTGGATCGAGATGAGATCTCGAACGAAAATCTCATTAAGCGTCAACCCAGTCCCTTCTCTACTTGTTATACCCCTTATCTACTTCAGGCCTTGTAATAGTAGACCGGCCTTCTCTCCTCAATTAACTTTCAGAATAATTTTGGAACTGAAATTCCAATGGAATAACTAGGAGAAAGGGAAATTAGTCTTTAAAAAAAGGGGTATGAAAAAAGGCTCCCCAAAAAATTTGAGGGAGCCATCCTTCCATATAGCCTCTAAATTTAATACCATATACATTTTAAGGGCACAACATTTGTCGCCGTCACTGCTTACCAAAACCAATTAGTAAGGATTGACGTTTTTAATTGTTCTATGTGTATATTTTTCTCTCTTCTAGGTCACTCAAAAGAAAATTGAATTAAATCCTTTTGCTAAGGGTTTTAGAGATCAGAAAAATGAAGATTTGACAGATGAAAGGCTAGTTTGGAAATTTTTTCTTTTGAAAAATTTTTTTAAATTTCTTTTGAAAAACCAAGTACCCCGCCTTAACACCGACCACATACAGTAAATGTTCTAATAGACGCCCTTGGCTTATATTTTTAAATGGGTCCCATTTTGTGAGCTTCTAATAGGGGATGGGCTTCTATTAGAATTTTTATAGTATTTTCTTTCCTGCCCCGTAAAAAATTACCGTACTCTAACATACCCTTCCCCGACCTGTCTAGTCTGGTAAATTGAAAATAAAATTTAAAAAATTTTCTTCCTTAAATTTAAGATTAGCCTCCAGCTGTCTATTTGAACCATCAGAAATAAATAAACAAAGTCCCTCCTCCTCATCTTCAACTTGTTCAAAAACACCACAAAAACATTTATTCCCAACAACGCCGTATTTGCCTTCTCCTCCCTTCAGGTCTTCCCCATTTTCAATGCTTTCATCAATTGGACTTCGATGGGTTCCAAACTTGTCTTCCAACACTCAAATAGCCCTACATCCGTATTTTAGAGTATCAGAAGAAAGGAGACGGAATAACAATATTCTAGACTCTAATAGCCCTTTAATGGAAAGTAGAGTTTCAAAAGAAATTTCAGATAAATACTCTAATGGGCCTTCTTAAGATCAGATAGATTGTTGATCTTTTGGGTAAAATCAAAATTAACAACCATTTTCAGGACTGTGCGCCAAAATTTTTGCGTTGTGCGCCAACCGCCAATTTTTTAAAAACGCAAATAGCAGAAGCTAAATGTTTAAATTCTGGTTTTAGATTTAATTTTTCAGAATTTTGTTTCAAGTTTATTTTTTCAAAATTCTGATTCCAAGTTTAGTTTCGAAATTATGTTTCAAGTTTTTCAAAATTCTGATTTTCAAGTTTATTTTTTTTCTGTGGCGCACAGCCTGAAGTTGAAACTGTTACCATATCCTTCTTTAAAAAATCCCCTCATTTCGGTGCCATTAATTTTTAAAAAAATTTTCTGGTCAATAATTGTATAATTTTTTTATTGTTATTCAAAAAAAAATTTTTTTTAATAAATTTTTATTTAAATAAAAAAAAAATAATTCTTATTTAATTTTATGAAGCTACCGGGAATTTTGTAAAATTTTTAAATTAAAATTGTCAAGCAATTTCTTCTTTAATTTCAATTTTTTGTAATGCTACATTCAACTGTTCTTCTTCCCCCAAGTTTATTGTTTTCCGCCTTTTATTTGTTTCTTTTGTGTAGTAGTTTGTACTGACAACGTCTCTAGGTTTCTGAAACCCTCCAGTCTTTGATTGAGTTTGAAGCAGAAGCTAAATATTTTAATTCTGATTTCCAAGTTTTTTCAAAAAAAATTCTGATTTTCGAGTTTATTTTTACAAAAATTCTGATTTAAGTTTATTTTCCAAGTTTATTTTTCTGAAATTCTGATTTTAGGTTTAATTTTTCAGAATTTTGTTTCAAGTTTATTTTTAATAGCTCTGTTTCAAGTTTATTTTTAATAGTTCTGATTCTAGGTTTATTTTTTCAAAATTCTGATTTCAAGTTTATTTTTAATCCCCTTCAACAATTTAATTAATTTACCTGCCCACCTAACCACCCCAAACATTTATTAGACTCCAACTGATCCTTTTCTGTCCTATTCATTCCACAAATTTGTGTAGTAACCTGTCTAAGAGGTATATAACCAGTTGTCATTCCCTTTAAAAAATTTTTTGAATTTATTTAAAAATTTTCCAAATACTCTTGCGCCGTCTTTAGCTGCACTAGTTTCATCCACTCGACAAAGACGAGGCAACGCCTAAAAATTAAAATAAATAAACTTTTCATTAAAAATTCTGATTTTAAAGTTTGTTTTTTAAATTCTGGTTTCAAGTTTATTTTTAGAAATTCTGATTCCAAGTTTATTTTTTTTAATTCTGATTCCAAGTTTATTTTCTGATTTTATTTATTTTTAAGTTTTAACTTAAATTTTTCAGAATTCTGATTTTTAAGTTATATTTCAAGTTTCTTTCTAAATTCTGATAATAATTTTATTTTCCTAAATTCTGATTTTATTTTTTAGTTTGCTTCAAGTTTATTTTTAAAAAATCCACCGCTTTGCTTTCAATTAATTCTTTTTTCGACCACTGTCTTCCGCCAATACTTTTAGCTATTACTTGACGTTTTTCCCCAAATTTTGGATTTCTATATTTAGCTTCCGGATTTGGTTGAGACCACAAAGTTAAAATTCTTTCAGTTTGTTTTGGATCTGTCAGAATTTCTTGGCAACGCTTTTTTGCTTCTCCTTCCTTTAATTTTTTTAATTAATTAAATTTTCAAAAAAAAACTCTAAACATGTTCAACAACTCGAGTAACTTGTTCTCTAATTGCTCCAAAAGGTGATTGTCCAGATTGAGTAACTAAAGATGCTCTGTTTAGTCTGGGAATGATTGAAGGGTTGCTTCCGTGTAGAGCTTTGGTTGAGTGCACCTTTATTGCTTAAAGTTTTTGTTTCAAGTTTATTTTCCAAAATTCTGATTTTTTAAGTTTATTATAATTCTGCTTCAAGTTTTAAAAAATTCTGATTTTCTACTTTTTTCAGAATTTTAATCGTAATGCTTATTTTCTATAATTCTGATTTTTAAGTTTATTTTTCAGTTCTGCTTCAAGTTTTTGTTAATTCTGATTTTCTAATATTTTCAGAATTTTAATTATAAAGTTTATTTTCTATAATTCTGATTTTTAGGTTTATTTCTCAGTTCTGCTTCAGGTTTTTAAGTTTATTTTTTCAGAATTTTAATCTAAATCAGAATTTTATATAATTCTGATTCCAGGTTTATTTTTTCGATTTTCAGGTTTATTTTTAAATTCTGATTTATTTTTAGAAATTCTGATTTTTGCAAGTTTATTTTCTTACTTGTATCTCTGCTCTGCCCAAAGGCACCCATTCCCTTTTGTGATTCGTATTTATTACTTCCATATTCCCAAGGTATACAAGGTTCACTCAAAACCATTTTCCGTCTTAAATGGGGTTCACGAACTCGTCTGAGGCGTTCCTAAATAAACCAAGTTTATTTTTCTGTATTTCTGATTTTTTAAATTCTGTTTCATTAAAAAATTCTGATTTTTAAGTTTATTTTCGTAAATTCTGATTTTTTTTTAATTCTGATTTTCAAGTTTATTTTCTATAATTCTGGTTTCAAATTTATTTTTAAAAATTCTGATTTCAAGTTTAATTCTTCATATTCTGATTTTCAAGTTTTAAAAATTCTGATTTTTTAGAAATTTTGCTTCAAGTTTATTTATAATTAACCCACCAACAAAGCAATTCTTTCCCGCCTTCTTTCCTCTTCATATTCCTCACTAATATAATAATTAATAACACCTTCATGTTCTTCATTTTTATTTTCTTCATTTAATTTTAGATTATTTTCGCCTTCATTTTCACTGTCACTACTCATTTTTTAAATTTTTTTAAATTTATTTTTTCACAAAAATAGGCCCAAAAATTATTGAATTTTTGAAGAAAAATATACAAAAAAATTTATATTTTTATTTAAAAGAAAAATAAAAAATTGGTGGATGAGCACCTCTTCTCTCTTTTCATCCACTCCATTCACTACTCTTTTGTGTACATTTCCCCCAAAAAATAATTTGTGTGTCCTCCACCTGCTTTTTGTTTTGCTGTTCCTCTTAAACGAGTTGTTATTTAGTGATTTTCTCTTACAAAACTTTTACCTGTCTCGTCTCTCTTTTAGAGTTTGTTCTTTCCTCGAAAAAAGCAAAAAAAAACAAGGGGAAATGAATTTGCATTAATTAAATTCTGATTTTATAAAATTATCAAGGTGTTTTATTTAATTCTGGTTTTCAAGTTTTAGAAATTCTGATTTTAACTTTATTTTAAAAATTCTGATTCTAGTTTATTTAAAAATTCTGATTTTCAAGTTTCTTTTTACAAAAATTCTGATTTCAAGTTTATTTACAAAATTCTGATTTTAAAGTTTATTTTTTTCTTTCTGGTTTAAGGTTTATTTTCTGATTTTTAACTTTATTTTAATAATTCTGATTTCATATTTATTTTCCCCAAATTATGATTTCAAGTTTTTTAAAATATTCTGATTTTAGAATTTATTTTTCAAAATTCTGATTTTATTTTTTTTTTGCTTCAAGTTTATATTTTAAACGGTTAATAAAAAGAAGCAGACAAAGCTTAAAGAAATAATTGATTAGAAGCGCTGCTGCGCGAACACTTCCCCCCAACACTTTTCTACAATTAAAAATAAAAGTATAAAATTAAAAAAAATATTTTTAATTTCTATTTGGTTCAATTCTAAAAAATTCTATAAAATTTATTGTGCAGATAAACAATTTTTTGAGGCTCCTTTTTTAACAAGTGTATAAGTGAAGTGAGATGTTATAAAATAAATATAGGCATTTTTGAGAGAGAGAGGGAATTTTAAAATTAAGTTGAATAAGGGTGTGTCCCCCTCCTTCAGACGATGATTTTTGAGGTCATTTCCCAACCCGGATCCTCAATTCCCCGACATCTCCGTTGCCCGAAAAAGTTTTCCCTTGCGGGTCGGAGACCCTAATTTAAATTAAACCCTCCTTCTTGCCCAAAAAAGATAATTTTTTTAAACTCAAAATAAAATTTAAAAATCCCCTCTCCCAGAAAAAAAATAAAATTAAAAGGCAATTCAATAAGCAATATAATATTAAAATTTAAAAAAAAACCGAAGTTCTACAATTTTCTAGAATAACAAAAAAGAGATTTCTTGTCCAACAAAATTTTTTAAAAATTCTTTTAATCTTTCAATTCCATCGCCCTTTCGTAATAGTCAAAGAGAATCTTAAAAGAAAATTCAAAAAATTTTTACAAAATTTCAGAAAAAATACTCTAGGCGCTTCATTCTTCAGCGTTTCCGTAAGGACTGATCTGATTGACCCATCTTTCATAACAACATCAGCCACAAGATCCATTATCCCATCAATTCCGCTTGGGTGAACACTCGTTATCAGAGAAATATTTGCGACATTTAATTGGGAATGATTCTTTGTTAACACTTAAAAAGGGAAAGTTTTCAACAAAAATTTTAAAATTAAAAAAACCTCTTCCATTTTCATTGTTCTCTTTCGTATGTTTACGTGTGACAACACCAGCCTTGTTGTCATTCTGGCCTTCCAATGAATCCGAACGCAAGGGCGTAGTGTCCTTGCTATTGAAAGAATTATTTGTGGCAATAGTAGTTTTTCCATCATTACTAGAATTGCTTCCCTTAAAAGATAAAAAAATAATTTGCGGACATAAAAATAAATTTTTGCGGACTCAAAAGATAAAATATTTTCCGGATTAAAAATTAAATAAATTCCCCCATTACCTTTCGTTTTGTAAATGATGTAGATCTTGCTCTTGTGCCCGAAAACTCTTCCAATTTTTGCTTCTTCGTCACTGGCTTCTTGTCAACCCCAACAGAACTTGCTCGCTTCTTTCCCTTCTTCCTTCCATTTTTCTTCCCGTTTTTGCCATTTGAAGAGACTTGTTTAGAAGCAGAGGTCGTTGGTTTTGAATCCTCTAAATTCTCCAATTTGGCCTCCTTTTGTTTTGAAGCTTTAGTCTGAACAAAGCCCTGAGATCGCTCGTAATTCTCAATAGCATCGGAACAATGACGCTAAAAAAATAGAAATTGAAAAATGAAAATCTGAGAGGCCTTCAGATTCTCTGAGGATTCTCTGAGGGGCCAAAATAAAAATCTGAGGGGCCTTCAGATTCTCTGAGGGGCCAAATCTGAGGGGCCATAACCCCCCCCCCTCAAAAAACAAGAAAACAAACCAAATTATCTTCCGGCTCCCATGAAGCATCTGAGATGGCATATCCCTTCCAAAAGACGCGGTACTCGATTTTCCCTTTGTGTAATTTATCCGACCGTTTTCCAAAAATGTAATCGACCTTTAAAATAAATTTGGGTAAAAAATACTTTAAATTCTTCAAATTAACCTCATATTGGGGGACTTCCTTCTTAATATTCTTCCTTCCAACATTTCCACTTTTTGGCGCTTTTCGTTTCTTTGCCTGTTTCTCCTGTTTATCCATAGTGAATATTTGCGGCTTTTTAATTGTCCTTCTGTTGAAAGTAAAAAATAATTTTTTTAAATAAGCGTTGTTTGGAGAATTTGTGGTCACGAAGAAAAAGATAATAAAATGAAAATAATTTTCTAATGAAAAATCTGAAAATAGAGTAAATTGGTGATGAGTAGAAGCGGAAATTTAGAAAAAACCTTGACATAAGATTCATGACTTTGGTTGAGGAATTTAACCAGATTCTTGACCTCGAGTCAAGGAGAAATCAAGGAATAATGAAAAATTCTTGTTCAGGAAAATTAAGGCCCGGATCCAGATCCAGGCCGATCTCTACTGAAATCCCTCATAAAAAATCAAAAAAAACTTTTTTAATGACCACACAATTCCAAACAAAATTTTTACAAGTTTAAAAAACCTCGAAGTAACATTCTCATTACTCTCAACATTCTCCACATCAATAAAAACATTGTCCAAATTTATCTCATCCAATGGCGGAACATAATCGTGATCCGAAAAGGAAATATTTTCTTCTTTTACGTTGTGATTTGCCATTGTTTCTCAAAGAAAATTTTGTTTTGAAGGTAAAATTCTGAATAAATAAACAAAAAAAAACGAGAGATTTAATTAAGAAAACAACCTAATTAAGAAAAAAACTAATAAAATCGATTGAAAGAACGAACAGAAAACCTTAACAAATTTGGTACCATTCTCTTTAGCTCGATGAGAGGAATCGTTTAATACTAAATTTGGTAAGAATCGGAAACTTGAAGCAAGTTATAGCTTTGCGCCTGGGCTGTACCCGAAGAAGAAAACTCTTGTTTTTATATTCGATATATTGATTTATTATTTACTATTTGGGATTTTGAAATATTTCGCCAAGCGGAATTTCAAATTGTCAACTATAGAAAAATATAAAATATCTAAATTCAAAAGGGTAAGGAGGTGTTTTTATTTAATTTTGTCACAAGGGTTAAATTTTTTAAATCTTTTTTTGATTGTTTTTTGAAAATTTTGAGTTAATTAAGGTGTTAAATTTTTTTAAAGAATTTTTACAGAATTCGCGCATCCTATATTGACTTTAAAATAAAATAAGAACAAAAACTATGCAAACCAATCTTTTTCTAGATAACAATCTCTTGCTTTTTTTTTAAACATTTAAATATTTTTTTCGATATATTTATTGATTGCTATGGAATATGAATTGGGGGTAACATATAAAATTCTCTCTTTTTTGCTAATCATTTAAAGAAAAAAAATAATTAAAATTCACACATTTTTTCTTTTACTCGCTTTTTTTGCAATTTTTTCTTCACTCTTTTGCTTCATTTAAATTAGGGTTCGACCCCCGTTCCCGGGGTAGGGAATCCCCCAGGAACGGGAGGAGGTCTCCCCCCAGAGCCCCTTCGACCCCCGTTCCCGGGGTAGGGAATCCCCCAGGAACGGGAGGAGGTCTCCCCCCAGAGCCCCTTCGACCCCCGTTCCCGGGGTAGGGAATCCCCCAGGAACGGGAGGAGGTCTCCCCCCACAGCCCCCGTTTTCCGTCCCCGCACTTCGAATTCCCCGCAACCCCCGTTCCCCGTACGATCAGCCCCCGCCCCGAAAGTTCGTACCCTAATTTAAATTGGTTATTTGATTTTTAACTTTCAAATGTGTTTAATTCAATCAAAAATATACTCATTTTTCAGAGATATTAATTTATTAAAATTTAATTTATTTACATTATTTCACTTATATTTTATGTCGGACAGTTCAACAACAACAAATGACTCTCCTATAAAAATTCGTGATGCTTCTTTATCTTCATCGCGTGGTGGACACAAAGGGGGTTATAGACCTAAGAAGAATTTGCAGCAACAAATTGGGGTATTTTTTTAAATTTTTTTTTAAATTTGCGGACAATTTTTGCGGACTTCTTTTTAGTTTTTATCATTTTTATTTATTCCTGTTTTATGATAGTCTAATTTATTTAAAGTTAACTTATGAGCATGTGTGGTCTAGGTGGTAGTGGTTACGTCTATGTAGATTTTTCGATGGGGGTTCGATACCTCTTGGGGTTTTATATTTTATTTTTATAGTTTATACACGTTTAATTTGATTTTTTTAATTTTAGGAAATATTTCAAGTCTTTTTACCAATATATAAAAATAATTTTTCTAACCATTAAGAGGTTTTTGGGTAATATTACTTTTTTCCTCTCCAATCTTCCCCTATATTTTTCCTCCTTTTACATGTTTTTAGCATGTACTTGCACTTGTATAACATTAAATAATCCTTTTTGTTTGATAAAATTAGAAAGGCAATTTGGATGGAAGTATGGAAAAAGTCTGGCCATTTTGCAAAAATATAGGGGGAAAATTGGGAAGGAAAAAAGGGGGTCTGTCCGATTCAATATTACCGGGTTTTGTTTTTTTAAATTAAGTTTGGCTTGATTGTAAAATTAGGAATATTTTTCCTTTCAATTTTCCTCTTTTTTTCTTTTCAAGGATTCTTTCTTTTAAGGAATTTTTTTCAACAGCCAAATATTCCTCTTTCTTTTAAACTTTTTCTATCCAAAATCCGCAAATGTTGTCCGCAAAATTAAAAATTATTTTTTAGTTATTAGAAGGAGAAACAAATAAAGACAATGACGAGGATCTCGACAAAGTTTCTGACATTAAAGAGGACAATAATGATGGGGCTATTTTGGCTGGAGAAATTGAGAAGGTGGAAATTGCAGATGACAATGTTGTTATGTACCAAAAAAGTGATGAAGATGATGAAAGTAGTGACAGTAGTGGAGTTGATTTGACTTTAGAGAGGGATCCTAAAAGTTTTTTTTCTTTTAATTTTTAAAAATAATTTTTTAGGATGCGATTTTTGTGGAGATTTGACACATAAAAGTCGTTATTGTTCTGTTTTGGGTCAACGGTCTAAGGTTGATGGAAGTGGTGGGGGAGGGGGAAGTAATCCTCCTTCAATTGGTGGTGTCCGGACATGTTTTCATTGCTATGAAGAGGGGCATATTCGTGTGGATTGTCCTAAACGAAAAGGTTTTTTTGATTAATTTTTTTGGGTTTAGTGGTTTTTTAATTTTTGAGGGATTTTTTAAAAATATTTTTTAAAGTAGCAACCTGTTTTTTATGCAATAAACAAGGACATCTTAGAGCTGATTGCCCTAAAAGGGCTAATTTGGAGAAAAAGCGTGAAAGAGGTTTCTTATTTAGAAAATTTTTCTTTTTGGTTAGAAAAAAGAAAATATCCGATTCGGATTGATGAGCATGTTCCAAAAGCCCCCTGATTTTTGATTTTCAATGTAGTGTAAAACAGCCCCCCCCTGTTACAGGTCTGTCTCGGTCCAATCCTCAACTTTAATTTTGGTGTCAGTCGACTCATTGTCAGTTCGGTGAGCTCTTTCAAATGACTTAATGTTTGTCCGAATCGGATTAGTTGACTAAATTTTACCAAAAAAAATTTTTTTATTTTAAAGTTACCTACACTTTCCGCAAATCTTCCAGCAAAAAAGAAGAGAAAGACGACACATCTCCACCAATTAAGGATGTTTATGAAATTCCTTCTAGTGGTTGTGAAGACAATTTGGACATAAAAAGTATTAAAGGTGAAGAGAAATCTCAACATCACATTTTTGTGCCTCTCCCTGTTCCTGCGTCGCAAGTTAGAGCGCCGGTTGTGCTTCGAAGTTAGTTTTTATTTTTATTTTGTGGAGTAATTTTGAAATTTCGTCATAGTGTATTGTGGTGTAGTTGGTAGTGAGTTAGGCTTACCTTTGAAAAGTGGTTGGGTTCGAATCCCTTTGTTGGAAAACATTTTTTTCCTTTGTTGGAAAACATTTGATAAATTTTTTGCGGATAAAGTATTTTATTTTTGAAGATTTAAAAATTTACTTTAAAATTCAAAATTGATTTGAAACTAATTTAACGATTATTTTTTTTCTTGGAAATGGTTAAGGTTCGAATCCTTTTAGTGAAATTTTTTTAATTTTTATATGTAAGACGTTAAAAAAAATAAATTAGAAAATTAAATTGAAAAAAAATAAACTCAACAGATTTAAAATTCCTTAAAATTAAATTTAAAAAAAATTTTTTTTAAAGGCAAACTTTTATCTTCTGACAGCGAACCTTCAATTTCTCATAAAATTTTGCGTTCTGAAAGTTCAGAGGAAGAAGATGATATGGAATCTTGTCATGAAAGTGATGATAATGAAAATGGAGAAGGAGGAGGAACAAATATTTTGAATAAAGAAAATTCTTTGGAGGAAACAAAAAAGAAAGTTTTGGATATTCAAAGTAGAATTACTCTTCAGCCAGCAATTGTTGTTAATAATAATGACAAGAGTGAAAATAATTTGGGTGAAGATGAACTTCAAACTATTTCTGTTGAGGTTTTTTTTATAAAATTATTTAAATAAATATTCTAATACCTTTAAATTGGGCCAAAATCCGTGGGAAATATTTTTTAATTATTTTACTTGAAAGGAAGTTCGAGCTGTATCGCTTGATCGTGAACCTAAGGGTCTCTAAATTACGTTCGCGATTTCTACTTATATAATTCTAGTCATGCCGTACTCTGGATCATAATAACGGTAGTCACGATAAACCCCCTCCACCCGAAATGGGGAAAAGGAAAAATTTTAGGAGGGGATTGGACAAAAAATGAATTTTTAACTTACGGCCTTCCAAATTTCTTAAAAATTTAGGTTGATGGATGTGTTGAATTCGACACAGATGATGATTCAAGTTATAAAGACTGTTCTGAAGGCGAAGATAACGAGAACCGTTTAAAACGTATAATGGAAGAAGATGAATGTTATGGAGAAGATGGGGCTTTAATTGATGAAGGTTTAGATTCGAATAATTGTATTGAGGAGAAGAAAGAGGAAGAAGGGAAAATGAAGGAAGTTGTTGAAGTTGAGGAAGAAATTGAAGATTCTTCAACAATGACAAGTGAAGTAATGACTGAAATTGAAAATGACGATAAAGAGCAACAGAAGACTTTGACTTGAATAAATATAGACAAAAAATTTTGTGGAGGGGAGAGAGAGGTAATGAAGAATTTTAAAGACCAAGTGTGCCCTATATACAAGTTATTTTTCTATTTAAAAAAATATAAAAAAATTTTATTTTTATTTGTTATAGCCTCCTTTAAAAATATGCGCCTTTAAAAGACACTAGCGTTCAGTAATTTTATGGGGTTTTTAAGTTTAGAAATTTTTTTGACTGCTAAAACTAGGTTAATTAAACGGGTGAAAACAAGGCTTTCCGATTTCCAAAAAGGGAATGGGTTTCAAATTCGATTTTTGACAGGTTAAAACTGTTTTCGGTCCTTGGTTCCTACAAAAAAAATTCTAAAGATCGATCGGGCATCGAATTTTGGCCCGAAAAAGACTCGAACGGCCTTATTCGAAAACCCCACCCCTAAAAAATATTTTGGCACGCAGTCACTAGACTTGAAAATTTTTTTGACTAAATTTTAAAAAATTACTGAACGCATTACAATCCACAGCATTATTGTTATATCCCAGCTTTAAGGCAATTACGTTAGACCTTGTTTTAAATGATTATTTCATTCCACATTATTTTTTTGACAAATATACTTAAATGCTTTTAATTTTTATTTTATTAATTGAAAAATGGAAACAATTGGAATTAATAAGCATTTAAAAGCTGATTATAGACACAATTTAAATTTAAAAAAGCAACAAAATACACATTTTTAAGTGATAGTCTATTAAAAAAATAAAGAGAAAGATATGCAAAAAGGTCACCAGTGTTTATTAAAATTTGACTAGGCAAACTCATATAGCAACGAAATTGCAAATAATGTATTTAAACGAACTTGTTCTTCCGGGTCTTTCATTAGCTGCATTAAACCTTTAAAAAAAATTTTTAATTTAATTTTTAAATTAAAAATTACCACTAAAAATAAGATCAGTAGACAATGTAGCTCTCAATTCTGGTGTTAATGCAGTTAACATAAATCCTTTTAGGAAAATTAAATTTTGTTAAAATAGGAGATTTAATTAAGAATCTTTCGTTCATGTTATACCCCATTCATTCGCGCAAAACTACTCATCTGACTACAGACTGAATTCGAATATCACCCCACTTACTCGTAAGCTAAATGGCCCAACTTAACCCTGTCAACAGGACACTTATGTGTGCTCAAACGAGCTTTGCTTGGTCCCAAGTTTTGCACGTACTAACAGGTCTATTCCTCTTACGAATAAATGGGATACACGTACAAAAACTAGACAAATTCCTCAAATCAAAAAAAATTTACCCATAAGTAAAGCAGCATTTGAACGTATATGAAAAGATGCACTTCTAAAGAAATTATTGCAATCTAATGCATAATTATTAAGTCGATCAGGGAATGAAATTGACTTTAAAAAATAATTAATTAAACAAATTTTGTCCTAAAAATTTACCAAAATAAGTCCAAATTGTCTAAGAAAATCAGAATAATTTGTTGGTAACCTTCCATTAACCAATTCATTTTCTACCAAAGTTGTGGCATGGTCAGAATTTAGTAGAGGAATACATGTTGAAAGAACTTTGGCACAACTCTGTTGAGAAAGAATTTTTTGAGAATAATTACGGATTATTTTTCTTATGGAACCGATATATGTAAACTAAGCCGTTCCCTACAATGATATCATTTTAAAAAATGCCAAATCTGATGCTCAAATTCGGTTTTCAAAAAATTTTTTCGGATCGGTTATCGACTCTAAAAAAAGATAGGGGGTCGAGTAACCCGATTTATCCCTTATTCCCACTTCTTAAGAAACTTTTTTAATTTATTTCTTACCAATTTAACATTTTCTTCCTTATCATTTAAATGTAATAAAATACTAATTATATTGCTATGTAAACTTTCTTTAAATATATCATAATTTCCAACAGAAGAGCCTAAACCAGCAAAAAGGGAAAAAGCGCTAGATCTAAGCAATTCATTTTCCTTTTAAAGAAAAAAAAATTTTTTTTTGAAATTTTTAACAAAAAAAGAAAACCTTTTCAAAACAAGGCCGAATTTTTAACAATAATTGAGGTAATACATTTAAAATTAATTTTGGTTGAGATATACCAACTAAAGAGTCTAATGAAGCTATTGATTCTGTTGCTAATTGGTCTTGTCTGTAAAATTCAAAAATTAAATTTAAAAAAAATTTATAGGAGGGGGAGGGGAATGGAAATGTCGTCGAAAAGGTGGAAAAATTTTTTTATAAGAGGGAGGGGAATGAAAAGATGTTGGATAATTGGAGAAAAATTTTTTTTAAATTTAAGCTTCAACGCCCTTCTAATCTTAATAAAAGAGGGGAACCTGACAAAGTTTAAAAATCAGGATCCTAAAGTCACTGAAGTACAAGAAAACTCCAGAAATTAATCCATGCCAATTCCCATAATTAGATTTTCACAAAAAATCAAAAAGGGGAGAAAAATTAAGGACTTAAACCCTTGCACTTTTAATAAAAGAATAAAAAAACCTGTCCCAATAATCATCTAAACCAGCTAAAGCAGCTTCCACAGACCGTGAAGAAAAACATAAAATTAATTCTTCTGCATCAGGCCCCTTTAAATGACTAATTTGTCCAATTCCGTGTAATGCCATCTTTTTTTTAAAATTAATTTTTAAATTAAAATTTAAAAAAACCTTTCGAACAGTCAAAAGTTGATCTTTTAAAGCTCCTTCCAACGTTCCAAAAACATCACAGAACAAAGAAGAATCAAATTCGCCATTTTTATGAGGACAACTTAAAATTAATTTTTTTAGAAAAAATTTAAATGAAAAAAACCTTGTAATTAAAGAAGAAAGAATAGATACAGCAACAATTCTTTCAGCATCACAAACATTTTTTAAAACATTTTCTCCACCTCTTAAACATTCACATTCTAATCTCATCAAATCACCAATAAATTGTGGGCGAAAATTGAAAAGTGCACAACAAAAGCTTGATAACTAGAAAGAAAAGCGCATTTTTAATAAAAAAGAGCTTTCAGAAAAATTTTTTCAATTTTTTAAAGTGTAAAAATATTTTTAAAATAAGAAAGAATGCTAAAAACAAGACAAGGAAAAATTTAGCCGGAGACAGGATTCGAACCGAGCTCGAAAAAAATAACAAAACTAAACCACTAACCATTACACCACACACTTTACATACCTAATTTAAATAAAATTTATTTGTATGCTATAGAATAAAAACTATTTAAAATTAAAAAAATATTCCAGTCTCTAAATAATCCCATACCAAGGGCGTAGCTAGGGGGTCGATTTCAGGGGGGGCTAAAGTTGGGTGTGCGCCAAAATTTTGGCGTTTACTCTGGCGTTCTTAACGCAAATTTTTTTTGAACTAAATTTTTATTTTTTCAGCGCCGCAGGCGAAAATTTTGAGAATTTTAGAAGGCCGTAGGCCAAAAAATTCACTTTTCCAGCGCCGCAGGCGAAAATTTTTTGAAATTTGGACCTCAAGAAGATAGATTTCATCCTTTTTTAGCGCCGCAGGCGAAAATTTTTTAAATTTCGAAGGCCGTAGGCCAAAAAAATCACTTTTTTTACCCAAACCCTTCCCCAAATTTTTCCCTTTCTCCCATTTCGGGGGGGGGGGGGCTTCAGCCCCCCCCCCCCCAGCCCCCCCTGGCTACGCCCTTGTCCCATACCAAATAATTTTCATTAAAAAATTCCCAAAAAAGTTTACCGCATTAATATAATATTGAGGACTAACAATATTAGACCAAACACGTTCAGAATTCATTTTTTCAATAACATTTTCAGCATTAATTCTAACTAGAAATGTTCTTATAGCTTCGGCAACCAATTTTGCTGGAGTTTCAATACTTCGAGTTAATTCTGATGTTACTATTGGAATTATTGGTTTGGTTTTTACTTCTAAAAAATTAAAAAAAAATTTTAAGAAAAATAATTAAAAAGGGACTTTAGAGTCGCAAAAAATTTTTTCCTAGACTCAAAAGACCCCCAGACTCTAATATCCCTCCTAATTTTTTCAAAACCTTTCTTTCCTCCAACGCCGGATTGGGAACTTGAAGTAGTTCCAGACAAATCAACATTCGAATTCTTCTGGACATTAGAGTATTGAGTGTCAATTAAGGAAACTAACAAAATTAAAAGGGCAGAAATTATTCTTGGAACACGTTTAATTAATTCGTCTTCTGGTTCTCCTTTCTTTAAAAAAAAAAATTAATTTTTTTTAGGTAATTAAAATAAAATTAGGATTAAAAATCAGAAATTTTCTAGAACAGTGTAAAACATTTTCTGATTTTATTAAATTCAGAAATAAAAGGAAATTAAAAAGGGGACAGTTGGTCTCAAAAAATTTTTTTAATTTTGATATACCTATTCTGATTTTAAATTCTGATTTTTTTTTTGTAAAATTCTGATTTTGGAAATTCTGATTTTTTGTAAAATTCTGATTTTGGAAATTCTGATTTTTTCCAGAATTCTGATTTTTAAAAAAATTCTGATTTTTTTTCAAAATTCTGATTCTGATTTTTTAACATTCTGATTTTATTAAACAAAAAATTAATTAACCTTAACAACTTCAGCAATAGCAGCAACTAATGCACAAGTATCATCAGAAACTATTTTAATTACACTTCCACCACCAATATTAATAATTTCAAAATGTGAAGAATTAAAAGGTGTTGTTATTATTAATTTTCCTCCTCCTTTTTCTTTTTCATTTTCTTCAAAATTATTTAATTCTTTTTCTTTATTTTCAACAACAATATTTTTTTCTTCTTGTTCAACAATTAAATCAGGAGTTTTAGAAGAAGAAGAAGAATTATCTATCCAAACACGTTCAAATAAAAAATCTATAATTGATGTAAAATGTGTTCTAGACATCATTTCCCAAACTTCAGAAAGTGTTCTAGAAAAAAAAAAGAAGAAAAAATTTTGAATTTTGTAGTGGATAATTTTAACAAGGCCAAAACAGGGTAGGGGTAGGAGGTAGAAACATGGAAAATTTAAAATTCACGATTCCCCAAAAATATTTAAAAATCCTCTCTAAAAATTTTTGAAATATTTTTTTGAAATTTTTGTCCAGAAAAAACATTTTAGAAAAAATTACCCAGAAACCAGATTAATTTCAAAAATCCCCCCTATAAAAAATTCAACAAACAAAAAAAACTACAAACTGATTATATGGAAGTGTTTGCCTCAAAAGTACTTGAACAGCCAAATGTAAATGATGTCCAGAAAAAAGAACAAATCCATTAAGTAATTCTGTATATGTTTGAATTTTTTCTTGTCGAGTTCTAGCCAAATGATCGAGCATATTTATCAGCAAAACTTCTGCCTAAAAACATTTTTTAGTCCGCAAATCAAAAAATTTTTTGTCCGCAAAAAAATATTCGCGGACAAAGAATTAAAAAAAAACCTCTTTTTGTAACAAATTAGCTCTATAAGAGAGAATATTTGTTAATAATTGAGCAGCAGCACTGCTAACATTTCCTTGTTTGTCAGATAACATTTTGAATAACATATGAATATAATTTTGGACTTGAGATTGTGGTAGGCGACTTTCGACTTCCTTTAAAAAGTGGAAGAAGAACAGTTTATAGAAAAATAATAATATTTTTTTGTTATCCGCCCAAAACTTATTCACCTTCCTTTTTTTCTTCAAAATATTATAAATGGTCAAGGTCATAATGGTCATAATAATAAATTTAAATGACAATCTCTATTCGAATTGAGTGGAGATTAACTAGATTAAAAATCCAAAATAAATGTTTTTACCATTATGTAACCTTGACCATTTATAATATTTTGGACAAGAGAAAGGAAACCAAGGAAAATAAAATATGAAGAGGATAACCAAAAAATACCAACCAAAAAAAATAATTAAAAAAACCTTAGAAATAGCCAAAATAGCTCCACTACATTTATTCGAATCTAAACGTCCTTCTTGTGTTCCACCAAAATATAATTCGATAAATTTGTCAATATTAAAAAGAGAAGAATCAACCATTTCAACATCAGAAGGTGAATGTCCTCTATGTAATAAACTCAATTTAAAAGCAAACCAAATAGCTCTCAAAGATTGTAGACGAACAAAACTTAAAGAATCGCATAAACGAGGACATAAACGGGCAATAATCCAAGAAAGTGAAGAAAATTCTTTTGCTATTCCAAGTGTTACATCTAAAGCTTTTTCTGAATAAACTTGTAATACTAAAACAGTAAAATCGACAGCTCTAGCCCTTTCATGATCACGTTCACTTCCATAATATTGATAAAATAACTTGAAAAGAAATTTTTTTATTTAATTAGCGTAAATATTCTAATAGTAGCCCATCCCTAAAAGAAGCCCAAGCTAAAAGAATAAACGCCCAAGATAAGGATATTTACGTATATAATTAATAAGCGTTAAAGGAACAACTTAGAGGTACCACCAAGGTAAGTACTTATGAATGTCGGTTAGGTTCTTCGGGTCGGTTCCGGATATTCAAAGATCTTCCAGGAACCGACAAACCTCCTACTAATGTTAAAACTGATGACCTATTCCCGAGGTTAAAATATTTTTTAAATGGTTAACTCAAATATTTTTTCGAATATTAATGGAAAGATTTATTGTTAGAATAAAAGGACCCTAGTCAGAATATACAAAAAATTATTTTTTCAAAAAATAAAAAAAAAAACCAAACCTTTAATAATTCCCCAACTGTAGGTCTAACACAAGGACGCATTTTAACCATATTTGCAATAGCATTTCTACATTGAATTATAGTTGCTTCCATAACTGTTGAACTATCATCTTCACCAGTCTATAAAATAATAAAAAATTTTCAGATTTAATTTTAAAAAATTAAAAAGCAAACAAAGGCCAAGAAAAGAAAACAAAAGACCCAAAAAAATTAAAAAAAAAATACCAAGCCACATTTTGTGGCATCCTTTCCATCAGATTTTCCACCACCTTCTTTTTGATGTTTAATAGAAGCACTGCTTTTTTGAACAGATCCTTTTGAAGAAGAAAATGGATAATAATAATACTTATTATTATCTGTATTAATATTTTGACTATTTTTGTAGAAAGTTTGTGAAAAAAGACATTGTTGGTTTAACTAAAAAATTTTCTTAAATTATAAAAAAGGAAAAAAAAAATTAATTAGAGAGCTGTCCAACACTTTTTTTAAAAAAAAAGTAAAAAAATTTTCATAACTTCCACCATTGTAATCAAAATACAATAAATGTTCTAATAGAAGCCCTGCGCGTTTATTCATCAAGGGGTATCACTTACACAAGAAATTCTAATAAGATTCTTAGGGGCATAGCCGTTTATTGTTCAATGGGTATCATTGAGCAGGGATTCTAATGGAGCCGGGCTTCTATGTGAACATTTACGGTCTTTTTAATTGTGTTAAACAGCTCTACCGAAAAGAAAAATAAACAGAAAGTTCAGAAAGTCCAAACCAAACGAAAGAAAAAATAAAAGAAAATTTTAAAAGCAGAAAATCCCTTCCAAAAAATTCAAAAAATATACCGCTTTTAATCCACCACGTTCTCTATTTATTGGGAATATATTTGGAATCAAGACATTAATTATATCAATAAATTCGTTTTCGCTAAGAGGAGGTTCCAACAATCTTTAAAGAAAAAGTTTTTGAAATTTAAAAATAAAAGAAATCTAAAAAAATACACAAGTGAAGAAGTTGCTTTACATGCACGAAGACGAATTAAAGTTGTTACTGTGTCAAAAGATTTTTCATCATTAACATATTCCTATTTAAGAGAAAAAATATTTTGAAAAATTAAATTTTAAAAAATTAGGATTTTTTAAAATGTCCGCAAAAAAATTTTGCGAATTTTCTGCAAAAATTTTTTTGCGGATTTTCCCAAAAATTTTTGCAGATTTTAACAATTCTTGGCAACGAAAAAAGTAGAAAATAAAAGACAAACAAGAGAAAAATCTGCAAAAAATCCCCAAAAGAACTCCGCAAATTCCAAAAAAAATTTAAATAAAAAACCTTTATATAACTCAAACATTCATAGCGTGACTCAAAACGATAGTCACGCAATCTATTTGGATGGACAGACAAAGCAATTAAATTTAAAGTTTCCAAGTGTGCTTCCCGAAGAGAAGATTCCTTAAAAAATAAATTCGTAAAAATTTTTTAGAAATTAGAAAAAACCTTAGAATTTGCAGTATATTGACGTAAAAATGGCAAAACTGTATTTTGAAGTCGTAAAACTAATCCTTCAGTTGGACAGTAAAAACATACATAGCCAAAACTGAGAACTATTGTAGCTCTCAAATTTAAAATTTCTGCGTCAACAGACCTTCCATAAGGCAGGGAATCCTAAAAACAAAAATAAAAAAAACTGACAATGAGTTTTCATGTAAAACTAATTGAAAAGTAAATGTATTAGGGATAAAGCTAAAACGCTCCCCGAAAGTCGGGAACTGCCGTCGTTTTTAGGTCGTGAATCCTGATACATATGTATGTCGGCTAGATCCCTATTAAATATGAAAAAAAATTAACAATAAGAGAAATTCAAAATCTAAAAGAAAATGGTCGGTTACTGAAAAAATTCTCAGAGAAAATTATTCTAAAAAAATAAAAATTTTTCTAAAATACCTCACCTAATAAATCATTTAAAAAGCCTTAGAAATTCCATATAAAATAAGAAAAAACCTTAATAAAAGACAAAAATCCAGCAGAAGAACCACCACTTTGCTTTTTTCCTTCTTTCATATGTTCCCATTTTGAAACATTTTCTAATTCAGTTAATACCAAATCTGCATGATCCAAAACTGAAGCGCAATGTCCCGTAGCTATTGCACAACCAATTCTTTCAATAATTGACGAATGTTGGGTATGTCGAAATAAAAAATATAAATGTTCTTTAATGAAGGTTGGATCTTCAATTCTTGCAAGTGTACAGCCTAAACAACGCATTAAAAAAGCTTTGTCTTGTGAAGATTGAAAAGAATCTGAAGCTGAAGTAAAAAGTGTACTTAATTGCTTTGCTTGGGCAGAAGCTAAATTTTGTCGCCAAGACTGGAAAAAGGAGAAAATAATATAAAATTTGTAGAAAAAATTTTGAGGCAAAAATTGAAAGATTTTTAATTTAAATGAAAAAATCACCCCAAGCGGGTTCGAACTTTCGACTTTTTCCTTAAGAACCTACAATTTAACCCCTACACCAAAAAGTCAAAGGTTATCCGAAATCAAAGCAAAGTTCAATCCGAGATTCAATTCAAATAATTTAGAAGCTAAACACACTTATGACATTTTCTCAACTAAATCATTCCTTGCTCCACTACCAGTAACTAAAAATAATTTCTAAAAATAAACCTGATCTTCAACAGCATTTATTAAAGAACATAACAAATCTAATATAACAGCTTGCCATCTCTCAACTCTCGAAAATAATATTTCCTTTCCAAAATAATCGTTTTTATCTTCATTTGATGGACAATTTGATGAAAATTCTTTAAGAAAAATTTTTTAATTTTTCAAAAAAAATTAAAAAAAACCTTTTTGTAAACTTTCCAATAAATGGCCAATAATTTTAGGAAATGGAGAATCTGTCTCACAAAATTTATTATTTAACCAAAAAAATAATTCTCCAAATAAATTGATTGCTTCTTTCGCTCGTGCATTTAATTGTGCATTTTGGGGTGCTCCATTCATAAATACAATTAATCGACAAATTAATTGGAAAGGTCCAGGAAGTTTTGCTGAAAAAAAAAAAATTTTTTTTTTACAAAATCCTTCAAGTCCGCAAAGGAAATGTCCGCAAAAAGTCAAAAAAATAAGCAAAAATCTAATTAACATTTTAAAAATAAAATTTCCTCTTACAATTAGCTTCAAAATCATAAATATCCAATTTATTACAAGATTGTTTTATTCTCACACACAGAACACGTAGACATTTAAATATATCAGTAATTACCAAAGAATATTGTTCAACACAAACATATTCAAAAAGTTTTGGCCAAAGAAGCTGAAAATTGAAAAAAATAAAAACGGAAAGTAAAAAAATTCGTTTAAGAAAAAAAGTCCGCAAAAAAAGTCCGCAAAAGACCCCGCAAAAATCCCCCGTCTTCTATCATTTATAAAAAAATTTATTTTTTAACTTGCAAACCTCACAAGCAACTTTACTAGTATTCGAAATTGTATATAATGCTTGAGCACATTGTGCACTCAATTGAGTAATTGAACTTGCATCGCTTGAAGCTTGTAATAATTGTTGTTGTTGGACTGAAGAGCGTTGCTTTACCTTTAAAAATAAAAATTTTTCTTTTAAAAATTTTTTCAAAAATTTTAAAAAAGCATTTTTTTGAATTAAACAAAATAAGGTAATTGATCAAGCATTTATTTTATTTTTAAAAAAAATTAAAAAAAAATATTCCAGAGACTATACTTGATCAAGTACTTGCCCAAAATATTTGTCCGATCCATAAAATTAAAATAACAAAAAAGAGCATTTTATTATTATTAACATTCAAATCGCTGCGATTGACCACCAAATTTGCAAGTAAAAATTGTATAACATGTTCTCCACCTTCATCTGATTGAACATATTCATTATCTGATAAAGCTATACATAATTGACATAAATTCATTTTAACACGAATTGATAATTGTTCATCATTTAAAAATGGTTTCATTCCCATTGTTATTAATGAACGATTTTCTTTCATTTGATCATCTTAAAGAAAAAATGATAAATTAAGGGGATTTCCCGCGAAAGTTGTGGGGAATTTGGAACATTTTTGAAAACTCACCCACCGTCCCTGGATCCTGTGGCGCTGACTCCATGAAAAATTCTCCCATAGGACTTCCGCTCGCCGGAAAACAACCATGTACAACCTTTCCTTCTACAACTCTAGTAGAAGGAGAAGAGGGAAAATAAAAATTCGGATTCTTAAAAATAAAGATTCACTACATTGGCAGAATGTCAGAAACGGGAGGAAAATTCCAAAAATAAAAACATGGGGAGGGAAAATCCATGGTAAGAGTCGGAAGAAGGCCTCACACTCTTAACAAAATCTAAACAAAAATAAAAATTAACCAGCAGAATTAAGAAGATGTCTAAACAAATTTATAGCACCCAATTTAACAATCTGAAAAATTTTAAAAAGTAATTTAAATCAAAATCCAAAACCTCGCTTTGACTTTGCATTTTATGCAACAAAAAATAAATCTACAAAAAAATTTAATCAAAATGATTTTTAAAAATGATAAAAATAAAACCTCTTTATCAGCCGTTCTACAACTAGAAACTTGGAAACAACGAAAAACTTCATTTCTAAGTTTTATTTGTAATAAATTAGGCAAAGAGGGATCATCAACAACTTCAAAAAAAATTTAATAAAAATTTAAAAAAATCAAAGAAAAAAATAAACAAAAACTTTGATCAGCAGGAAGGCAAACATGTGGAAAAAGCATTTCAAACAAATCATTAATGTAGTGTTCAATTGGAATGCTTTCTTCAATACAGGAAGCTTGCAGGAAATTAGAAATACCCTAAAAATTGAAAGAAATTTCCACTCAAAATTAAAAATAAAACCATTGTAATAGCCAATTGCTCTTCAGGATTTAAGGCTTTTTTGTGTAATGAACGAAATATAGTGTCCAAACGTTTCAAATCTTTTAATATTCGTTCACGATCAATCATTAAACAAAGCTTTCCTATACATTCAGCAGCATCGGCACGACACTAGTAAAAAATAATAATTTTATAATTAAAGACAAACAATAGTTAAGAAAAAATTTTTTTCTTATAGGAAGAATTGAAAGGTTCCGAAAAATTGAAAGGTCCTTTCCACTGAAAGGTTCCTTACAAAGGTTCCTTCGAATTGAAAGGTTCCTTCCAATAAAAAATTCAATTTAGCAACAAAAAAAATAGAATAAACAACAACTATACGAACAATTAAATCTAACCCACTACCCAGTCAACCACCATGTACGCAAAAATATTCTAGCCCAACTAACAATAAAAAACAAACTTTATGGTCCTTTGAAGAAGTTGTCCAATTAATTATAACATCATAAGCTGTTTCAAATTGGTCGGCATAACTTTCACTAATTTCGCTTTCGTCAACTGCTACGCACTCGTCAGATTTAACTTCCATTTCATTATTTTGTCGTTTTTGTGTCCAAATAAATTCTTTCACTGAAAAACAAAAAAAGTTGAAAATTTTTTGTGAAAAACTTCCCAAAAAATGAAAATTAAATTAAATAAACAAAAAACTTTAAAATAAAAACCGGATTCAGCAAAAGAACACAGAGCCTGACAAAAAGCACTTTTGATTTGGTCATTTTTTAAGTGAGGTAGAAGAGCATCTGTTCGTGCAAGAATGCTATAAAATAAAAGTTAAAAAAAATTTTTTTGTCAATTAAAAAAAATATACTCATGTAAAAACGGCAAAAAACCATCAGCTAAAATTTTAAAAAATAATTAAAAATTCCAAAAATTAAAAAAAACAAACGATTCTTTTGTGCAATTTCTGATAATGTCAAAATAATAAATCTGTGGGGAGGTGAAGTTGAACCAGGTTGGAATTTATGTAAAAGAGAGTCAACGACCTTTAAAAATATTGATAAAATAAACTTTAGAAAATTATCTACGTGATTAACAAATTTGTCAGATTTTCCAACCAAAGAAACAAAAACGTCTTTTGCTGCATGTGCAAGTCCATTTTCAACATCCTAAATTTTTTTTAAAAAACCATAATAAAAACAAGACAACCCCCTTCAAAAAAGATTAGAAATCGGTTTGGATCTGAAGACAGACCTTGAGATTTATCTAGCCCCAGAATCAAGATCAATACGCTTTACATTAGTATTCCTTGATTGATCCAGACCTAGATTTTTCTTCAAGTCAAGGTCAAGAATCTGATCAAGGTCCTCAACCGAAATCAATAACCAAGGTTTTTAAAGGTTCCAATCTATAAAAATATACCTTAGCCATACTCATTTCCTGTGTGCTAAGATTAGCAATTAATAAAATTTGTTGTTCATCACAAACATCAACAACGTCCACTTGATTAAAAACGTTTGTTAAACAACGAAAAGCGAAAGCTTTGTCTTTTTCATTCATCTAAATTGAATACCAAACTAAACTTAAAAATAAAAAAAGAAAACCTTTTTTCCATTATCAAGCAAAAATGTATGTACAGAATTTATAAACATTTTAGGCTTTTTAACGCCCAGAGAAACGAGTGAACGTAAAGCAGCATCAGACAAATTGGTGTTGGAATTGTTGGTTTCGGCAAAGTCAAAAAGGGCATAAATAAAGTCTGAAAAAAAATATTTTATTCTTGCGTTTTTCATTCAAAATTGCTTTTAATTACCTTGCATATTTTTTGCCATAAATAATTATCTAATAATTGGAAAAATTTAAAATTATAATATAATATCTGAAATATAAAAATAATCTTTTTAAATCTTCCAAGATAAAAAAAATGATTAAAATAATAAAACAAGAAAATATTCGATAAAGTGTAAATTTGACATTTTGAAAATTAAAGAGGTGTTAAAAATTAAAATGAAAAATTTCAAAATGTCGAATGTGAAAAATGGTCACATCTGCGAAACATCCCACACAGATATTTTCTTTCAAGGTTTCTCTTTCAAAATATGCGGCATACAACAGATTAATTATCAGATATTTTTAACTGGAATAGTATCAGCTTAAGTCTTGCAAGAAATACACAAAAAAAAACAAAAAAGAATTTAACTTAAAATTTCTGAAAACAAAAATTAAAAAATATTCATCATTTTGTCCTAATACAATAAACTAATTCTTCTTTCACATGATTCAGTTTATCATCCGTCTTATCTTTAACAAAAATATGATAGCCACGTAAAGCGTCTCCTTGTATTTGAGCGTAAAAAGGGTTTGGAAGCTTTAAAAATAAAAAAATTTTATTTCAGACTCAAACGTCCTTTTTCGGACATTTGAGTCTTGACAGAAAAATAAATTCGGAGCAGTTCAACTGAGTCCCGGCCCTATAACTCAAGTACGGGTTGATAATTTTTAATGTTTTTGGTACCATTTGATAGAGCATTAGATGGACTACAATATACCAAAAAATCAAAATTTTCATTTGATTGTTAAAAAAGTTATGATCTAAAAACATGTTCAAATCGGCACTTTATCAATCATAACTTTTTTACCTGTCGGCAGGTTTTTTTAGCCACGCCCTTTTTTCATTTTCCATCATTATTTTTTTACTCTTTTTCCCGGTCAATTTTTTTAAAGATAGAGCTGAGTTGGATGACATCATCGAGCTGAGCTGAGACGAAAATCGGTCCGTGAGATTTCTGAGCTGAATTACAGGGGTCCAAAAATTTCTAAAAAGCCGTAAAAACGGTCATTTTTGGATACTTATTGCCATCTAAATAACTGAAATAAATAAAAATAAGAATATTGATTCAAATGTTAATTCTGTTTTGGCGACATTGGAAAGAAAATGATCTTTTCCTTGTTAATGTCTCTCACTGAACATGCCACAGGAAAAGATAAGTGAAATCGAGGAAGAAAGACAGGCTGACCATTCTGCATATATTAAGTTTGATTGATGATGGAAAAGGAAAAAAAGGGTGTGGTCAAAAAAGCGTACCTAAACCATATAAGTTCCATATTGTAGCCTATTTAGTTCCATATCCAATGGTATAAGAGCAAAAAAAGTGGCCATCCCTTCATAAGTTATAGGGTCCGGTACTCAGTTGAGTCGCGACTCAATTGGGGTGAACCGAAATAAATTTTTATATCAACCTTTAAAAATTTTTCTTCACCAGTTTCTTCAGGAATGAAGGAAATACATCTAGTTTCTCTCCATATTTTAAAAAGTGGAGCAATTTCCGGTAGAAAATGGCTGGATCCTATATGATCTACAAAATTGTCATTGCTAAGCAAATGTGTATTTGGGCCGAGATAGAGTGCGCTATAAAATAGAAAAAATTTCAAAAAAAAATTATAACAAGTTTAGGGCATATTCTAAAGCTATAATAATTATATACTACACTAGAAGGTCCACACACATTGGGGATGGGAAAATACCCCGTTTCTTTGGTATATCTTATAGAGGGGAAGTAATACTTGTTAAATCCCCTCTGTAAGGTAGCGAGGAGTCCCTTATTCAGTGGCCTTAAATTCTTATATCGAGGTTCCACTAAAAGGAGGTCACACTATATATCAGGGGGTATCGTTTTGCCTTTAGCTGATTTTCGTCTTTTTTATGTTTCTTCTTTTCACATTTAAAAATTTGTTTACATAGGCATACTCCTGTGAGTTTTGTGAAATGAGTCAATCCCTCCTCTCCCCCTTTTTTTCTTTTAAAGTCTTTTTCAAAGACTCTAATTGCCCCCATTTCAGTTAAAAAAAACAAATTCTAAAATTCCTCACCTATTTATTGCAAACAAATCATCTTGAGTTGAATATTTTCTATTAATTTCTGATTTGCTTAAAAAAATAAAAATAATTAGTCATCTCCCCCTTTTTCTTTCTTACCTTTTAAATTCTTTTTCAATTCCAAATAATTTAACATTTGGTAATTTTTGTAATTTATTTTGATAAAAATAAGTAAATGGAGTTTTTGAAATTATTAAAATTGGAAAAAATTTTTTTTCAATCATTTCAACAATTATTTTGTTAAAATAAGGAAAACGTTCATGTCTATAAACACCTCTAGCCAAATTTAATCCATCAACAATTAAAGGTTTTGAATTTTTTAAAGATTTTGTTTGTATTATTAAATTGTCAAGGGTTTTATAGAATCTTTGATTTGCTGAAAAAGAGGAAAATTTTTTTAAATAAATTTAGAAAAGATAGGAGGAAAAATAATTTTAGAATTATAAGTTTCCTGATATTTAAAAATGTCATGTTTCCCAATTTTCTTTAAAAAATTTTTTGCGGACAATTCTTGCGGACGACTTTTTCTCTTTTTTGGTCTTTTCGTCTTCCTTTTATTGGTTATTTACGATTCTCCTACGTATTAACAATTAATCCAAATTTTTGTCCGCAAAAAAGATGTCCGCAAAATAGTCTCCCCCGTCTGTCCTTAATTTTTCAGTTTTCATCATTTTTCCTTCAAATATTTTTAATAAATCCCCATTTTTATATTAAAAAAACCCTTTGCCTGTATTTTCTCCAGAAATTCGATTTGACAACCCATCTTGCAAATGTTCTCTAAATGCGTCTCTAAGTTTTAAAAATTGTTCATTATCCAAAGGCTTTTGTTCAGGTAATTTTTCCTTACAAATTGAACATTCTAATGTTTCTTTAGAAATAGTTGCTTCTTCAACTTTCCAGTCCTTGTAATAACTAAAAAAATTTTTAGAAACTAGGCTCTAATGTACAGACTCAAGTGTCAACCTTAGATTGGACACTTGAGTCTGGATTTTCCAAGAAATTTCGATTTTTCAGAATTATTCTGATTTTTCTGTTTTATTAAAAAAGATCAAAAAATTTTTCCCCAAACCTCAAAGCAGTCTGAATACATTTAAATTCTTCACTAGTAATTGTTTTTCCAAGAGAAACAATTTGTTCCATAAATAACTCTAATAATTCTTTACATTGATTTGTGTTGTTAAATTCTTCTAAAAAATTTAAAAATGGATTCCACAAAATTGGATGTTGATAAAATTTTTGTTTTGGTTGAATTATTGAACATAATGAACTGAAAAACAAAGAAAAATTAAAAAAAATACAACTAAAGAATTGTCCGCAAAATTTTTGTCCGCAATTTTTATATTTAATTTTTTAGATCGTGTAATTCCCGTGGAAATTCTGTTTTTCTTTAAAAGTACAAAAAATTGAGATTTTATACTCGTAAACCTAAAAAGGACCATTTGAGTCTGGGAAATGAAATTTAAAAAATCGGACCTCAAATCCATACCAAAAATTCATTTAACAAAATTTCAGTTTGGGAATATTTAGAAAATTTGTCCGCAAGTTTAAAGTCCGCAAATCCAAAAATATCCCCACCTTATGTTAGAATATCCCCAAAACTCAGAAAAATATAAAAATAAACCTCAAAATATCAAATTCCCTCCTTTCAATTAAAATACTAGCCAAAATAGCAAAACATTCAGCTTTATCAGGAATTTGTTCCAAAATATTTATTTTACTCCAATCTCCTTTACTTGCATCCAATAAAAGTTGAATTGTTAATTTTATTGAATTTTCACAATTTGGCAATTCTTTTTGTATTTTATTTAAAATTAAATTTAATTTGTTTGAATCTATTGAAGAAATTGTTGTTTTTGTTGTATGACACTGAAAAAATTTTTTGAATTTTTTTAAAAATTTGTGAAGTAAAAATTGTGGGCCACAAAACTTGCGGATAAATATAAAAAACAAAAATAATAAAATTTTGGAAGTATCCGCAAGTCTGATATTTGTCCGCAATTCTGAAAATTTGTCCGCAAGTTTTAAAATTTGTCCGCAAATCTTAAAAAAATGTCCGCAGGTTGGCCAAAATGTTAGGGAGTATTTAGACAATTCCCCAACTTTAATCAAAATATACCCCCCCCCCCCCACCCAAAATATTGTATTCTAATTAAAAAACCCTCCACAAACCATTGCAACAATTTTTGCAGCTAACATTAAAGTTCTACTATTAATAACAAAATTTGTTGAAAAAATTGTATAACAATAATTTAGAGCTTCCAAAGGTAAATTATTTGAAAATAATTCTTCCAATAAACGAATAAAATGTTGATTTATTTTGTCATTTTTTATTTTTTCAAAATTTGTTTTTTGTGGAGTTTTTAGAGTTGTTGTGGATGGTACTTGAATAGCATCAGTTTGATTGCTTGCCTTGAAAAAAAAATTTTTTTTAATCAGAAAATTATAATAAAATATAGAAACTAGTAGTAGGGAACAGTAAGTATATGGACAGATTTAATGAAATTTGTCCGCAAGACTAAAAAATTTGTCCGCAATTTTAAAAATATGAAAAATTGCCCGCAAATTGGGCACAATGACAGGTAATTATCGAAATATTCAAATATTTTAATGGACTCTAAAAACACAACAGGAAAAATTTTGTTTCTCAAAAAAAAAACATTTGCAACATTCTTGATGTCTTTAACAACCCTGAAAATATAGCAAAATCACTCTAATAGTAAGATTTCTCCCAAATCTCGTTAGAACTCAAAAATTTTAATTAAAAAAAAATTTTTAAACCCCTCCAGAAAAATTATATTATTTTTAATAAACACTAACCACTTGTAACATTAGTATCTGATTTTCCATCTTGTTTAGGTTCAGCATTCTTCTTGTATTTTTCAACACCCCGTTTGCGAATAAAATGCGACCTTTTAAATATAGAAATAAATTCTTTCAAATATAAAAAAAAACATACACCCAGGTAGATTGACAAACATCTGAAAATTTTTCAAATTCTCGATGACACCTATTTTTATTTTCGTTGTTCTTTTCTAGACAATCAAAATATAAATCTCTAAAATTAATAAAAAAAAATTTTTTACTATAAATGTTTTCGTAAATGGGGTTTAACAGCGTGTCTGGTAGAATGCAGAAAAAATTGCGTTTTCGGGAGCCCGAAACGGGATTTTTTAAAAGGCATTTTGGGATGGGATCTTGCGGGATAAAACCTTAGATTCCCGGACGAGATTGCGTAAAACCCCGTACAGGATCCGTCAAGTGCCGCACACTGAGGTTTTGTGGAAACTGTGTCACACCAAAGAAATAAAAAAAAATTTAATTAAAAAACCTGTAATGATAACAATCCTTTCGATTAACCAATAAACCTTTATTTGTTTCAGACATAAACTAATAAATGTAGAACACTAAATACGGCACACTATTTGAAAATTATAATCTCGTAATTAAATAAAATTTTAAAAAAAATTATTATATAAATTATCTAAGGATTTAACCACAAAAATTAAATTAAAAATAAATTAAAAATAAATATAAATTTATTAAAAAATATTTAAAAAAAAATAAACCAAATTTTCAAAATCCAAATTTGTCTAAAAAATTCCTTCTTGTCCCTGTCAAAACAACAATTTTAATTTAAATTAGCCATTCTTCCTTCTGCAAAATTATTATCGTCAATTTTTCTTCTTTTTGTTCCTTGCAGATCCTTTAAATTAATAAAAAAAATTTAGATAAAAAAATTCAAAAAAAAACCGATCCAAATTCATAATAATGTGGGGCTATTTGTTCAAGCCATTTTGGATCAATTTCACTCAAATCTCTAGAAAAAAAAATTTTTTTTTATTAGAAAATTAAAAAAAAATACTTTATTGAACTTTGCATTACATCAGTAAAGAGAACCCTAAAAAATTTTGAGAAAAAATTATTTTATTAAATTATTATAAAAAAAATTTTAATTAGCCTTTCTCTCCCAAAAGTTCTTTAAGACATTGTGTTTGTAAATTTAAAATTTAATCATTTTCGTATTTTTTCACGGTCTTATTTTTTCTTCGTTCTCATACTTAGAACCAGAGGCCAATCGGAATTCAGACTTCCGATTCCCGAAAATTTAGGCTGATTTCCGACTTTTGAGCCATTTCCGATTTCCGGCACCTTCGTAATTTCCGACCGACTTCTGCTTCGTATATACATATAACCAGACTTGGTCATGGATACGGATAATATCCGGATATCCGCGGGTATCCGCGGATACGGACGGATATGGATAGTGTTTTTTAAAAAATCGGACGGATACGGATGGATACGGATATGATGCTTCAAATCCGCGGATATCCGTCCCTAATTTCTGCGATTTAACATCACTAATTAAATTTTAAAATACATTTTGCCAAGAGAAAATAATTATATTCCCAACGCCAGGAGATAATTGAGTCTCGCATTTGAAAGAGATATACATATTTAATTTCTTTCATTCAATATTATTGACATGGATGGTCGACTGGTTAAGGCGTTAGTCTACACTCAACTTGTAATTTATTTAATTTTGTGTTCGATGCCGGATCTCACGAAGGGCCCTTTATGTCTTTTTATTTTGTTTTTAAAATCTCTCGCACCTGACCCCGAACCCCGACCCAAAAGTCACCTCGACTCCGAACGACATGCCCTCAAACCCTGATCACCGACGATCCCGAACCCGAAGGCTCAGTGAGCCCTACTCAGGGCGAAAATTTTGAGAATTTTGGAAGGCTAGAAGCCAGATTTCTTCTAAGTTCAGCGCCGTCGGCGAAATTTTCTGAATTTTTGAAGACTAAGTCACCAGAATTCTTCCTTTTTCAGTACCGCAGGCGAGAATGTTAGAAGGCCGTAAGCCAAAAAATTCACTTTTAGCTGAGCCAACAAAAACCCTCCCCCCTCTCGAAATGGGGAATAGGGATAAATTTGATGAGGGGATTGAGCAAAAAGTGAATTTTTTGGCCTATGGCCTTCTAAAATTATCAAAATTTTCGCCTGCGGCGCTAAAAATGAAAATCTTTTGCTTCATGGTCTTCCAAAATTCTCAAAATTTTCGCCTGCGGCGCTGAAATCAACTGGTCAGTTAACCGAGATTTTCATTTCGGTCCGAAATCGAGAATTTAAATTTTCAAAAATACTCAAAAATTTTCAAAATTCTATTTTTGTCGGTATGAGCGTTGGATCGGAATTCCGATCTCTGCCTTCCGATTTTCGAATCTCCGATGGTCATAAGCAAGGTTCGTTTTGCTGCATCCAGTTATTACAGCATTATCTAACCATTACTCAAATTTAAATAAATTTGACCATTTTGAAAATTGTGGTCAGGCTGACCATTTTGAGAAAAAACGGATATATCCGCGGATATCCGCGGATGGATATGTCTCAAAAGTTGGACGGATACAAACGGATACGGATATTGACCCTACGGATATATCCGGATACGGATAGCAAAATTTGTATCCATGACCAAGTCTGCATATAACCTCAATAAATAAATCAAAAACACAAGTATGAATAACAAGTAAAAAATACTTAAAATAAAGAAAAATCCCGTAAATTCAAAAAAATTTCCCTTTTCATTCTCTCTCTTCTTCGTTAATTAAAAAGTTATAAAAAATTTCAAAATTTCTAAAATTTGCGGATTAACTTTTGCGGACCCCGTTGTTGCGGACAAATTTTTGAAAAAAAAATTAATGCCCTTACCATTTTGGATATTCTTTTCTATACATTAATACAGATCCTTTATATATTTTAAATGCATGTTCACCTTTTAGTGTTACATATAAACCTCTATGATCGTAATAAGCAACCTAATTGAAATTTCAAGGAAAAAATTAAAAAAAATTTTTTTTAATTCTAAACCTGTGAGAAAAATCCACTCAAAAGTGCTCGACGGATTTTTGCTGTTTCACCTTAAAAAATAAAAATTTTTGCAAAATGTCGAGGACAAAATGTCACATTTCAAAATGCCAAAAATTCTAATAAAAACCCTGAAGAGGATCATAATATCAAAACTTTGAAATGCCAAACAGTGAACGTTTTGGCATTATGAAAGATAAAAATCTTATAAAAAATAAGAAAAAAATCTTTACCTATCGTGCCTTTACAAGAATTTATTTTCAAATTAGCATTCTTTAAAAATCCAATAAATTGTTGTCTAATAAATTCAGCTCTACACAAAGCCTTGTAGTTTAAAAAATTTTGTTGACACCAATTTTGGGAACGTCCATTCTTTAAATTTAAAAAAATTCAAAAAAAATTTTTTCAAAAGAAAACCTCAATAAATAAATCAAAAATATTTAGCAAAGTCAAATGATCCCCCTCTTCAACAGAAAGTGAACGTTTATTTACTTCTGCCTTGTGTTTTGAGCCTATTGGATGGTTAAAAACGTCTCTAATTTGCATCATTGAAATCTTTAAAAAAATTTTTAATTTAAAACTAAAAAAAGGTAACATCTTATAATGCCAAAATATCGAAATGCCAACCCCTAAAAGCCATTTAGGGCTAGGAAAAACAGGCAAGATTGGTATTTTGAATCTCTTTCCTTCCTTTTTCATGCTCCCTCCTTTATTTTAAAAAGAAGGGAGAAAATAAAACTGCTTGTTTTCTCTAGAAACAATCCTAAAATGTTTGGCAGTTCAATGTTTTGGCATTACAAGACGCTACTAACAATAAATAAAAATAGTTACGATTGTAGCAATTTCTTTAGAACATTCAAATTCAGCTTTAAAAATTTTTATAAATTAAAAATTTTTTTTGAAAAAAACCTGAAGAAATTAAAGCTTTTGCATGCATTGGAGATAAAGGTAATTCAGCCATTTGAAACCCTAAAGGATTTGTTAAAAGTCCATCATCATCAATTGCTTTTAAAGCGTTAAGCATTTGAAGAGATTGTACCATTACAGCAGAAGATGGGCGAGAAAGGTAATTAAATCTATTGAAAAAATGGGGAAAGTTAAAATATTAAGAAGTTCAAAAATTTTTTCATAAATTAATAGAAAGGAAAAAGAAGGGAAACAAACTATACATAACGAATGATTGTCAATTACGACACCCCTCGTAACTTCCATAACACCACTCATCGGGGCGAATTTTTTAGAATAAAGGAAGCAAAGTGGGGTGGGAAAGGTGAGTCAAATCAGGCCAAAAAACACCCATCAAGACCAAATAACAAAAGTAGCTATCGAAAGAAGCGCCCCGGATCGAAAAGCCGCAACAGAAACCAACTCAACTTTAACAAAAAGTAAAAAACAATAAACCTCAAAACATTTTGAACTCCCAAAGCTTTTAGCCTCAAAATAACAGAAGACAAATCTCCTCGTTGTATTTCTGGAATTGTTGAATTACTCAATTTTTTAAATTCAGATTCTGGGTAAAGACGAAAACATTTTCCAGGTCTTAAACGTCCGGCACGTCCAGCTCTTTGTTCAGCTTTTTAAAAAGTTTTCATTAAAAAATTTTAAAGAAAACCTGAAGATTTTGAACAAGGAATAACTACAAGAGATTCCATTCCAATTTTTGAATCTAAAAAAAATTTTTTTTTAATTTAAAATTCAGGGAACTATTTAATTTAATTGCCCACAGATTCTGTATTCTGCGCACAAAACGAAGATTCTATGGAAAATTTGTTTTAATTCAATTTTGTCTGTCCAGATTCTATGGTGCTCGCCGGGGATGTTTCGAGTTACCCAAAAAAATAACCAGTCTTTTTCTCGACCAAAACTCGATTCAAAGAATTTTCCAGAACAAGATTCACCTTGAACATTAAAACAAAAATTCTGCAGACTGCGGTCTATAGAATCTGTAGCAAATTAAAATAGGTTCCTAGAAGAAAGTTACCAAAAACACGGATTTTAACAAAGCCACAATCAATAACTTAAAAATAAAAATTATTAAAGAAATATTTTAAGAAAAAAACCATAAACAATTCCAGTTATTGTAACTGATGTTTCTGCAATATTTGTTGTAATAACTGCTTTTCTTGTTTGATAGGGAGCTGATTCGAAAGCACGAAATTGTTCTTTTGGTGAAAGACCTATAAAATGGCAAAATTAAAATTAGACTTTTTAAAAAATTTTTCAAGAAAAAAGGATAAGAAAGAGAAGGCGAAGTTTAAAAAAGAATGACAGCTACCAGAATCAAGTAGAAATATTATTAAATAAAAAAATCCCCAAACCTCCATAAAGTGGTAGAATCAACAATTTATCCAAATCTTTAGGTAAAGATTTAGCACTTCCTTCCAACAATTTACATGCTTGTTCAACTTCATCTTGACCAGTTAGAAAGGCTAAAATATCTCCAGAAGGTTCTTCTCTATGTAATCTTAAAATTGTATCGACTGTTGTTTGGACATAATCTGGAACTCCTCTAAAAATTAATTTTAGAGTTCGGCACTGGGTCGGGCACGGGGTTTTTGGGCCTGACAACCTAGAAACCGGCTATTTTGATAAAATCCCGTTTTTCATGGTCCTAGCGGTTTTGGTCCAGAAAACACCGCCCCGGGTCAGCTTGAAAGAAAAGACCCGGAACAGGCCCTGGAATTTGGAAATGTCGAACTCCATTAATTTCTAAACATTTTACAAAATTTAAAAAAACAAACACTTTAGTGTAGAATACATTGACAGGAAACATCCTTCCCTCTACAGAAATTATTGCAGCAGTATTTTTATCAGGATTTTTGTAATCTTCATTTAATTCGAAAAAGTCACGAAACAGCTAGAAATGAAAGAGAAATTAATAAAAAAAATTTTTTTAATAAACCTCCGCCTCAATAGTTGCCGAAGAAACAATAATTCGAAGGTCATCTCTTATAGCAAGTATTTTTCGAAGTAATCCAATAACCAAATCGGAGTTGACAGAACGTTCATGAGCCTCATCGATGATTACAACACTATATGCCTTTATAAATTGATTAAAAATA
Source organism: Meloidogyne incognita (assembly GCA_036172945.1). NCBI lineage: Eukaryota > Metazoa > Nematoda > Chromadorea > Rhabditida > Meloidogynidae > Meloidogyne > Meloidogyne incognita. Next base: position 10,092,399 of record JARQAC010000003.1, read on the forward strand.
AAAAAAATGTAATAAAAATGTCAAAGGTGACATTTTGTCCTATGGGACGAAATGTCAGACTTTATCTAATTTACCGAAACATCTCCAAAAAGTGGCGGGTAACTTAAAAATAGATTCTCTCCTAGGAAAATAACCGAAATATTTTTTAAAAAGTAACTCACCTCTAGCAATGGGTCACTCATTAATTCTCTAAGTAAAAGACCATCCGTAACATACTTCAAAAAAAAATTTTTAAATTAAAAAAAACTTCCAAAAAAACCTTTATTTTTGTTTTATCAGAAATACATTCATCAAAACGAACAGCATAACCAACTTCAGAACCCAAAGAACACATCATTTCTTCTGCTAATCTATTAGCTAATGTAACTGCTGCAACTCTTCTTGGCTGGGTTATACAAATTTTCTTTCCTTCTTGAGCCCATCCAAATTCTGCGAGATATTGGGGAAGTTGGGTGCTTTTGCCAGATCCTGTTTCACCTATTTAAAAAATAATAAAAAAATTTTTGTTTAAGATTTTTTAAAGATAAAACCTGTAAAAATGGCTTACAAAACTAGTGCAATTAAAATAAAAATTGTCGGGAAGTAAATGGATAAGAAACCACGACCTACTCCATTAAATCTATAAATTATCCACATACACCAAAAGATACAACTAGCCGTTTTATCAAAAAAAAATCATTAACACATTCTGACAAGACAAAAAATCCCGTTTTCAAGGGTAGGACGAAATGTCAACTTCCCGTGTCTCACATCCAAAACCCTTCAAAAGAATCTAAAAAATAACCTACAACCACTACTGTTTTGTATTTTTCAACCAAATAAAGTAACTGATTTCGATACTTTGAAATTGGCAAGCGTTGACGTTGTTGTTGTATAGAAAGGGCTAGGAAAGGATTATGATAAATAATTGAAGATGTTTGGTCTGCCTCTAAATTTAATTTTCCTTCATCGACAATTGTTGCGGCAGCATCGTCGTCTTAAAAAACAAGAAAAAAATTTTCAGAAAAAAAAATTTAAAAAAACCAATCGGTCTCAAAAAATGTGGACGTCCAACACCGCCGTGTCTTTTATTTCCATATCTATTGTGTTCCATTTTTTCTGTACTTTAAAAACAAAATTAGATTAATAATACAATCAAAAATATATAATTTTCCATTTATTTTAAATAGAATTTATAATAAACCAACAAAAATTATTTTAAAATATTTATTTCAGAAAAAAGCATTAAAATATGCTTAAAATCAACATTTTGTCCTTCTTGGTGTAGTTGGATAACTTTTAGATTTCCGGCATAAAGGGTGCGGGTTCGAATCCGCTCGCCTACCAATAATTTTTATTTTAAATTAATTTTATTTCCCAAAGAATCCCAAAACAAAAAATGTAGCAACATTATGTCTTTTTTGGTGTAGTTGGGTAACTTTTAAATTTCAGGTAAATAGGGGCGTGGGTTCAAATCCGCTCGCCTCCCAATAATTTTCATTTTAAGTTAGCAATTTTTTCCCTTCTCAAAAATCTCAAACAAAAATTGTGTCAATATTGTCTTTTTTGGTGTAGTTGGATACATTTTAGATTTCTGGCAAAAAGGGTGCGGGTTCGAAGCCGCTAGCCTCCCAACGATTTTTATCTTAAATTTAATAATTTTTAGACTATATTTTTTGAATACTCCACCATTTAAAAAATCCCAACCATAAAAAAATTTACTTATAAACTTCATAAAAATCAAATTTCTTTAACATCATCAAACGCTTTTCGAGCTCTTTTCAATTCTTCACTTAAAGATAAAAGTTCCTTAACTCTTCCAAATTTTTTCTGGTCTCTTCTGATTACTAAAAGGATAATTTTCCATTGAATTCTAAATTAATTAACTTACAATAATGAATATCTTCCAAATTTATTCGATTTGGTTTGCCAACTTCCAAAGCTTTTCTACACACTTCTCTAATATAATCCATCACTATCTGTTCCAAAACTTCCAATGTATTTTCTGCTGGTTGCTAAAAAAATTAAAACATAAATCTTAGATAGCTACATAAATGAAAATTTTATTAAATTTAAAAAAATTTAAAAAAAACCCTAACAATAAAACCCTATTTTTAGAAAATATTTACAAGGTACTCTCAAATAATGACCAAAAAATTTTTAATAAAAAATTATATCGTGTAGAACATGGTATTTAAAATTTTTTGGTCGGTCTGTCTCAAATGTCAGCCCAAAAACCCCCTCCATTCCCCGAAAACTTATCAAAAATATTTTCAAAAAAATCACAAACCTTTTCATCACCAAATCCATACAGCATTGCTCTCAATTCTCTTCTAAATATAAATTTTCGTTCTTCTGGAGTTTTCTTTTTAGACTCGTCATCTTCTTCTTCTTCGGAATCGAAAAGGCATGATGCATCAATCATTCTAATTTAAAAAATAATTTTATAAAAAATCTAAAAATAAAAGAAAAAATATTTTTCTAGTCCTTTTAATAACTTTTAAGCCACAAAAAATTATTTTATTCGAAGAAGAAAATTTTATTTTACAAAAAATTCTTTAGAAAGAGATCAAAGCATGTCTCACATTATACCCATCCACATTTCACCAATAAGGCAAAAATCCCTCATTTTGTCAACAAAGCTCATTGACAAAATGTGGATTTTTAGCCTTATTGGCAAGATGTGTTATTGGTAAAATATGGAAAGCCGATCTCAAAGACAATATTTTTTATTCAAATTTTTAACAAAAGCATTGCAAAAACTATCTCGTCTAGCCTTAGCATTAATTCGAAAAAGAGCTTCCATCATATAAGAATCACTAAATTTTGCACTTGTCCCAGATATTCTTACAATTTTTTGTCTTAATTGTATCCACAAATCCATACATTGATTTGTGTTGATATTTAAAATACTTCCATCCTCCAATTCGACAACTTTAGATGATCCAGCATTCGTTATTTCTTCAGAACGAATTAATACATGCCTGAGATAAAGAGAAAATAATTTTTTAAATTATGCCGGCAAAAGTCCGCAAATCTTTTTTTTGTCCGCAAAAGTCAAAATTATTTATTTTTTGCTCAAAATGAAATTTTTTGCGGACAAAAAATTTACGGACGTTGTCGATATAATTCAAATTAAGGATGGATCCTGACACTGTGGGATCGACACTGTGTGACCGAAAAATTTGGTGTTGGGGAGACTATAGTGACTTCACCCAGATGTTAATTCTCCGAAAATTCAATTCTCCTACATCTAGTTTTCGAGAAGTTTTCTCCGATGGTAAGGGGTTTATGGTTCAAAGGATTGTGTGATTTAAAGCTAAAAATACTTGCCCCCCATTCCTCAACCAACCCAAAATAAACACCAAAAAAAGGAAGGGAATAAACACCAAAAAAAGGAAGCTACCTCTTATTAATCCAAAAACAAGACTTACTTATATTGTGGTATTAATTTTTCCATTAATAAATAACTTGTGTAATCCTTTGAAATTATTAAAGTTCCAGGTTCAATCCATTTTTCAATCATTTTTAAAAGTGTGCTCATTTCCTTATCTTCAACACGTTCCATAATTGCTTGTCCTCCTTCTCCGTGTTCTATACAACCAAAATATCTTTGAAAAAAAATTTTTTTTTGAAATTTTAGTGAAAAACCTGAAAAAACCCTGATTCTTGACCTAATTAGAAGATGAATTCACCGACAGCCAATTCCCCCGACATCCCCGTTCTCCAAAAAAAATTTTCTCCGGCAGGTTGGTGCCAACCCCCAAAATTTTCCTCTAATTTTAATAAAAATTGGGCATTCCGGTACTTTATGGATATGTCACCCCCCCCCCTCCTATTTTGAGTCTCAGAGTTTTCCTTAAACGTAGAAAATGTTCAGAGATTATTTTCTTCTCCATGTCTATCATTTTTTTCTTCTTCAAGTAGTTGCTTGTTTATTTTGCTTTTTCACATATTTTGTACTTACATTTCACACATTTCGTCTCTACATTTACCACATTTCACTTATTTAGCTTGAAGAAAGAAAAATGATAGACATGGAGAAGAAAATAATCTCTGACCATTTTCTACGTTTAAGGAAAACTCTGAGACTCAAAATAGGAGGGGGAGGGGTGACATATCCATAAAGTACCGGCATTCCCATACCCTTAACAAAAAAACATCGTCTGGACCTCGCCCGACGATTTCCGTACTAGCCCTGATTTTTAAACCTTCCCTGACCCCATTCCCCGAAAGTCAATTCTCCCGGCATGCCTGTTTCTTAAAAAAAGTTTTTCCCGACGGATTGGGGCCTAACCCTAAAATTTAACAAAAATTTTTAATACAATTCTTCTCTTGCTTCTCCATTTTTTCTTTTTCTATGTTCCTGATTTAACCAACAAGTTTCATCTATTACAATCATTTTATTTAAACCTCCAATTTTTTCTTTTAAATTAATACATTCATTTCTGCAATTATTGAACCAAGAAACGACTGTGGTTGATTCTATATTTAATTCTTCAACAACATTTTTGTTCTAAAAAAAATTTTTTTTTAATTAACCCAATTATTTGAGTCGTCTTTCCGGCTTGGATTTTTCCTAAGATTTCAGAAAGACTCCGAGATTATATTTCCAGAATTACTCATCCATTAAACCGAAAAAAGTAATGGGCAACAAGGATGGGTCGGGGTACCCAAACTCGATATTCGGACATTCTTCGATCTTTTTAGACCCAGCCTGATTTTTTTCTCATGTTAGCCCGCTCCATCCTTTATTGACAGGAAAAGGAAATTTTTTTTAATGAATGATCTATATTCTCAGAAATTTTTTGCAAAAAAATAAACGAAAAACAAAGCTGAAGTTCAAAAAATTTTTCGGGTTGGGGTTAGTCGAAAATTATTTACTATGGAAACCAAAAATACCGAAGGTATATTAAGCAAAAGTAACCCTTGAAAAAAGAAAAAAAACCTGAAAATCTTTCAACCACATATAAATTAAAGGCACCAATTTAGACAAATTGAGCGAACTTCTAGAGAAAAAAGATCCGTCTCTAACAGACTTTCTTTTCTCACATTTTTTGCATTTCCATTCAACCTCCTCTCTTCTTTTATTTAAACTCATAAAATCTTCACAACCTGGACATTTCATTTTATTTTTAATTAAACCATTAAATGCCAAAAATTTTAGTAAATTGTCATAATTTTGTCCAAAAATCCATTTTAAATTTATTACGTCAAAAGATGGCCAAATCTGAAGAAAAAATGCTCAATTAATTAAAAAAAATTTAAAATTAAATTGAATAAACCTCTCCATCTTCTATAATTTCTGTTCTCTTTATTGGCGCCATTTACAAGTCAAAAAAAATTTAAGAAAATAATTTAATAAGAAGGTAAATTAGTCAATAAACTTTGATAAGAAAAGGCTTTGATAAGAAAAAGAATTTAAAAAAATTAATTTTTGCTCTAGTCTACAAAGAGTCCAATAAAAAATTTTTATAGATCCATTCAAAGTTTATGAGTCCAATGAAGGTTTTTATTATTTTTTTATTTCAGAAATTTTTTCGGATCAATAAACCTTCATTGGATTCATAAACTTTGAATGGTCCAATAAAAATTTTTATTGGACTCTAGACTAGAGCAAAATAATTTTTTTTGAAATTCCCTTTTGACAGGTGAAAATAAAAAATAAATTAATTTAATAAAAGTATCTGTATTTAAAAACATTAAATTTTTCAAAATAATTTTTACATTAAAAAAATATTTATTTAATATATAAATTATATTTAAAATTATGAAAAAATGGCAATTTCTATCTAATAAATTTTTAAAAAATTTTCAATTTTAAAAATCATCTGTAAAGTCAATGTCAAAAGTCTTCATCTTTTCAAATGCCGATTCCAAAAGATTTATAGTCGTTTCCAATTGTTTCCCTTGGAAAATTAAAGCGGGACGGAATCTTAAAGGTAAAATTCAAACGAATGAGCATAATATTTTTCCAACACTTCTTTTGGCCATTTCAGGTCTTGGAAATTTTGAGAAAGATATTGGACAATATTTCGGAACTTTGTCCAAATTTTGGGCAGACATTTCGAGTTTTGGACAAAATTAGGAGAAATGTTAAAATAATTTTTTAAACTAACGTTTTGGCCATTTCGTGTCTTGGACATTAAGAGAGATCCTTTTTACATTAGAGAAAGTTTTTCGGACAGTAGACCCAAATCTTCTACCCAAACTTATAATTAAACATTTCGATTTTGTGGATTCCGAGTTTTGGACATAATGAGAAAATTTTTAGAATAACAAAAAAATCTTCAAACCTTATTGTAGAATCACCACAACCCCCAATATGCAATCCCAAATTAATTGCAGTGTTTAGAAATTTATCTCGAATTGTCGGATTAGGCATGTCAAAAGAACAAAGAGTTCCAAGTCCACGAGAATTTTTAAGCTTTAAAAAAGAAAAAAATTTTTAATTAAATTTTAAAAAACCAAATGTGGATAACATTTTTCCAAATTTTTTAATTCAGCCAATAAATCATTTCCAACATTTTTTGCTTTTTCAACAAGTTGATCTCTTTTAATTACTTGAACAATTTTTTCTAAAAGTACCAATTTTGTTGGCTCACCCATCCATCTAAAATTTTTCTTTGATTAAAAAAATTTCTTAACCAACACACGAGTTTAACAGGGATGTGCCGGAAAGGATTTTGAAAAGCAAAACGCGAAAGTTCAAAAAAGGCGAAAATCCGCGAAAGGCGAAACTGGCACACCCCTGGAGTTTATGCCGAAAATTTAGAAATAAATTTTTTGTTAAATTTTTTTCAAAACAAAACCCCAATCTATCCCTATTTTTTATTTTCCTTAAAAAATAAAAACCAACGTATTGTAAATTCGATATGGCTAAAAAATTCAAAATTAAATCTTTAAAAAAAAAATAAAAAAAACCTCATTAACTCTCAAAGAGTCTTTATAGTAATAACCACCAGTTAACAGCTTTTTTGAAAATGTAACAAAATCGGGAGGTGCTAGAAGAAAAATTTCAATTAATTTTCAAAAACCCAAAAAAATTAAATTTACTTGGCAATCCCCACTGTTCGTGTACCCAAAATGTCCCACAAATACCTCCTCCTGTTTGTACTTCATCCACAATAAAATAAATACCCTTATTTTCGCACACTTTTTGAAGACCGCGAAAGAATGCTGGCGATGCATGGTGATCACCTCCCTCACCTAAAAAAATATTTTTTAAGAAGAACATGGGGTCGTAACGATTTATATGGCATGAGTACCCAGTTATGCTTTTTAGAACCTAAGGTCCGATGCCTTAAAACTGGGTGAGTAGAATTTTGCCCAGAATTTTTTTTTCAAAAATTAATCGAAAACAGAACTTCGCAAAAAATTACCACCCTAAAAATAAAACAAAAATAATAATAAAAATCAAACATTGTACTGGTTCAACAATCAAAGCCGCAACTTCATTCCCATTTTGTTTACCTTCATCAATTAATTTAGCAACTTCTTCCAAACATTCTTTAAAAAAATTTTTTTAATCAAAAATTAATTTAAAAAAATACTTTTATCCTGTTCCTCATTAGATTTTTTATTTTCATCCAAAGGGTATAAATAACGAGGAAAATTAGCTACTGGCCATTTTAACGCCTAAAAATTTAGAGAAAAATTTTAAATAAAATTTAAAAAGTTGCACAATACTTTTGCGGATCAAATTTGCGGACAAAACCACAGCCAATAAAAATTAGAAAAATGCGACGGGTCATGTGCTGAATCGCACTTAAGCATACAATACATATTAATATACTACACTAGGGACGGGTCACACAAAATCCAGACTTATTTCCAAACTCGAAACCGGACCAAACAAATATTCGAAAACTCGACCCAAAACCCCTATTTTTTTCTTGCCCTACCTAGCACACGTCAAAATAAAAATTAATTGACTGTCCGCAAATGTTGCCCAACCAAATAATTTATAAATAAAAATTACCGGAATATCAACTTTGTGAATGGCCTTGGAACTAAGAAAAATTTTTTTTCAAAAATATAAAAATTAAAAAAAACCGAGTTATGCTCAACATTCCAAGTGAACGTCCATGAAAAGAGCCTCTAAAACCTAAAAATGAGCAAAAATAATTTTCTAAAAATTCTAAAAAGATACCAAGAACACACAAATTTGGACTTCCAGGTATTTCATTATTCATACAACTTTCCATGTCTTCCTTTGATGGAAGTTTTCCTCCTCTTTTGCGTGTTTGATAATGAATAAAAGCTGTTTTTATTGCATTCTCATTTGCAGAAGTTCCACAAAGCATTGCTTGGACATGCCGCAATCCTTTAGGGGCAACTTGACCCAAAGAATTTTTCAAAATTTGAACAAAATCAGTTCTTGGGTATCCTCCCAATGCTGGTCTACTTACTGAACATGTCTTAAATAAAAAAAATTTTTTTGGGTTTAAGAAAAAAATTGATGCGCAAAAAAAATTGATGTGCATTTTTTAAAATTTTATTTCTCAAATTTTTTTTGGGAAAAGTTGCCAGCCTAAACATCCCCGGACAATTTTTGCAAATTTTCTGATTTTTCCGTATTTGTCATCCAAGTAAAAAAACAAAAAAAAGGAAAAATCCGCAAGGTAAAAATCCGCAAAAATTGTCCGCAAAAACCCACCCCTTCCTTATAAGCGTAAAATTGTCAAACCTACCAAAAATCGATTCTCTCTTGCAGTTTCAATCAATTCTGGATGATTGTATCCAAGCGGGAGAGAAGAAATTTGGGTATAAACATCCTGGAAATTTCTCAAAAAATTTTTAAAAAAAATAATCAAAAAATCATACCAATAAATTATTTCCATCTGCATCAACCAAATAATTTCCAAAAGATTTTTCATAATCCGCAAAAAATTTGACTGAAGTTGCTTGCTAAAATGGCAACTTTTTAAGGCTAAAAATAACAAAAATATACATGTATTGTTTCCATTTCGTTTATAAGTTTTTTACTTTCAGGTCCAGGAACTTCGGTTCGCATAAGCGGAGCTTTAGGTTCTGATGTTGGAATAGAACATGAGTAGCGACGAAGAGCTGAAAAAAATAAAAAATTTTTAAAAGGGGAAATTTTTTGTGACTCCAACCCAGGAAAAGCTGTCCTATGACCCCTACCCAAATTTAAAATGGAAAATCATTAAAAAATCATTTTAGTAGCCAAACAACACGCATTCGCGTGATTCAAAAATGAAAATAATAATCCAAAAAAATTTACACCCACCCACCTTACTATTAAAAAATTCTATTAAAAAATTTAACTAACCTCCATTTAAACAAATTAATCCCCTTCTCGATAGCATAACTAACTAAAAAAACAAATTATTTTACAAAATTTAACTCATAAAAATATTTAAAAGGAAAAAATCCCTTCAAAATCAAAAAAAAAATAAAATAAAATTTAGAAATTATTTATTTAACAACAAAACAAATTCGAAAAATAAATAAAAAAAAAATATTTTTGAGCAAAAATAAAAATAACAACAAAATTCTTCTCTTAATATAATGCGTCCCCTGTCATTGATTACTCTTGCCTATAAAAAATTGTAAACAAATTATTTGTAAATAAAAAAAGAAAGAGTAAGGCAAAATTTGGGTTGTTGTGAGTAGTCTCCGTTTATTTTTTAAATAGCCACCCCCCCCCCCCTCCTCCTAATCAATCTCTCTCCTTTTCATTTTTATATTCAAGTAGAAAATTTGATATTGTTGTGCTTAACACCTAACCAAATTTCAAAGAATAATTCAAAAAAAAATAAAAAAATAAACCCTCAAAACGTAAAAAAATCCCCTCAGAATATTTAAAAAATCCTAGTACAAAATTGCCTCACTCTCTGTTAGAAAAAATACAAATTTATTAAAAAAAATATTTTGATTGAATTTTTTTCGATTTTTATTTATCCCCAGAAAATTTTTAATAAAAAATTCAATCAAGATTCAATTCATCGCAAAAATCACGTTTCAAATTCTTTCCATTTTCAACAAAATGTTGAGCAGATAAAATTATATCATCATGAGAAATATTTATATTATTAACCAGTTGGCTAGAAAATTATTTTTTTTAATTCTCAAAAAGATTTTTAGAAAAAATTTTTTCAAAAAAAAAATTTAAAAAATTTTCAAAACAAATTAAAAAAAATTTTTCATAATTTTCCCAAAAATTTTTAAAGAAAATTTTCAAAACATACACTTACCCATCATTTCTTTCAACCAAATTTTTAGCAACATCTCTATATTTAGCCAAACAAGCATGTCTTACAATTTCTTTCAAGTCAGAACCACTCATTCCATCTGTTGATGTTGCTACTTTTTTATAATCAAAATCATCTATTACGTTCTCGTTTTTAAGTAAAACTTTAAGAATTTCTTCACGTTTAATTACATCTTAAAATTAAAAAAAATAAGAAAGTTTCGTGCCCCCTCTATATTTGTTTCTTAAAATTTACGTAATGATTAGACCTACTACATTTTGGCATCATTTCTCATCCTTTTGAAGTAATGAATAGATTTTAATCGCTTTGACTGATTGGGACAAGAGAATCGAGTAGGATTAAGAAAATATTTTTTATTTTTTTTCCGGGGAAAAAAATAAAAAATGGGAGGGGACAAGAAACTCGTTATTACCAAAAATTCTCCCTAAAATTTCTTTAAAAAACCTGGCTTTGGAACGTTTAATCTAAAAGGTAAACGTCTCAAAACGGCAGAATCCAAATCTTCTGGACGATTAGTTGCGCCAATTATAATAACAGAATTGACAGATTGAGCAAATCCATCCCATAAGGCCATAAATTGTGTTTTCATAACTGCTGTAGCTTCGTGGTCATTTCTTGAACGGAAACGAAGAACAGAATCTTTAAAAATAAAAATTTGAAATTAATCCAAAAAATAAACAAAAAATACCAATCTCGTCAATAAAAACAATGCAAGGTTGAATTTTTTGACACTGAAAAATTAAAAAATAAATAAAAAGAAATTCAACATCGAAAGGATATGAATAAATTGCAAGGCTTAAAATAAACATAGGACCTAGTGGGAGTCGAACCCTCGACCAAAATATTTTAAGGCAAGAAATTAACCACTGAACCAGACAATTACATACTTGGAATTACTATTTAATCGCTATATTGTTTTTACAAAATATTCAAAAATCAAACCAACGTAAACAAAGCCTTTGTAAGTTTCGAAGTTTCTCCATACCACATATCTAAAATTAAAAAATTTTTCTAAATTTTTAAAATTATTTACAAAAATCCTCCAACCGTTTAAAATAGAAATGTCAAAATTGAGAAAATTGGCCTTTGCTTTTTTAGCAATTGCCCGAGCAATAAGCGTCTTTCCACAACCAGGAGGTCCATGAAGTAAAATTCCTTTTAAAATTAAAAAAATAAGGAAAATAAAATTTAAAAAACCTTTAGGAGGACCATAATAAGCTGAAGGAATAGTTATATTTGAAGCTTGAATTAATAAAGGGAATATAACATCATCTTCAATTTGTGCCAATAAATCTGCACAGCCACCAATATCCTCCATATCAACACCAGATTCTGGCAAAACTTAATAGAAAATTAAATAATATAATAAAATAACAAAAAAACTTTAGGTCTTTAGTGGTGTTCGACGTCCCATAGAGTAAAGGAATTTCCAAGGACATCCCCAAAAATTTCCCAGAAGCCTTTCTTTTTCCCCGACGGGGAATAAGCGTGGAATAATTATTCAATCAGAGAGGGATTGAATCAAAAGTCACGCAAAAAAGGGAAACTATCGTAAAGTGCTCGTTGCGAATAATCCAACGCATCCCACCTAGTCGCGAAAAAATGGAACAGTTCTTACTTTAAAACGCCCCAAAAAATTTCAAAAAAAACCTATTTGAGTTGCCAAACGTAATTCATGTTCATTTAATTCTTCTCTAGGTTTAAGCTTCAAAAAAGACTTTAATTCTTCCGGGTACACCCCAGTTTACCGCCGCCCAATTTACCGCCGCCCAATTTACCGCGCCCAGTTTACCGCCGCCCAATTTACCGCGGGCCCAATTTACCGCGAGCCCAATTTACCGCCGCCCAATTTACCGCAGCCCAATTTACCGCGAGCCCAGTTTACCGCACGCCCATTTTACCGCCAATTCTACAAATCAATAAATGTATGTCTAACAAATATACTGAATTAATTGAAACAAACTGAATTAAAAAACTAATTTGTAACTTTTAGTAATAAAATTCATAATGTACAACGGAATTTTGTCGGAAAAGAACAGAGAAAAATTCTCACATGATGGCTATATTTATGTAATGGATAAGCCTAGTGCTGATGGTGAGAAAATTTTTTGGCGCTGTGACACACGTGGGACAACTGGATGTTCTGGACGCATCCACACAACTTCTGATGAAGAACGTAGTTTTTTAAAATTGGTCACCATGCATAGCTGTTCCGGATTAGGTAATCCAGCTCGAGTTGGTGTTCAAAAGGTTGATTTGAGTTGAATAAATTTTTCCTAAATTCCTTTCTTCAGGCAATGAGTATGATTCGTCAAAGAGGCGCCTCAACGATGGAAAAACCTGCTCAAATTCGTGCAGCAGCGGTTCAAAATTTGCCTTTAGCAATTTTAACCTTTAGCAACCCCCGTTGTCGGACCAACTTTCCCCGCTCTTTGAACAACTTTCCCCGTCCACGGAACAACTCCCCCCATTGAGGAACAACTTCTCCCGCTGACTGACCAACTCCCCCCGTTGAAGGGACAACTTCTCCCTGTGACTGACCAACTTTCCCCGTTGCGGGACAACCTCTCCCGCGGATTGACCAACTTCCCCCGTTGACGGGACAACTCCCCCGCACTTTGAACAACTCCTCCCGCACTTTAAACAACTCCCCCGCACTTTGAACAACTTTCCCCTTTGAAGGATCAGCTTCCCCTGCCATAATAATAAAAAGTTTCGCGGCGGTAAATTGGGCTCGCGGTAAACTGGGCTCGCGGTAAACTGGGCTGCGGTAAATTGGGCGGCGGTAAATTGGGCCCGCGGTAAATTGGGCTCGCGGTAAACTGGGCGGCGGTAAACTGGGCGCGGTAAACTGGGCGGCGGTAAATTGGGCTGCGGTAAACTGGCCTGCTCCCTGAGGCAAGTGCTGGTTGGTCAAATCAAATGGAACATGTTTTTATGGACGGAACTTTTTCTGGTAATTTTATTAATCCTGCCCTAGATTTCTTCTTTTTTCAGTCTGCCCTTCTTTATTTTATCAACTTTTTATAATTCTTTCGAAGCGTGGAATTTGCAATAATTATGATCTTGATACAGTTTTAGATTTTTTACGTGGGATATCTCACAATTTTAATATTGATTAAATATTTATTTTCATTTGTTTTTGTTTTAAATATTTGTTGAATTGTCACCTTATTTGTTTGAAATATTGTTTTGTAGAAAGGCGGTAAAATGGGCGTGCGGTAAACTGGGCTCGCGGTAAATTGGGCTGCGGTAAATTGGGCGGCGGTAAATTGGGCTCGCGGTAAATTGGGCCCGCGGTAAATTGGGCGGCGGTAAACTGGGCGCGGTAAATTGGGCGGCGGTAAATTGGGCGGCGGTAAACTGGCCTGCTCCCAATTCTTCCATTCTCTTCTTTGCTTCCTTTTTTCTTTCATGATTAGGGTCAAGAAGTGTAACAACTTTTAAAGTAACATAACAAGCAATTCCTGCAGACAATAATGTTGCCACAGATTTTATTATTGCAGATAATACTTTATCACTTGGTGGATCCATCTAAAAAATTTTTTTTTGTAAATTAATGCTAATTTTAGAGGGAATAAAATTGGATCGGGTCTTTTTAAATCTTGGACTTGTTTATTGTTATAGGGCTGAAGGATAGCAAGGGAAATGACTCAACCCGATTCCCGGACTTATTTTGACCGAAACCCGATACAAAGAAAATTTAGAAATACTCTTTTTCTCAACCATCCCTGGCCTGGAGTTAATTGAAGCCAAAAATTTCCGAGTCGGAGTATTAGAAAAACACAGGTCCTACAGCCGGGATGGGACGGTTTACCCGAAACCCCGATTTTTTCCGACCCGAAATCTGATCCCCCGATCAGACTTCTTTTCTCAATTCAGCAGTCCTGCATAGACCCAACTAAATTTTTGGAAAAGATGTACACTACAACACGTATAAACGGAAAATTTTTCATTGAAAAACTTGAGGGAAAACTAAAAGTATTCTAAATAAAAAATAATATTTTTCATCAAAAAAGTTTTAATTAACATCATTTTTATCCATTCAACAATTAATAACAATTTTTAATTCTTTTTCTGAACACACCACACAAAATTTTTTTCAATTAAAAAAAATTCTCTTATTTAACGAGCAGAAACACGCCAAACACGGATAAGATTGTCTGTATAACCAACAAACAAAGTTTGACCATCCAAAGACCAAGCAAGTGATGTACATTGTGGAGGTGATGGTTGCTTCTTTCCTGTTGTAATTGTTGCAATATCCAACCTCAATTCATCCACAACAGTTTTGTCTTCAAGATCCCAAATTTTAACAACTGGGCCAACAGCAGCACAAAGCCAATAACGATTTGGAGAAAATGCCAAAGCATTTATTACATCATTTCCACCCTATTTTGGTTCCCTTTCTCCTTCAAAAAATTACAGAATTGTCAAAGGCAAATAATGCCATCATTTTACCATCTATAGCGATAGGTACCAGGCCCGTACCCAGGGGGTAGGGGGGGAATTCCTCCCCTCCCCCCCCCCTGAAATGGGGTAAGGGATTGGGTAAGTTGCCCCCTTTTGCCCCCCCCCTTCTTCCCGAAAAAAATCCTGGCTACGGGCCTGATAAGTACCTCTGATTGTGAGTTTTAGAACCTATGCTCCGTTACTTTTATTTCTCATGTCTGTGCTCCCATAAAATTTTCTTTTTGGAACAGGCAGAAGGAGAAAACGAAAAGAAATGGGGCGAGACAGCGAATACGACCAATTTTTAAAGCTAAAAAACTCATTTTTTATTTTTAAAGTTTTCCTGGACTTCGCGACATTCGTCAAATTACTGACCGTACAGACATTGCTTTTGTTGAATTTAGCAATGAGAATGAAGCTACAAATGTTAAGAAGGCTTTAAACAATTTTAAGATTACTCCAACACATGCTATGCGTGTTGAATATGCCAAGAAGTGAGGAACGGTTTGAATGATTTTTTTTATGTGTGTGACATCTTTAATTGATTATTTTGGATTTTTTGGGAATAATTTAGTTTGACCTCAAAAATATATTTTAATGTTGATTGTGAGTAATAGTGTAGTTTAGGGGCCCCCTAACTTTATTTTTTTGTTACCCGCTTTAGGTTGGGGGAAGAAAAGTGGATAAAAACCAAAGGAAAATAGGGAGGAAGATGTGGGTCCCTTAACGACGCTATTACTCATTTATGGGATTTTATCCTTCTGATATGCACTTGGATTGGAGGAGGAAGGAAAATGGGTAAAACAATGAAAAGTAGGGAGAGAAGGAAGACCCGTCCCGGGTACCTAAACGACGTTAGGGTCGCTAAACGACGCTATTCTACCTTATATTTTTAGCTTTCTTTAATTATGATCGAATCTTAAATCCTCCTCTATTTGTCATCCATTTAATCTCCATTTTGATTTATTAAACAATTCATTGGGCATAAGAACTCGAATAACCCCCTAATTTTACTTGGGGAAAGGGAAAACTTTGTTATTTTTATTACTGCTATTATTTTTTAAATAAATATTTGTCTTGATTTATTTTTTAAAAATTTATTATTTTTCTCGTTTAATCGATGCATATTTTAATTTAAAAAATTACTAATTAAAAAAAAAGTTTTTAAGAATGCTTAAATTGTTAAAAACTTTGCGGATTAATTCTTTGCGTCAATTGGTTTGATTTCTAATTTAATTTTCTTTAAAAAAAGATTTTATAGAGCAAGTTTGCTTCGGCTAATGAAGCTTTGGATAGTAACTCTGCCCCAGTGAATCATCCGATGGCATCATGTTTGATGGCACCGTCCATCAGAGTTCACTGGTCAGGTCTTTAGAAAGGGAAAAAGGAGGACGAGATGAAGGCGGCATTCCACTGAGTCTATTGGGAAATCATAAGGATTCTAATTATCGGCTAAAGGGACAAATCACTTACACAATTAAGTCTAATTGATTATGTTTATTTAAGTGATAGCCAAATATAATATAGGTGAATAAATGCATTTAAATATAAAGCACGAAAACAAATGAGTAAAAATAAATGTGTGTATTGAATAAGGGTTAAATTAATTCTCTAAAACATCCATCTCTCGAACAATTTCCCAATCAAAAGAATTCTTTAACGAACATCCCAACTGAACCAATAATGAACACGGAATGAATCCCGAATGAATCACTTTCTTCTCTTCCAATGTTGTTTATGTAGTTGTAGATAAGTGGGGCGTTACAATGGATGATGGGAAGGAGGGAGGATAAATACAAACAAATAAAAAGGTGAACAATATGGGAAAACACGTGAAGAGGTGTATGAATAACTAAAAGGAAGGGATGGGGGAAGATTAAAGGTGAAGGAACAATATGTATGTGGAAATAATAGAGGGTTTGGTGTTGGTGATTGGGAGGGTTGGGGTTTGGAGGTGGATGGCATTAAAGTGCCTTACATCTCCCTTCCCACATAAGCTGGTCCCTCAGCTTACTTGTTTTGTAATGGGGTTTAAACTAGTCGGGGGAGGTGGATTTCTGAAATTTTTCAAATTTCTGAAATTCACGACTTAAAAGAAAAATATTTGTATTTTAGGGGTTTCGGAAAAGGGGTGGTGTGAATCTGAAATTTTGTTGAAATTTCTGATATCGGAAAAATTTTGGAAAATTCAAATTTCGAAATTTACGAATTTTGTATTGCTTTTTGGATTGAGGTGGGGTTTACAAGGTGATTTTTAAATATTTTCTCCTTGCAGAGGTTTATTGAGGGGGAGGAGGAGGTACTTTAATCCATTTCTGGTCCTCTTCGGACCATTGCCAGTAATTGTTATTAAAATATTGAATGTTTATATTTGTGCGTGGTACAGCAAAAGAGGTAGATGGAATTGTGGGGTAAGTTGGTTGTGGAAAATTTGAGGGCATCGGAGAAGGTATAAATGATTTTTGAATTTTTGGGTGGTGCATTGTATTTTGTGAGGGTATTGTGGGGTACATATTTGATTGGATTGAAGAATATTTATTTATTGGGGTCGGGTTATGTGGGGGATATTCTGAGAAGTATGGTGGTAATTGATTAATTTTAGGGCTACATTTAATTGAATTGAGTGGGGTAATGAGAGGATAAGGGCGGTATTGTTTTTTGTGTGGTGGTGGTTGACGACTGGTGATGGTTGGAATGTGTTTATGCTGCTGTTGATTTGAATTATTTTGAACTGATGCTGATGAATTGTCCTGTATACTAAAAAGTAAATTATGATTAAGTATATATGTATATTTTAGAGCTTGGTTTATAAATGATTGCCAAGATGAGCATTTTAAAAGGGTGTTAAAGTCTCCAATAATACAGAATGCTTGTCGGGCTCTGGAAATTGATACTGCTACTCTTTGGGAATCATTTATAAATCCAATAATTTTCTCATTTTCCAGGGAATCTGCGGGGATGGTTTTTGTGGTAATTAGTATGACTATTTCTTGCTCGCGAGCCTGATAAGAATCGATAGTGAGGGTGGTAGTTCGAGGGATATTTAATAATCTTATTTCCTCAACTTGTTTTTTGTATAGACCTAAAATGACAATTGGTAAGTTTGTTGTACTGATAAATTTTTCAGCAACAATCTTTGTTAACTGGGTTTGTGATATATTGTGGCGGGAAAAGGAATGGGAGTCTCTTGTATCCTTATCAGGAGTGTGGACAAGTAATAGTGGAATATTTTGTATGGGAAACGGAAAGGATAAGGCTTCAGCTCTTTCGGATTCTATGGTTCCAGATTCTAACATGGATCCGTAGAAGGAGTCGGAGATGATTCTAGTCAAGATTGGGTGGCTTCTGTATGATGTCCTAAGTGTGATTTTGGGAATTGAGGGAATCAAAAGTGTGTGTGTTAGTATTGATTCGAAACAATACGGGTGTAAAAATTTTGGGACATCTTGTAAGTGGACACCTAGCTGTAAAGCGTCGCCAGCAAGGAATATCTTTTCTAAGTTGCGAGCGAAGGTGAGGATGTGTAAAATTTGATTTATGGGAGTCTGGGTAGCTTCATCAAGGAAGAGATGGGTACATTTTGTAATTAATGAAATCACTTCTTCACACATTGAAACGGTGGAAAATTTAATTGGGTAGAGGTCATCAAGTTCTAAAATTATTAAAGCAGTTGATTTTTCATCTGCTTGTTTCGGTTTTGTGAAGGCATTATCTTTATATCTCATTATGGTTTTTCTATCCTTACTTTTAGCGGATTCTATTTGTGTATCTGTGATAGAGGCCATTAGGAGGTGGTCAGAGAATTGATTAAAGAGATTCATATATTGCTCTTTTGCGCGCGCAGACAGAAGGATAAGTGCTTGTTTGTTAGTGTGGGAGAGTTTGGGACAGACATCTTCAACTATCTTACTCATCGCAAGATTGCTGTGTGTAATGACGATGGGGCGTTTACCGATATTAGACAGTTCGATAACCATTTGAGAAATAATACGGGACTTTCCGGTGCCAGGTGGCGCAAGAGCCACAACAACTGAGGGAGTGGGATTAAAGGTAAGGTCTATTGCCTTCAATTGTTCTGTATTGGGGATTGTTTCTAATTTCTTGGCGAAATTAGCATACTGGAGATTAGTTGAGTTAGTGATAGGTGGGTTGGGGTAAATTCCTAACATTTGTTGCATTAATATTCCTTGGGGAGTGTCAGATTGTGAAACGGTTTGAGGTTCTAGAGAGGCCCATGAGTTTGCTCTCTCAATTAGGCTGGTGGGGGAATATGGTACTTGAAGGCTTAATTTGGTTTTATTAGTAAGGTAATCCCATTCATACTCATCTATTGTATCAATGGGTCTTAGATGTACTCGAATGGTAGTTTTAAATGAGGTTCGGGCAGTGATAATTTCAGATATGGTACCTTGGGCTATGGGATTTTGAAAAGTTGGGTCACTAGCTACAATAATTGGGGAGTCTTCTTCCCAAACTTTTCTAAACGTTACTAGTGCTCTGAGATTTTTGGGTGTGTGATAAATGATAAATACATTTTGCAAGTTTTTATCTTCAATCAGTTTTGTGGTTATCTGAGTGGATTCATGGATTTCATTTTGTATGTATGTTAGGGAATTAAGAGAGGCTGAGATAATTTTCTGTGCATTGATCTCATCTATTTGACTTCTATGCACATTAAAAGGAAAAACAAACTTGGCAGGTTCAGTGAGTTCAATAGCAAATGTGGTTGATGGACCAGCTCTTTTTCTTAGTTGAGAAGCCATAGGTGCAACTGGAAAGGATTGAGGTAAAATGTGGTTCTCAAATACGACAGTTCCTATTTGGAGACTCTTACAAATTACACCTATTCGTGAGCCAACTGTGAGTTTATTGTTTGGATTAATCTGGACAAAATTAGGTATGGGAGAAAAGTCAGTCTGAACAAGAGCCATTAGACCTAGAGGCTTTCCATTCTTAGAAATAATTTCTTTTGTTCTAAGTATGAATCCTTGGGTATTGATAGATTTCAGATGGGGGCCTACGGATTGTGGAGAAATACCTAAATGTAAGGTTTCGGGTGGGTCATTGTCTTGGTTCACCATTTCTTCTTCTTTGAGGTCTCTAAATCCTTTAAAGCTTAATTGATCACCTATTTCTGCCTTAAAGTCTAATTCATTTTGGTCAAATAAAAGGAACTCGGGCCAGGAGCTTGAACGGTTTCCGCGAGAGGATTTGGCGGCAATTAAACGGGGAAAAGTTTGGGATACCAGGTACTTATTATATTCAAGACCAGTGATGGGGCCAGGAAGGGGTCTGAATTTCTTGGGTTCCGGGGTAGGGTTTAAATCATTAAGTGACGGAGAACAGTTGGGAGGTGAATGTAATTGTTCTTCTAACAATTCGCCTTCACATGAGCTAAAGGATGAATTGGATGAATAGTGAGATTTCTTCTCACGAATTCCAGAAATGGATAATTGGGAGATTGTCTCAGTAACGGGTATAATGGGAGCGGGGTTTGGAATATTAAAAGAAGGAATGTTGTTGTCATTATTATTTAATTGAGTTGTCGAAGTTGGGGTAGCAGCATTTATTTGTTGTTGTTCAATTTCTGAAGGTCCATTTGGATTTTCAGATGATTCATTAGGAGGGTTTTGTGGTACAGATTCCATTTTAAATTCAGAATAAAATTTCAGACAGTAAGAACTTTAATTAGGTCAATTATAATTTATAAATGAAATATTAAAGTTTTACCTTTAACTTTTTATTTCTCTAAATTAAAAGATTTTTAATTAAAATTCTTTAAATGTTTGGGTGAAAAGAACACGAAAAACGAACAAAAAAATTAAAAACACGGTTGGCTCACTGGGTTTAGTGTGATAAAAAGGAAACCTACATTCAGATCTTAGATTTGAAAGGAGCTTTCCCATAACGTTCGCTCCGGGCCAACGTTTCTCACGAAGAATCGTTGCCTCATAAGTTCCAGCACCCCAGAAATTGTCACTTGGGGAGGCTTCTACAAGGATTGCATCTCCTGTTTCCATTAGTATTGACAGGAGATTGGTATTCTGTGAAAATTTTGAAAAGAGGGCTCTTTTCATAACTTCGATTTTTATTTTTTGCCATTCTTCTAATTGATCTATAGTTGCTTCTTTTTCTAATTTTTTAGCGGAGTATTTAGCAAGTGCGCAAGTATATTTTGGGATGGAATCAATTAACTCTTGGGAGGCTCCTAATGTTGCGGCTTTTCTTTGTTGGTAGTAATGTTCGGATGATGAATATTTATAATTATTAATAAAAATTTCACATGGGTGGAAATTGGATAATTGAAAGTGGGTTTTTGTTGACGAATAAAAAGGAATAACGTTCATATCTGAAATTTTAATTAAATTTGATTAAAAATCATTAAACAAAATTAAATAAAATTATAATTAAATAAATTCAAAATTGACTGACAGAGAGTTGAGAAAAGTTTGAGGGAGAGTTGTGAGAATAATGTATATATTAGGACATGATTGGGTTAGGAGAGATTGAATGTTAGAACAGACCTAATAATTAGTTCTGTTTTATTGTTTTTTTAATATTGGACTTTATCGACCTTTGGGAGTGGGTGGAGATTTAACTTATGTTCAGGTTTTTAGTTAAATCCTGAAGTTTAATATTTAAATTATTTTGGTACTATTGTTTGTGGTATTTATTTTTTGATAATATTTACAAATTGTTTTTGTTAATATTTTAATTTATAATTGGGGAGGTGGGGAAAATGCTTGTATTTGTAAGATATCATTTTTAATTATTGTTTTCTACTTCGGAGATTATATTGATGGGTATTACTGTTTACATTATCTGGGAGCAATTTTTCAGTGACTTGTTGGTTTTGGGATTTGGTTATTTGTTCGGATTCAGTGGTCTTATTTTTGTTGGTATTATCATTTAATTCATGATTATATCCAACGAATTCGGTTAATTCTTCAGCTTGAGATTGCTTTAGGGCTTCTAGCTCTTCTAATGGAGTTTCATTGGTAGTTAGGGCCGGGGTGGTTATTTCGGGACCGATAAATTTTTTTATCTGGTTCAAGTGTACCTTGTGTGGTTTAGATTGGGGAGCTGAACAACTTAGGATTGTTGCATGTATGCCATCGGATTCAATAACTCGAAAAGTCCCTTCCAGGGAAGATGAAATTTTTGTGATGTCCCTATCTTGCCTGTATAATTTCTTAAGAGGACACGGTCTCCAATAGCAATAATTTGAGACCGGGATTTTTTGTCATATTGGGTCTTGGATTTTTGTTGTGCTTGTTTGGTGGCTTCAGCCGCCGAATTCCAAGCTTTCCTAAGAGAGAGGATGAGTTTGGTTTTAAATTCAGAGAGGTCATTTTCGGGAAGGGGCATATATATAGTTGAGTCTAGTAT
This sequence comes from Meloidogyne incognita, assembly GCA_036172945.1. NCBI lineage: Eukaryota > Metazoa > Nematoda > Chromadorea > Rhabditida > Meloidogynidae > Meloidogyne > Meloidogyne incognita. Next base: position 10,114,457 of record JARQAC010000003.1, read on the forward strand.
TTGGTCAATGGAAAAGATTGGATCTCTACCAAATACAAGGAAAAATGGGGTTTCTTTAGTCGTTTCGTGGATGGAGGTGTTATAGCAAAAAGCAGCCGCATCTAAGAATTCGTCAAAATTCGGCTCTTTTGGATTGATATATTTGGCTAGGATGTTATGAAAGGTCCTAAAAGACCTTTCAGTTACACTATTACCTTGAGAGTAGTACGGGGTAGAATATGTTTTATTGATATATAGAAGAGAACAGAATGATCTAAAGAATTCAGAAGTAAAGGTTGTGGCATTATCAGTAATGAGTTCTGTACATCCACCAAATTTTAAATATACATTTTTAAAAAGTGCGTGGGCAATGGTTTGGGATTTTGTATTTGGGACTGGAACTGCAATAACATATTTGCTAAACCAGCAAATAATGTTAAGAATATGTTTGTTTCCGGATTCTGTTAAGGGGAGAGGGCCTGCAAGATCAAGTCCTATCCGAGCAAATAAAGTGTTTGCTGGAACAGATCTCATTTCGGTTCGGTAAAGAGGAATGGGATTGTGGCGGAGTTGGCAGACTAAACATTGTTTTGTCCACATGAGGATATCGGAGTACATTTTCGGCCAATAGTATCGACGGGAACATTTATTAAGTGTCTTACGTAGATTCATGTGTCCACCTCCAACTATATTGTTATGGAAAGAATCGAATATAAGAGCACGAAGAGAGATTGGAACATAAATTCTAGGGACGGATTCGGGAGGTTGGAAATAGAGAATGTCAGACATTAATTTTAGATTTTGGGCATTGACTACAAAATCTTTTTGTTTTTCTTCAGAAATATCTGGGAGAGATCCATCGTACAGAAATTTTAAAATTTTGAAAATTTCTGGGTCATTTGTTTGCTCTTTGATTAGGTCAACCTGCTGTGTTTCTCCATCGCGGGTTCTAATATTTAGTGTATTTAGAACAGGATCATGGATTGTTCGGTCATATATACTTAGTGATAAACAAACCGGAAATTCGACAATATCTTCCAATTCTGAGGTATTATCGTTTTCAGAGTTATGGGCACGGGAGAGAGCATCTGCGAGTGTATTTTTCTTTCCTTCTATATGAACAATTTTAATATTATAATTTTGAATCTCAATTAACCAACGAGCTAATTGAGGGTGTTGGTGAGACTTAGATTGGAGATAGGCTAGCGGTCGGTGGTCTGAATGTAGTTCGACCTCCGAGAGATAAATATAAGGACGAAATGTTCTTAGAGCGTAAATTATAGCTCCAAGTTCTATTTGTACCGGGGGCCATTTTCTTTCATTCGCTGATAAACTTCGGGAGGCATAGGCTATCGCAGAGAATTTTTCCTCGCGCTTTTGCATCAAGGCTGCTCCGTGACCAACACCGGAAGCATCGGTAAAGATATGAAAGGGGGATGTATAATCAGGGAAAGTTAAAATGGGTTCTTCGGAAAGGAGGTCCTTAATTTTTTGAAAGGCATTCATCTGGTCCTTTCCCCATTCGAATGCTTTATTCTTTTTATTAAGTCTGGTTAGTGGCTCAACAATGGTGGCAAAGCCAAGAATATGTTTACGGTAAAAACTTGCCATCCCTACAATTCTTCTTACTTGTTTTAGGGTCGTTGGGGCTGATAAATTTTTAATTATTTCAATTCGAGATAGTGACGGAGTATATCCTTTTGGAGATACTGTATATCCTAAGAAATCCATAGAATCTATTGCGAACTTGCATTTTTTAGGGGAAAGTTTGAGGTCGAAGAGTCTAAACCGTTCAAAAACACTACGAAGTGTTTTTAAATGATCTGAAACATCAGGGGATTTAGTGTATACCAAAATGTCATCGACATATGCGAGTACATTTTCAACTCCGGAAAGGACATGGGTCATTGTGCGGCTAAATGCTGCCGTAGCATTTCTTAATCCGAACGGAAGATGAGTCATTTGAAATATCCCTTCTTCCGTAATTAGTCCGCATTTTCTTGAGGCTTCTTCAGTCAATGGAATTTGGAGATATCCCGAGGAGAGGTCGAGGGAGCTATATAAGTGACAATTCCCTATTTTCTCCATTATGGTTTCTAATCGAGGTAAGGGGAAATAGTCTGGTACAGTTATTTCGTTTAATTTACGAAAGTCGATACAGGGTCTGAGACCTCCGTCTTTCTTTTGAACTAAAACGAAGTTTGAAACCCACGGTGTGTCGGACTGAACCATTACTCCTGAGTTTAGTAGCTGTTGGATGTGCTTTTTTAGCTCATCTCGGTATTTAAATGGGGTTCTGTGTGGTTTGCTAGTAATTGGTTCTTGGGTTGTTGTAACTATGTTGTGGGATCCTGCTTTGCATGATCCAAGGTCATATTGGGATTTACTAAAAATATCAGAGAATTCCTCACATAACGATTTAAGTAGTCCTAAATCGGGTTCTTTAAGAGATGATTTACTAAAATCTATCTTAAAGGTCGGGTCAACCTCTATTAAAGTGTCATGGCCGGTGAGCTTGGTACTGTTGATTGACTCAATGGGGCATTCATTAAATAAGAGATTCTCCTGATCGAGAGTTAGTTCTGTAGCAAATGCTATTTTCATGTTCTGGTAGATAATTTTGGGTTCTTGAGTTGGATTTATAAGAGGAATTATTGAGAGATTGTTTTTCGGTTGGATTACTGTCGGGATTAGACTAAAGTCTTGATCTACAAGTCTTTTGTCAAGAGTATTCACAGAAAATATTTGGGTATCATCGGTTGTTTCAGTTCTTATTGGTACTAAGCACTGACTCTCTGGTGGGATACTTAGGGATTTAAATGCTCGAATTCCTATTACTCGAAATTTCGGTTTGATTCCCATTGGAGTTGAGTTAATTCCAATGGTTAATGTGTTTTCTTTATGGTTGAAAGTAAGAGGGGGAAGTTTGGCAAAAGTATCGCAACCTAAAATTACTTCGTAATCTTTGGTATTATGGAAATATTTATCGTCTACGAATTTTATTTCAATTGGGATTATGTGTCCGGCAATGCATATTTGAGCGTTGCAGGATGCTATTATATATATTATACTATATAGCTATTATGCTATTATACTATTATAGGCATGTGGTGGCCGGAAGCGCTAATTGCACCTAGTTTCTCATATTTAATAGGAGCTACTAGTTTTTCTGCTATACTTATAGGGGCTGCTGTAAAAGTTGCACCTGTGTCCGCAAGGCAGCTAAACTTATAATTATTTATGTAGGCTGTGATAGTGGAGTTATAAAAGTTATTAGTCAGGGCTAATATTTGCGGCTGGGGATTGTTCGTATGGATTAGTGGGGTGGTTTCTTTGTCAATTGAGAGAAGAGAATCCTCAAAGTTTATGATCATAGCTGGGAGCTTAGTGAAGAGATTACATCCTAATATAATTTGGAATGAACCTTCTCCAATAAATTTGTCGTTGGGAACTAAGTACAAGTCAATTTCTCTTGAGTGTGAGCAAATAATTATTTCTACGATTGTCTTACCTATTATAGGGACGTTATGACCAGAAGGAGTTGTTACTATAAGTTCCCCTTCTATTATGGGACAGAGCAAACCAATAGCAAGTCCTATTGGAGCTAGTGAGATTGTCGAACCGGTGTCTATGAGGCAGTCGAAACTCATCGAGTCGATTGTTGCATTTACTATTGGAAGGGGGTGGTGAACCCAAGTAGGATGATTGGTAGAAAAATCATAATTGGACCAATTAATTAGTACATTTAATGAGTGGGATCGCCTTCGGTCTAATCGATTTTTTGAATTGTTTGTATTGGATCTTGGGGCAGGTGCTGGAGGATAAACAAGAGGGAATTTTGTAGCCGAGGGTGGCCATTTAGAGGGTTGTCCCTCACTAGGACGACCTAACTCTAATAATATTTGGGAAGGGTGATTTCTAAATCTAGCCTGATGCTTAATAGTAGCTTCAGCTTTTGGCTTATTTTCGGGTTCTGGATTTGGTTTAGATGGGGTTTGAGATGAGAAAATTCGTGCTGAAATTGCTCGAATTAAAGAAAATTTCTTCAAATAATTTTCAAGTAGTAGGGCTGAGAGTCTAATTATTATGTCTATTGAGGCAATTATACATATAACAAGACAGAAATTGTTTTGAAAGTTTGACCAATCCCCTAAAGTTTCGCGGATTATTTCTTGTCTAACTTGTTCCCAGTCACTTGAAATTGAGGAAGTTATACCTGAACTTTGTTGCTCAATTCTGTAAGTAATTTGGCTAATCTCTGCTAAATTTGTTAGATATGAGTGTGCAATTATGTCCGTAAGGTTTACGAGTACCATATGGTGGAATGCATGAGGTTCGATTTTAGGTGAGTCTATTTTATGGAGGGAATTACTGGTGAGTATCCGACTATGCAAAGTGATTTCTTCACCAGTTATTTGGTCAATTTCTATTAATGTATTGTTAATCTGAATTGGAATTTTCCTATATTGTTCACAAGGGGCTTTTCGGGCTTTTGATGAAATAATTAGAGTTGTGGGATCTATGAAAGATAATTCACTTTTCCCTTGGGTGTTTAGAATAACGGGTATTAAGTCAAAACATGTGTCAAGATTAGTGGGTGCAAATTTGTATTGTGTTGAAGAAAGGGGAATACAAGGCCATATTTTTAGTGTATTTCCGGAAATGTATCGAGCTATTAAATTGGGGTTGCGAAAAATTGTCCGGGCTAATGTGGTTGGGTCTGAGAGCATCGCAGTTGTGGTCCATTTGCGTGTTTCTTCTGCAAACTCGCAAAGTTGGTGAAGTGAGTGGGAAAATTGGAAAGTTAAGGAGTCTTTTACTTCTTGGTCCAAATAGGTTAATTGCCCTTCTAATTGGCTGTCAGTTACTAGAGTTTCGTGGTCCCAGTTCCATTCGAATGATGATGGGGACCTTTTGTGTCTTTTTGGTTTATTGTCTTTGATTACTTCAAAGGCAAATCCTTGTTCAGTTAATTTGAGGGTTTTGTTACAGTCACTGATATTTTGGAATTTAGGGTCAAGGGAGAGGCCAAGTTCTATTTGGTTTCCCATCCATACATTTGCCATTACATGACCTTTATATTCTCCAACTGGGATATAAAGACATTGTTTTTCGGGGTCAGGGGTCCAAATTAACGTTGTGTTATCAGAAAGGGTACAATTTCCTTCTGTATATAGACAATGGTTCATGTTACCGAGGGAGGATTGGATTGTTTCAGAGGTATGTGGAACTGAAATTTCTGTTTTAAAAATGTAACAGTTAAGGGAAGAATGAGATCTCCAGGACCATCCAACTATGGGGTATCTTTTCTCATAATATATTCGGTTATCTGTATGCCAAAGGCCCGATTCTTCTTTGAGGGTTCCAAACTCACAACGTTTATCTAAAATCATTTTTTGGCAAGTTAGTGGAGGGACGTAAAGGTTAGTTGGCAGAATGTTCTTTGTTATAAGATCATTCATAGGGTTTGTGTATTCATTTTCTTGTTTCCTAATGATTCTACATGCCCAAGCTTGGTTATTTTGCTTGAAGGCATTAAGGCGATATAATCGAATATTCTGAGGTACGGGAGATCCAGTCAAGTTGGGCTTTATTCGTGGGCAAGGAGCAAATTCAGGAAGGGACCAGTATTCACCTCGTTGTTCTGTTTGACATACCATTGGACTATTAGGTTTATAATTTAAATTGGCTGGTATTTGTGGATAAGCAAAGTATCCGGGAATAATTAGAATAAGAAGAAATATTGTGGACAAGCGCGTTATGAAAGGTGCAATAGAATAATTAGATTTACTTAGTGGAGGTTCCCACCTTTCAATTTCGCTTGCTCGGTTGATCTCCTCAGGTTTGTTTAATTCGGTTGGGTAATTCGTTGGGTTCGAAGCATTTGGTTTTATTTCAGGTTGTTCATTTATTGACAGGGTCTTTATATTATGTGGGCCGTGATTAATGTCAAGGTTGTTAAAATGATTAGGTAGGTTATGAACGTCTAAAGTGTTTATACGTCCAGAGTTATATTGAGATGTATAATTATTTTGGTTTCTGGGGTATGAAGCGTTACGGAATGGTTGTTGGAAATTTGGGTTACGTGCACGAATTGTGTTCTGGTAAGGGCCATAATTTCTTAATCTTGTATAACATTCAGAAATTAAGTGTCCTGCTTTATGACAATAGTTACAAATCTTAAAGTTATTCATGTTCGGTTGACGTCCAAAGGATTGGTTAAAGTTTCTTGGTTGATTAAAGTTTCGTGCAAAGGAGTTGGGTTGGGAATTTCCTCTAGGGGCATTCTGATTAAAATAATTTTTATTCGAAAAATTATTGTTTCTGGGTTGTTCTTGGTATCGAGAGTAACTTGGGCTTCTAGGTGGTGGGCTATAATTTCTGTTTAATGAATCCGAGAATCCTACTGTCTTTCTGTTTTTGTCAGTATCATTTTGCCATGTGGAGAAATTTCCACTTGGAAATCTGGGTGGGGCTTTTTGGTTGATTTGAGATATGGCGCTGAGCCATTCCTCATTTTCATGTTTACGTTTTCTGGTCTGTATAAGGTTTTCAACTTCTAGAGCTTTTATTCGTACTTCCTCGAAGGATTGTTGGGGTGTGATTCCGACTCTAACGTAAAATGCTATCTCTTCCTTGATTTTATCTAGGAAGGCAGCCTTTAGTATATCTTTCCTAGACTGGGGGTTTTGTTCGGGATACGCGGCGAATATTAATGGTACAAGACGGTCAACAAATCGATCTATTGACTCGTCTTCTTTCTGGCGGCAAAGGGACAGGGATTGTTTTGCGAGTTGAGCGCGGATTGGAGTATCTAAAGATCGTTTCAGGGATTCAATGGCTTTGATCAGGGTGTTCTTATCTTCAGGGGGTAATTCTTCGAGTACTTGTCTGGGAATCCCATCTAAAAACATTTTAAGGCGCCCTATTTTAGAAGGTTCATCGAGTTTCTGGGCAGTACCTTCAATATAATCCAAGAATTTTTGCGCCCAGGAGGAAAAAGTGCCACTTGATTCCCCTGAATAAATAGGTATTGGGCCATGAGAGTTGGGAATATTGTAATCAAATGTCAGTCCTGCTATGGTGCCAATATTATTATTAATATTGTCATCTTCAGGGTCAGAATCTTGTATGTTATTGTCATCAGTATGGATTGATTTTAAAGTGGAGCTTTGTTGTTGGATCGAGGATCCTACTACATTTAAATTTTGGTCTTCGCGGTTCAGGGTTATTCTGGGTTGAATGTTCGGCTTAGGGGTTGAATAGGTAAATTGGGGCATATCATCAATTCTTTTGGCCAAGGTATGGAGTCCGGTATTAAGATCGTCGGAAATGGTGGTAATGGCTTCGGTTGCGCTATTAAGTCTTCGATTTACTGCTTGAAATTTGAGGTTAATCGAATTTTCAAGCATTAATGTATTAGATATTATAGCTTCTAGGTCAGTGAATTTTGGGGTTCCGGTTTTTCCAGTAAAAAGTTTTTGATCAATCACGGCAATGTCACCTTCGTCCATGCCGGAAAATTATTTATTTAAAGGGTAGGTTGGATGAATGTATTAATAAAATAATTAAATGCGATTTAAATAAGTGAAAAATGAATTTGAATAATAAAAAAAAAATTAAAATGAGTTATTGAAAATAAAGCGTATAAAAATTTAAAAGGGATTAAAAAAAATAAAACGAAAAAAGGTACGGGAAATATTTGGAATATATGCGTAATAGTTAAAGCAAAAAGCCTATTCTATTCCAGTTGTTGAATTAGAATAATAATTGTTTAGTAGTACTATTTAAAAGATTTTGTTTTGTAATTGTTTGTATAAGTTTTTTTTTATAGCTGTTTATGAAGATTTATGGTGAGGAGATGGTTGAAAGTAGTCCTTATATATATTGGATATATAAAGATGAAAGAGTTTGATTAGGATTAGATGGGGGCTGGTTTTCTTTTCTCTGGATTCACAGTGAAATGAAAAAGTGTAATATCTTGAGAAAGGAACAAAAATATATTTTTTTTTAAGCAAGGAGAATGTTTTGAGAAAATTTTTCTCAAGACAGTTTAATTGAAAATTTTTTTTTAATGGAGATTGTAATACATGAGAATTGTTTATAAATTCTTTTTAACGGAAGAAAAATATATATCTGATTTTGAACTTTGATAAATAATTGTAATGAAATTTCCTATGGGGTTACTGTATTGGCCTATAATTTTATTATTTTAACTGGATTTTTTAACGCAGGCCTATTAAATTTTTAAACTGGATTTCTGAAACGGAGGCCTATAAAAAAAATTTTAAACTGGATTTCTTAAACGGAGGCCTATTAATCTAACTATTTTTTAATCTGGATTTCAAGACGGAGGCCTATTAAACTTTTCAAAATGGATTTCTTAAACAGAGGCCTATCAAAAATTTTAACTGGATTTATTAAACGGAGGCCTATTAAATTTATTTATTTTTTAATTTGGATTTCTTGACGGAGGCCTATTAAAATTTTTCAAAATGGATTTCTTAAACAGAGGCCTATTAAAATTATTTTCTAAATAGGATTTCTTAAACGAAGGCCTATTAAAAATTTTTTTTAAATGGATTTCTTAAGCAGAGGCCTATCAAAATTGTTTTTTAAACAGGATTTCTTGAACGGAGGCCTTTTAAATTTTTAAACTGGATTTCTGAAACGGAGGCCTATTAAATTTATAAAATGGGACTATTACTCCTCTCTTTTTTAGTCTGGATTTCTTATACGGAGGCCTATAAATTTATATTTTAACTGCATTTATTATACGGGAGCCTATTAATTTTTTTAAATCTGGATATCTTCAACAAAGGCCTATTAATTTTTGTTTATTGTTTACTGTTTTTTTTTAAATGGAGGCCTATTATTTTTGGATTTCTTCTACAGAGGCCTAATAAAATTTCATTACAATTATTTATTTTGCAAAAATATTAGATTAGGCAAAAATATTAGATTGGGCTATTTTTTCAATGAAAGGCAAAATTAGTATATTCATTCTCACATCTGCTGACACTTAATGTGAGAACATAAAGGAAAGAGAGTTTATTTTTGACTAACGTTAAAAGAGGTACTGTCAGCTCCTCTTTGTCTTTAGTTTTATCTTCCTATTGGTTATTTTCTTGGATAGGGAAGACAATTTTGTAACCAAAAATATTTTTTGTTCGTAGAGATAGAGATTGAAGAATGTGATTTTTAATTAATAATTACATTACATATTAAATTAAAAATTAATTACATTGAAATTATTAATTATTTAATTACAAATTGTAAAAAAAAATTTGTTCGGTTTCTATTCCCCTTTCCAAAGAAAAGAAAAGGTGGGATTTGTTTGATAAGTTGACAATGAGACCTTTTCTACTTAATTTATTTTTGATAAACTGTCAAAAATAAAATATTAGAATAATATTTTCTGTTGTGGTGTCGGATATATCTTATTTACTCGATTAATTCCACTGGGGAATTATTCAAGGGAGGGGAATTATTCGAGTTTTGAAATATGAATGTGTAGTAGGGTATTTGGGGAATGGGGATTATTGTTTCAACTCATCCGTATCAGGGAAGATTATTTGAGGGAGGGGAATTAATCGAGGGAGGTGAATTAGTCGAGTAAATACGGTAAGTAAGAAGTGGAATTTGAACATTTGGAATATTCTTTACAAAAATTTCTTTTAAGTATATTCCGGAGGTCTTCTCAAAATGACAGATTTAAAGAGTGTAATAATAATAATTTTATTTTGAATTTATTATTTATTGGAATGGAATTCTTATTTAAATACAATAGAACTTTTTCGAATTTTCTGGTTGAAAGAGTTGAGAGAGATTATTTAAGGCATTATAATGTTATTTGTAATTTTGGGAAAATCAGCCTAAAAGTTGATTTAGAGAAAAATTTTCAACTTAAAGAACTAAAAATTATAAGAGTATATTGAAAGGAGATAAGTAAATCTAAGAAAAATTTATTTTAACAAAAATGCTTTTTTAAAATAAAAATCTTTCGAAAAATAATTTGGATTTAGAAATAAAAATACTTTTTCCATTTTTTTAATGGAAAGGAAAAATTTCTTTTAGTAAAAACAATTTAAAAATAAATATATTTAAAAATATACTGGGGATGGGGAAAAGAGATTGAAAAATAATTTATGCCGGGTAATTGTTGCAATAGGAGTGGCTTGGTTTAATGGAAAGAAGTAAAATTGTGATGTGCTCTAGCATTTTCTTTCTTTCTTTTTTTTTTTAATGCTAATTTTTCCGATCGGGGTGTTAGTGGATGCGATGGTAGAGTAAAAAGAAGGGCCAAATGCAGCCATTTTTAAATGGCATAAGCAATGAAACTGATGGAAATGTCCTAGACATATATAATATTTCTGTATATATTTTTCCTTCCTTTTTTTGAAAGGAAGAATTTATATGTATTTTTAAAATATGAATAATAGTTTTTTTAAAGAGTGTTATGGGTTGATCGAATAGGATTAAATTTGAAAATTTAACTGTAATTTTTCGAATTACTGTTATTTTAATGGTTCTTCTATTTGGATGGCAATGATGGGGGGGGGGGGGTTTTGCGCAGGGGGAGGTGAGCGGGTGGAGATCCGGTGCTACCAGTAACTCTGCCCCAGTGAATCATCCGATGGCATCATGTTTGATGGCACCGTCCATCAGAGTTCACTGGTCAGGTCTTTAGAAAGGGAAAAAGGAGGACGAGATGAAGGCGGCATTCCACTGAGTCTATTGGGAAATCATAAGGATTCTAATTATCGGCTAAAGGGACAAATCACTTACACAATTAAGTCTAATTGATTATGTTTATTTAAGTGATAGCCAAATATAATATAGGTGAATAAATGCATTTAAATATAAAGCACGAAAACAAATGAGTAAAAATAAATGTGTGTATTGAATAAGGGTTAAATTAATTCTCTAAAACATCCATCTCTCGAACAATTTCCCAATCAAAAGAATTCTTTAACGAACATCCCAACTGAACCAATAATGAACACGGAATGAATCCCGAATGAATCACTTTCTTCTCTTCCAATGTTGTTTATGTAGTTGTAGATAAGTGGGGCGTTACAATGGATGATGGGAAGGAGGGAGGATAAATACAAACAAATAAAAAGGTGAACAATATGGGAAAACACGTGAAGAGGTGTATGAATAACTAAAAGGAAGGGATGGGGGAAGATTAAAGGTGAAGGAACAATATGTATGTGGAAATAATAGAGGGTTTGGTGTTGGTGATTGGGAGGGTTGGGGTTTGGAGGTGGATGGCATTAAAGTGCCTTACAGGATCAACGCGGGGATGTTTTAAATTTGTCAGAACTTTCTAATGGACTTCGTGTTGCTTCAAGTTTGAACAGTCGACCGACTACTACGGTTAATTTTTATTTATTACAAAGGGCAGCTGTTTACTGTCACCTCGAATTAGGCCCCCGACTTTCTATTTCCCTCTTTTCCTTATACTCAAACATGACTGGCCATAACGCAGACCAAAGTCATTTTGCAACAAGACGAATATCACTTCGCAATAGAGGTTTGGGGTCTTTTATCGAATGGCATCAAAAAATATTAAATTTGCGGTCATAGGAAACGATGGTTCCTATGTGAAGTTTAAAGATTTTTTCAAAAATGGGGTTTCTTATTACCTCCTTCAGTTTCTTCAATTTTTTTATTTTTAAGATTGGTGTTTGGATTGCTGGCGGTTCCCAACTTGAAACAAACGAAAATAATGGTGTTGCTACTATTTTTGAAAATATTGTTCACACGGTATAAATTCGAACCAAAAATTTTTATTTTCCTCTTAATTTTAGGGCTCAACAAAGCGTACTGCTGCTGAACTTCAAAAAGATCTTTCAAAAATTGGAGCAAGTTTGTTTTCATATACGTCAAGAGAGCACTCTACATTTTTTGTTGAATGTTTTCCTAATGATGTTGAGAAAGGTTTTTATTTTTTTAGAAATTTTTAAAATTTATTTTTGGATATTCAAAGGTTTTTTAGGGTTTAGACGCCAAAAAAAGAACTTTAAATCGTAGGGACCCTCATTTTAATTTGTTTCCTTTTTCTCTTTTGTTATCTTATCCCTTTCTCCTTTAACGATGGTTCGGGTTCTAACAATAAGTTTCATTCATTTTCCATGGAGGGCAGGCCCGTAGCCAGGGGAGGGGGCAGGGGGGAATTCCCGAAATGAGGAAAAGGGATTCCCCCCGAAAAAAAATCCTGGCTACGGGCCTGATGGAGGGGCATCGTAAGAATATAGAGAAGTTAAAAATCCCTCCTCTCCCCCTTTCCCCCAACGGATCCTATTTAAAAAAATAATTTTTTTAAAGTTGTTGAAATCCTTTCTGATGTTTTGACTAATACAAATATTGAGCAATCCAAATTAGAACAACAAAGAGCCGATGCTCTCAAACGTTTAGATTCTTATGAAGACGAAAATCGACAAGGAGTTGTTATGGATTAGTAAGCAGAAAAATTTTAAAAAAAATTTTTAAAAATTATTTTAGCCTTCATATGACCGCTTTTCAAGGAACTACAATGGCTCATTCTCCTCTTGGAAACTCCAAAGCTTTAGAGTATTTCATTTTCTTAATTTTTTGAATATTATTTGTTTAGGTCATTGGATGTGAAGACTCTGGCTGATTTCAAGGGTGATCTTTGCAAACCTGTCCGGATGGTTTTGTCTTGTGCTGGAGGCGGATTTAATCATGATACTCTTCACAGAATTGCAGAGAAACATTTTGGGCATCTTAGCAATAGGTTCCTTTTATTTTTGAAATTTGTCCGCAAAAATTTTTTGCGGACAAAAAATTTTTTGCATAACTTTTTACAAATTTAATACAGTTATGATCGCAAAGTTCCTTCTGGATTTTTACCAACAAGCCGTTTTGGATTAGATTATATTCCAGCACCTCGCGTTCGCTTTACCGGATCAGAATTTCTTTATCGTGACGATAGTTATCCTTATATGTTTGGCGCTTTGGCTGTTGAAGGTGTATCTAGAGGACATATGGATTATTTACCTTTGGAGGTTTTTTTTATTTTTTTTTTTGTAAAAACTCTAATTTTATTCAATTTAAAAAGGTTGCCAAAACTTTCTTTGGACAGTGGGACAAAACTTATGCGGCTTCGTTAAACGCTCCTTCATTGATTATTCAAAAAGCGGCAGCAGAAGAGGAAATGTTGGGATTTGAGGCTTTTAATATTTCTTACAACAATACTGGGTATTTTTTTTTAATTTTTTTGGTTACAAGCAAACCTAGACCCGATTGCCTCCCCTTCTCGGGGGCACACTCCCACTTATACAGGGATTATAGCAGATTTGACTAACTGGCCATGCATCGAATCTGAGTCTCCCTTGAATATTTTAAAAGTTTTATTATCCGTCCAATTTTCTTCTCTTCACACTCAAAATAGTCGGGATGTTTTTTTCTCGACCTAAAGAGATTTTCAGACCTCATTTTTTGTTTTCTAACCCACTCCAAAAAATTACAAATATTAAATCATTTAATTTTTAGACTTTTCGGCGTTTATTTTGTCTTTCATGGAGAATTAATTGAACCTTGTTGTAATGCAATGAGTACATTGTTGCATCCTTTTAGATACATTTCAACAAGTATAACTGATGAAGAAACTGAAAGGGCGAAGAATGCGTTAAAAACAAATTTATTTTCGAATTTGGAGACAAACACCCAAATTGCTAATTATATTGCTACTGAGGTTTTTTCTTGCTATTTTTTAAAAATTATTTTTTGGACTGGGAGGGGGTCCCTGGGCCTTCTGTTCAAAAAATAATTTTTTGGAAGGTCATCTTAATAAAATTTTTTGAACTAGAAGGGTACCCGTTGGGGGTGTTCCACTTGTTCCAATTGCTACAGGACTATAACAAACCATCAACTGGCCCAGGCATCGAACCTGAGACCTTTCTCTAATTCAAAAAAAATATTTTTTGGAGAGGTCCTCTTAAAAATAAATTTTATTTTCCAGGTATTGAGTACCGGAAAGATAACTCCTCTATCCGATCTTGAACGCAAAATTTCGTTTATTAGTGCGGATACTGTTCAAGCTGCAATGATGGACCATGTTTATGACCGAGAAATTGCATGCGCGGGAACAGGTATTTTTTCAAATATTTTTGAAAAAAAAATTTATTTTTTAAAGGCAAAGTAGAAGCATGGCCAATATATCAAGAAATGCGTGCTTCGATGAGTTGGTGGCGTTTATAGGAAGACAAAATAAAAAAAAATTAGAGAAGAAGATTGTTGTATAGGAATATTTTTTTGATTATTATTATTTTAGGGATGTTTGGAAAAAAATTTGATAAACCTTGGACTTTTTATCCAATTTTTTTAGAAAGCTCTAAATTTTACCAAACTCGTGATTAAAATGAATTTTCTGTAATTTTTTAAGAGAAAATACTGCAAAAAAGTGAAGGACCACGACCTGGTTGAACGAAATAGTACGTACATACAATTATTGATTTTAATGTATATGAGTGGAGGAAACGGAGAAAAACTCTCCGTTTCTTATTCTTTGAACAACAAAAGCATCCTAATGCACCCGGACGATTTCATCTGGATTTCGAAATTTTTGAAGAGAATTGAGTCCGTTTTGTTACTGGGATTAATACTTTCGAGCGAGTTTAGCGTTAACTATAACGTTATCAAAATTATATCGTTATTGGCTGATTCAAAGATATATTCAATTCTGTATCTTTCTAGCACTAATAATGATTGAGATATTATCAAATTATTTTTTATACATAGTTCGTAAAAATTAAAAAATATACAAAGTCACGATCGATATGCTGTCGGATATCGACTAAAGCTCATGCCTAGTCTATAATAAAAAATAAAATTTATTTAATTTTTAGATCCTTTTAAAAATTATTTAAATTAATTATCCCCTAAAATTCTTCCCCTAGAAAATTCCCCAATAAATTTACAACAATGGCTGTCCTAATAAAAATATAAAAAAATACTTTCCGTCTTTTAAAGACGAGGTTCAAAATTTCAACAAATATGAGTGGCATTAATAAACAACAAAATATATCCAGAATGTTTGTAAAACAAAGAAAACCGTTGCCTCTTGAACTTCTTGTTAATATATTTAGAGAGGCTGCTAATTTGTATTTTAATGAATTACGAAAATGGTAATTTAAAAAACTAATAATTTATAAACAATGGAGTTACCGATATGTTAATACTTTTGTATGGAAAAAAACAAAAAAATTGAAAATTTCACCTCGAGACTCAAACCCACATTGCTGGAGCCAAACCTAACACCTTAACCACTCGACCACTCAACTATCGTTAAAGAACAAAATAAAATAGGATAAATATTTAATTCTTTTTCCTTCAAAAATAATATGGAAAAGTATGAGAGGATACGAGCCGCGTTGCTCATTTAAAATAAATTCGAAATGAAAGATATTTGATTAAATGGCCGAGTTAAAATATCATAATTAAAAAAATAATTTTTCTAAAATTATCAGTCGAGCAACAAGCTTTAATTTAAAAGAAATGGGAGGAATTAAAGACAACCCAACAGAAATTCAAATCATAAAATATTGGTACAATTATGCAAAAAATTTGTTAACCTCCTCCACTATTGTCTTCAGTTTTGTTGGAAAATATTTTAAAAAAGTGGTAATTAAAAAGAAATTTTTTTATTTGGGAATTTAGTTGATTGTGTGCACAAATTTCTCCCTTTCTCCCTCCCAATTTTTACCTTTGGCAATCAAGCAATTCGAAAACGGATTAATTTTGGGTATGGGAAATGTGAAGAATATCGCTACAACTAAACAGAAAAATAATCTTAATGTTCCTAGGCACAAAAATCTTTCTGAATTGCGTCCCCAAATCGGCAACATTTTAAAAATTTACTGCACTTATTTTCCTTGGCGAAATGTTATTTAAAATTGTTTCCCATTTAAAATTAATCCTTTTTTGAATTGTTTGATTCCCAATGGCAAAAGGAGGGTAAAAAAGAAAGAGAATAAATGAAAGACACAATCACCCCAAATTTGCCGATTTATTCTTACCTATATTAGTCTTCACCTTTAATTTAAAATTTATACGCCTACCACCAAACTTATATTAACCAAGTTTAGTATAGGAGAGCATCGATTTTGTTTTCATTCGATGTAACATAGCAAACGCTATCAAACCTTTTGTATATTTTTAAGGATTCTACCTTTACTTAAAATATTTATTGGCTTGCGGTTAAGTGGGTAGAGATGATTTAGCGTAGCAATTTTAGGACCATATAACTTTTATTTCTTATTTCCTTCAGAAATTTTTATTTATAATTCAAAGATCGCGTAATGCTGCATCTTTTTTCTAATCGAAACGATTTGAACTGAATGTTCTACAGAAGGTTGTGAGTGATAAACGGTCTCTCATACAGAAAAAATTTAGTTTTCCGGCTTTAACTTTTTGTAGAATGTTCAGAGCAGATTGATACAATTATGAAAAAGATGCAGAATCTCGAGACCTTTCGAATGATATCAGAACTATTCGAATTAGAAAGAAAATTAAGAAAGTTGTGGTCCTACTCTAATGGACCTTTCCCGCGATTAAATGGCCTTTTCTTTGCGTATTTATTTAATTTAAATAAATGACATTTTATCCCTTATATTTTTATTCAAAAATAAATCTATAAAAATTATTTTCTCTTTTTTTTTTGTAAGAAAATCATATTAATTCTTGTTTAGGAATTACTTGACAAAAAATTAAAAATAAACACAAACCTAATTCGCTACACACAATATCATTTATTAAATTTTCAAGTATCAAAAAATGGGCACAGAGGTGTTTTTTTTTATTTTAAAAATTTTGCTGGGAAAGGGTCTTAGGGTATATTTGGATTATAATTTGGATAAGTCGGTGTGGTGTTTTATTTATAGGGATTGAATGAAATTAAAATTAATAAAAAAAATTTTTTAGGATCAAATGGACACTTTGCTTGTTTGGAATATTGTAAAAAATTTTAAAAATTAAATTCTTGAGTTTAAAAAATATTTTTAAAGGATGTATTGTTTAATAATCTCACAAGAAATAATCCTCTTTTGGAAAATTATGTTAATGATTTATTGCCAAAATTGTTGAATTATTTTAAAATAGAAGATGGTGACCAGATTTCTAATATTTTGGGTGCTAAGGATGATTTGGTTAAATTGAGAGTTTAACTATATAACACTAAAAACCCCTCCCAATTATAGGAAGAGAGAAAGGCGCAGGCTGCTTTACCAATTCCATTACCACCTATATATACAATATTTGATCAAAATACGCCTTTACCAAAACGAGCAAATGAATTGGCCGAAGAAACAATGTCTACAGAAGAATTAAAAAAGTTGCGTGGTAAATGCTTCAATTTTGAAATACATTTTGACCGTTACAAGGGAGATGCATCTAAGTTAAATGGTAGAAATTCAAAATTTTTGTGTAGTATTAGAGAGGTTTAGTAGACTCGGGTTCAATACTTGATCACCCACCCCCCTTAGTGGCCAACACACTTTAGGTCAACCCAAATATTTGGGCGGAAACTAAGGATCAGTCTTCACCAAAACGAACATCTTTTTCTGGTTTTCACAATCCAACTGGGTTGCCCGAAAGTACAATGTCTACAGAAGAATTAAAAAAGTTGCGTGGTAAATGCTTCAATTTTGAATCAGTATTTGAACGTTGCAAAGGAGACTCAACTAAATTAAATGGTAGAAATTCAAAATTTTAGAGAGGTTTAGTAGACTCGGGTTCAATACTTGATCACCCACCCCCCTTAGTGGCCAACAGATCCTGTAGGTCAACCCAAATATTTGGGCAAAAACTAAAGATCAGTCTTCACCAAAACGAACATCTTTTTCTGGTTTTCACAATCCAACTGGGTTGCCCGAAAGTACAATTTCAACAGAGGAATTAAAAAAGTTGCGTGGTAAATGCTTCAATTTTAAAATGCATTTTAACGGTTGCAAAGGAGACTCAACTAAATTAAATGGTAGAAATTCAAAATTTTTGTGTATTAGTATTAGAGAGGTTGGACTCGGGCTCAATATCTGGTCTTGGACTGATTAATGTTCACCCACCCACACATCCCCCCCCCTAGTGGCCAACAGACCCTGTAGGTCAACAATCCAAATATTTGGGCTGATAAAGGTGGTTTTGTTGAAATTGGAGGGATTAATAAGCAAAATTTTTTCGTCAACATAGTTTTATAAAAATAAATAAAAGTATCAAGCAATTTAAAATTTAGACTTGTTAGAGCTGTGTGATGTTGATCCGGGGGAATTTTTTGAGGCTTTAGAACAGGCAGAGGTTTTGAACATTAATATATTTTTATTTTTGATTATTTCAGAAGGATTCTGATTCAAATAAATTTTATAAGGATTGTCTCAATACTCTCCAAAATACGTTTGTCTAAATTTAAATAATGTTAGGTTCTTCCCAATTTTTATTCACACAACAATAAATACACTAAAATTCTTATTTTTATGTGAGTGAACATCCAAAAAATTTTTTTGTAGCGTTTTGCGAGAGTATATTTCCTCCGAACTTGAGACCTAGATCAAGGCTGTGCGCCATGACGTTTTGGCGTTGAAATTTTGCGTCATTTTTGGCCGGTTTTGGCGTTCTGACGTTTGCCGCGTTTTAAGAATTTTAAACAGCCCTGACCCCTAGAAAATCTACGACAGTTTTCTTAAAAGTTTAATTGACGGATCTGAAGGGATTAAAGGAGATGAAGATATATTGAACGGGTTTTTGGGTTGTTTGGAGGACTTCAGTCTTGAGTGTATAGTTTTTCAGGGTTGACCCGCCACCAATTATCTTCCATAAAAAAAGAAAATATTTATAAATTTATTTTCAAGATGCATTAATGTTGCCGTATCAATAACCGGTAGTTATGGTGACGTCATTGGGGTAATGTGCAAAATGATGCTATTTAAATTTGCAGGGTACTTTCAAGCAGATAATGGTCGAAAATATTTCTTTAAAATTTTAATAAAAATTTTTTTTGCAGTATTTTGTTTCAACACTACTTTTAATTTCCAAAATCTTTTCGATAAAATTTCAACCAAATATAAAACTTCCATGACTTTTATTAATCCAACTGAGGAATTGGAACAATTTGCTAGAGCGGTAAATTAATAAAAATTACTGGTAATAGTTTGCAATCCGCGCCCCCCTTGTTTCACTGTTTCCCTGGCCATTTTGAGTAGTAATTAGATAATTTTTGTTTTGACGATAAAAATTTTTATGTCCGCAATTTTATGTCCGCAATCATTGTCCGCAATTTTATGTCCGCAATCATTTTTCTCAATTTTTGTAACACCCTTAAACTAGCATTTTCTTACCTAAACAAATTATATAAATATTTATAGATGGATGTTAAGTGTAACTTTATTAGCTCAATTGAACAATTAAATAATTTTTGTACTAAAATGACTGCAACAGACTCCTCTCCTCCAACAACATCAGCAAAAAAGCGAAAGCTTAAGTAATTAGATATTAAATAAAAAGTTGTTTTGTTGTTATTTTTTTATGTTAACTCATAAATACACAAATATGTGGATTTAATTTATTTTTGAAATTTTTGTTTTGACGATAAAAATTTTATTTTTAATTTTTTTTTGTAAATTTAACCCGCGGAAGAGGCCAAAAATGCGGAAAGGGGAATTCTTTTGGGGGAAAAAGGGGAATTTTTTGGAACGAGGAAGCGGAAGAAAATCCGTCTCTGGTGACGTGCCACGAGACCAATGTTCCGCCGAACTATAATATCGTTCAAAATTGTCGAATCCGGAACGACCTTGTATGGTCAGATACGCTTAGACAAGCTGAATCGAACAATGCCGGGGCGATCTGGATTCGATAATTTTATATGAATTTATATTGCTCGGCGGCCTACTCCCATCAAGAAATGCGTGTTCAATGAGTTGGCGGTGGGAAGAAAAAATAAAAAAAAATATGAAAAGATTAAGAAATTTGTTTGGATTCTTATTATTTTTAGGGGAATTTCTGAGGAGGAAAAACTGATAAACCTTTGGTGTTTATACAATATTTAAAAAGAAAATTTAAATTTTATAAAAATCTGATGGAAAATTTCTGTATTTTTTAAAAAAAAAAATACGTGTAGAAAAAATACGTTTTTTTTCGTATTAGAAGGATGAATACTTATTTAACTACATCTGCTTAAAGAAACGCAGGCCTTTTTTTTTTAATTTTATTTAAAAATTATGAAAATGACACTTTAAATTTTATAGGAAAATTAAGGTGGAAATTTTCAATTAAAAAGTAATTGATTATAAAATTTTGAGCATTGAAGAATTCCTGTTCTACACATTTCTGTTGTTCTAACTACAGACATTCGATCAGCTCTTTCAAAATTTGATCGAACAAGTTCATAATATTGCCCGTCACTTAATACAATTGAATGCAATTTTGGGCATTTCATTCGAAGAACATCAATGAATTTGCTTTAAATAAAAGGAGATTCTGATTTTTATTGCATCAGAAATTCTGCTAAATCAGAATTCTTATTTTTTATTAGATAAAAATTCTGATTTTTAACGTCAGAATCTCTGTTAAATCATAATTTTGATATTGCATCAGAAGTTCTGATTTTTATTGGATCGGAAATTCTGATTTCTACTATTAAATCAAAATTCTGATTTTTATCTTAGTATAATTCTGAGAAGAATTCGGATTTCTGTTGCCAGTCAGACCAAAATTCAGTTTTTGACCAGAATTACATTGATTCTGATTTTTCAGAATTTTCAAAAATCAGAATTTTTCTTCAAAATTAAGAAATTCCTCTACCTCGATTTATCAGAAAATCTTAAAGTCCCATCATCCCAGCGAATTTCTAGGCGGGTTAGTGAAGGACAGTTTTGAGCTATACAATCAATAAACTTAAAAAAATTAATTTTTAAATAATTTTAAAAGTATGTATATTTTTACTTGATCAATGTGTATTTTTGCTGTCACCTAGAAAAATAAAAAAAATTAATTTAAAAAATTTTTTGAATCAAGAATTTTTCGAAAAAATTTTTTGAAAATTTTCTGACCAGAATTTTAAATATTTCCGTCTTTCAGAATTTTTTTACAATTTTTTGAAAATTTTTTTAATACCTTTGGACAGCAATCTTCAGCTACCCCCATAACCAACACACAAACATTATTTAGTCGGGTAATTGAATTCATCCAAAAATATTCGAGTAATTTACTTAAAAATTTTTTTCTTTTAATTTTCCCCCTTTTAAAAAATATTTTTACCCATGCCCTCCCAAATTTAAAGCTTTTAATTGATGCCCAAAACGAGCAACTAAATCGGTCAAAGCAAATTCTGACAAAGAATCACAAGTATCTAATGACAAATATTCAATGTTGTTTATTGTGGTTGACTCCATAAATCTGTCGAGAACTTGGTCGGTAAAGTTTTCTAGCCAGCTAGCGTCTAACCCTTAAAATAATCAGAATTCTATTTTTATATAAATCAGAATTTATATTTTTAAAATCAGAATTTCGGTTAGAAATCAGAACTATTGCAAATATCAGAATTTATTTTAGAAGGTCAGAATTCTGTTTTTAAAAGATCAGAATTTTAAATCAGAATTTATTTCCAAAAGAACCAGAATTTTGTTTTAAAAAACCAGAACATTATTTTAGAAAATCAGAATTTATTTCTAAAAATAGAATCAGAATTTTTTAAAATCAGAACTTTATTTTAGAAAATCAGAATCTATTATTTAAAAAACCAGAATTTCCTTACAGCGTAAATGCGGTAGTCTAGTTAACAAAGAAATAAGCGTTTCTGCACTTAATTCAGTTGCTCTAATATCCAATTCTTCTATTCGCGTTTTTTCCCATTCTAATTGTTGGATTATACTGTCATCTAATGCTAAATAAAGGAAATTAATTTTTTTTCTAATTTAAAAAAACTTGTATAGGCCAAAAGGAGTGTTGTAAGTCTTTTACATCTTTGAAGGACTAAACGAAGACAAGAACCTTAAAAATTTAAAATTTTATTCTAATAGAAAGGCAAAAGGGCTATTTATGGGTACTTGTGTAGTTTACACCCCATAAGCCCCGCCCCTTTGTCCTTTTCTTTAAAAAATGTTTATTAAAATATTGACCCAAACGGTCATTTTATAGGAGATAGAGCGAAAGAAAAAGCTGTAAAAAAGGCGGAGCTTATGGGGTGTAAACTACACAAGTACCCTATTTATGTTTTTAGTCGTTCCCAGATATCCCAAATTTTTAATTATCCCAGTTGAGGGTTGGAATGACTTTGAAGGGTTGGGAAAGGTAAAAATTAAAGACAAAAATGAGGTCAGAATTTTTAAAAAAATATCTGAATTCATTTTTAAAAATCCTAAAAAATTTACAAATAAAATTTACCAGTAACTTTAGTACAATAATTAATACATAAACATTGTAAACGGGCACAATTTGAAGATAGAGCATCTACATGGTCGTCAGTAATAAAAGGGACCTTTGGAAAAAAATTTCTTTTTGAAAAATTTTCAAAAAATTTTTTTAATTTTTTAAAAATAAAAAACAAACTCACTCCCCATAGGTTGACCTGAAAAAATCAAAAAAAAAATTTAGAAAATAATTTTTAAAACTAAACTAACCACAGTTAAATTAGGCAAATATTGCTTCAATTTGAATACATTAACCTTTAATTTTTTTAAAAATTTTTATTTTCATTCCAGTTAATTCTTACAGTTTCATAAACTTCTTCTTCCTCATCTTCTACTTTTTCGTAAGTTCCTTAAATTAAAAAAATATTTTTCAAAAATAAAATTAAAAAAATAAACCAATAATATGCAAAATTTCGACACTTGAAATAAATGTGTAAACTTTTCTCAAAAAACCTTTAAAAAATAAATTAGAGTCAAAAATGTCAAGTTATTAATAAAAAGGGAGGAAGACCATCTCCAGCAACTAGGAAAACCAAGACCATCTCCCGTCTTCCTATTTGCTTAAAATCCGAGTTTTGAGTGATTCTTTCGGTACCAGCAGGCACGCCAAACTTTTTTTAAATTCCTGGGGGTTGTCCCGAATTCCACTTCAGGATCCTTTTCATTTCAATAAACCAAGCCCATTGTCGGTACTTTTCGGTTCTGCCACACCCCTCCCATATATTCGCAGGTTACCCCATACAGAATGGTCAGACTTTCTCCTTTCTAGAGGAAGTTGTTTCAAGGGAAGACTGAGTAAAAAATAATCTTCTCTTTGTTGAACATGCCACAGGGAAAATGGAGGGAATTGATAAAGGAGAAAGTTACATATGAAGGAAAAATATAAAAGGTAACCTGCGAATATATGGGAGGGGTGTGGCAGAACCGAAAAGTACCCCATTGTCTATGCCCAAGCCTCTCACTCTTATCTATTCCCCACCCGTCCCTTCAAAAAAAAATTATAAAAAAAACCTTCAAGAAAAATATTTTCACTCAAACAAATAGTCAAAGAACGCAATCTACTGGGAAATGATTGGAGATCATTAAAATCGTGAAGTTGCATTGCTGTAGAAAAATCGAGAGTTAAATATTGAAGTTTTGGACAACGATTGGAAAATTCGTGAAGAATCTTTTGAAAAAATTAAAAAAAAATTTTTTAGTCCAAAAAATCAAAGCAAACATTTGGGGTTATTAAATCTGTTGCTAATTCACAAGAACGAAGCTCAGTGAAACGTATAGGTATTAATTGAGTAAAGTGTTCAAGATTGGTTACCTAATAAATTAAAAAAAAATTTTTTTTTTGAAATTTTTTTGAAATCTTTACTTGAATTCCTCCATGGGCAACTCTATAAAAGGTTTAAAAATTATTTTTTTGATAATTTATTCTAAGGATTTCCTTCCCCAACATTAAAAGCCCACAACTACAGACAACCAAAAATTTGATTTAAGAGGAAAAATACCTATTTTCCCCAAAGCTTTTCAAGTCACAAAAAAAATCATTCAAATCTCCCCTTACCCTTTGATTTTATAGTGCCTTAAATTAATTAGGACCTTTCACTCCCAAAAAAATTAAAAAAAAACCTAAAAGATATATTTGTCCACAATCCAGGGCTGTCTATAATTGCCTTCCATCGTCTACAAACCCTGCTTGCATTGAGCATTTGTTTTGTTGGGAGATATGAGAAGATTAAATGAAGAACTCGATCAGGCAATTTGTCGATGCACTGAAAAAAAAACTTCTTTTTATTTTGAAATTAAAAAAATTTTCCTAGGATTTTGAGGCAGGACACGCAAAAAATATCGCAATCAACCAAAATAAGGGATTCAGTTTCTATCACACCCAGACAACATTATGGGGCAAAAAGGGCCCACATATGGGGATGCCCGAATATCACAACCTCTCATCAGTCATTCCCTAGAATATCCCAATGTCTCGGTTATTCCCACTCTCACATATCACATAATCTTTCAGTTCTCCCACTAGGATATCCTAGAAAGGGAGGGATAACACAAAAATTTCCGAAAATTAAAATAACTTCTTCAGGCATTATATCAACAGCCCCAGCCCTTATCCAACCACCACCAGCAACATAACCTCCTCCTCCTCCTCCCTCATTTGTTGCTGTATTTGTAGTCGTCCAATTTTCATTTTCTCCATTCTCCAAAATTACATTTCCTCCTCCACCTCTTCCTCTCCTTTTTTGTATTCGACTACGAACTTCATCAGATTCCGCATTTGATAATCTAACAGTTAATCTTTTACTCATTTCAAATAAATCTTGTGTTGATATAGCCATTTTTCTTGGTCTTTTTATAGAAGCGTTTTTTTGGTAGAAGGCAAAAAAAAATTTTTTTTGGAGAAAAAATGAATAGAAAAAAAATTTAAAAACAAGAAAACAAAGATTTTTAAATGTTTAGAGTTGAAAAGAGAATGATTGAATGCCACACAACTGTTGTTTAAAAGAATTGAAGAATTTTTGAAAGGCAAAGGGTAAGGATGTTGGGGGAGAAATAATAAATTTCTATTTTATTGTTAATCGATCGAGAATGAACGGAAGTTTAGAAAATTTGAAGGAGGAAAAATGAAAATATGAAGAAATTAAAAAGAAAACAAAATTTTGATGAAAATAAGCAATTTTAAGTCCAAAATAAAAAAAAGAACACAGGCGTACTCGAACCACAACCCCACTCCACTATATACCGGAACACTAACCATTCGACCAAAGGAGAGCTTGATTAAAAATTTAATTATAAACACTACATTTCCACTCCTTTACCTCTCTTTTCCACTAGAAGCCCAACCCTAACCCCCAAGTAGTCCTCCCTACGGAAATTTCAGCTCAAAAATTTATTAAAATACCAACTAATTGTTCATTCTTCTCATTTTCATTGTCCAATATAACCGTATTTTTCGATTTTATACTAGGCAATCGTGGTTTTTTAATTAAAGATTTTCGCGTTGTTGCACGTCTAAGGCAAATATTGTCGTGTTTAATGGAATTGTGTTGAGGGAATTTTTCTTTTAATTTTTGATTTTTGTAGTCAGAAAGTGATAAAACGAACATTTTAACCATTTAAACACTACAACAAGATTAAATCTGAGTTATCCTCCTCCTCATTATTATTCTCCCCAAGACATTCCCAAGCCCTTAAGTTGGAAAACCCTCACATTTTAAAGCCTAAGTTGCAATGAGTATGGTTGTCGGGTCAGACCCGAGCCGAAGAACTGAGCATTTTTCGGTTCCGAATATCCGAAGATTTTCCAAGACCGAAAATCCTAACTGGGAGTATAAGACGAGAGAGATCTCGACAAGAGAATAAAAATAGAAAAGATGATAGATTTTATATTTTTGCAAATATTAGTAAACAATTGTAAGGTAATTGATGGTAAACAATAAAAGAATAAATCTATTTTTAAAACTTAAATACTTAAAAAATAAAAATTAGAGAAAATACTCTCCTATTTTTACACACTATTTCTCTTTTCTCTGATTCGCGCAAACTACAAGGGAACAATAAAAAGGCGTTCTTTTTGCGTTTGAACTCTCAAGGAGTTGGGAAAAAGATACAAAAATAACTTTTAGGACAAAGTGCCCTGCCTCGCAAAATTTTCAGAAAAAATTTAAAAAAATACCGGCATCCTAGAGAGCAAAAAGGCCAATTGGAACCTTCCCAACGCTCGAATTTTTGCAATAATTCGGCCCCTCTTTCGCCTCCATTCTCGACTCTCTCTAAAGTGGCGTTTTGTGACTGGTATGAAATTGAACTGAAAATTTGTTTAGAAATAAATTTAAAACCGGTCCGTTCTCTGACCATTATGAGACCAATTTTAGCACCGAATTTCAATTACCTATATGTGAACAATAAATGTTAGAAAAGAGAAAATACGCTCATAATGGTCAGAGAACGGTGGCCCTCATAAACGGCACGAGTGCCTAAAACCTACATCCAATTCAGTCTTTGGTGTCTAAAAATAAAAAATTTCTTAAATTTCTAAAAAAATTTAGAAAAAAACCTTTCCTCCTAATCGACATCTCACAGCTTCAATCATCTTTTTTATTCTTTAAATGAAACAGGGGAAATATATAAACTTTCAATTGGATATTTTATATACTTGAATAAGTGACAAATTACGCAGATGTGTTGTTTGATTGAAAAACTAAAAAAAAAAGAAAAGCTTTTCGGACATTCTTAAAAATGGGCACGCCAAGTAGGCGCGCGCCCAAGTAGGCGCGCGCCCAAGTAGGCGCAAAGTCATAACCTGCTTCAAGAATTCTGAATCTTATCAAATTTAGTATTAGACGTTTCCTCTCATCGAGCTAAAGAGATTGGTACCAAAATTGATAAGGGCCAAATATTTTCCAGTTAGTTATGGCTGGAAGCCTTCCTTCCTTATGTGCCTACCTGGGCGCGCGCCTACTTGGGCGTGTCCCCTTAAAAATAAATCAAAAAATGAATGGCCAGTAAAAAAAATTTTTTTTCTCAGTCCGAAAAATGAGGAAAAGTATCAGGAAAGGAATGCTGATATTTTTGAGATTATACATTGCTCGTCGGGACAAACTATATAATCTATAAAAGAATGAGACTAATCGCCCTAAGATGACAACTGACAGGAAAGAAAAGGAAAAGAAACGGACATTAGATTGAAATATTTGTCGAATATAAAATATCTGATAGATTAAACTTTAATTTTAAAAAAAAAAAGAAAAAAGACAAGAAATTCTTGAATAAAATTTAATTTACAAAAATATTAAAAAAAATTTTTTTGTTGACAAAACAAATTTAAAAAAAACAGGAAAAGAATATATCTAAATATTTATTCAAAAATAGATATAGAAAAAACAATTTTTTCTTCTTTAAAACACAAATTTTCACTCTTAAAATAAGTTTAAAAACTAATTTTAAAATTATTAACCTCACTTTAATCACTAGGGACTCATTTTTTAGAAATGTCTTCTTTTAAAAGGTGCGGAATTCTAGGCTTTGATAAAAAAAATATCTAAAAATTTTATTTAACTATGCAAGTCAACTACCATATAATTTATTAAAAGCGTTTAAATATTTCAAATTATGCTTCCCTTTAATTACAAAAATAATTATTTAATCACACAAAAAATTTATTTAATTTATCAACTTCCACTGTTGGCCATTCTTTGAAGGTGCCAGCCTTGATAATGAACATCGTTAGTTGTGTAAGGGCTCATTCTGCTTTCACCGTTCCATTTAAAGATTGTTCGAGTATACCTTTAATTATGACTGAATTAATTTTGAAAACAAAAATATTCACCATCCTGGCCAATCCTGTGGAGCAAAACGTCCTAAAGTGCCGTGTATAATGCGAGTGCCACTATGAAAGTTTTGGGCATATGGCCTCAATTCTTCTGGATAATGAAATGTTTGTCGTTTACTCAAATGGCGAGAGGAGACTTGAGGAAAGGAAATGAGGAAGCAAAGAGTGGCTTTGAAAAAATAAAAATTAAAAACAAAATTTTAGTTTAGATGCTTTAATAGAAGCCCAGTCTCTATTAGAAGCCCATCTCTAATATAAGCCCAGTCTCTATTAAAAGCCCAGTCTCTATTAGAAGGGCATCTCTAATATACCTAAGCTCACCCGAGGAGCCCTATTGAATTTATAAGCCCGGCCTCTAATAAAAGCTCTTATCTAATGTAAGCGAGTGAACAAGACATATTGAAAAATAAAAGCCCAGGGTTTATATTAGAGTGTTTAAGGTAATTTTCAAATTTTCAACTTACAAAATAAATAAAAAGATTTCTTCATTTAAAAATAAAAATAAATAAAGATGATCGTTTAACTACGAGAATTTTTGCGCAAAAAAAGGGAAAATGAGAACTATTTAGAAGATAAAGCAAGTATTTATTTGTCTATTTGATTAAAGAAGAAAAATTAGAGAAAATACAGCTGGTTTAGCTCAAATTGGATTGAACCCCAATTTATTCTCTTTATATTCCTTTAAAGTAAATTGTGTGACATTAATTGATTAGTTGATCTAATAAAGGCTTCTCTCAAGCTAAAATTGGATCGCTTTTGTTACTAATTGGCGAGAAATTGCTCAAAAATATTTAAAAATAATTTTTGTAGTTATTTTGGCGTAAAAAAATTAACTAGACAAAATGCCAAAAAATAAATTAATTTAAAATTTCAAAATGTCAACAAGTGAAAATTTTTACAAAATGTCCAAATAAGTGTTTTTCTCATAAAAGGCTTGGAAATATTTCTTGTTTTTTAGCTTAGATTCTTGTATATTTTAAGAAAGAAATGTCAGGCAAATCGCTCACAACTTTCAACGAATTGAATTGTTTAGAATATGGAACACTTAAGGTTATTTTTGTTAATTCTATTTTTTTTATTTTTTTAAAGATACCTTATGAATTATTGAACAAAAAATTTCGATGTACTCAACGTGTTATTGACCAGTGTATATTTCATTTCCAAAAAGAATTTGAACTTTTAGAGCAAAAGTTGAAAGGGCGGACTCAACCAATTTGTTTAAATGAGGTTAGAAATTGAAAAATAACTGAATATGAGAGGGTATTTGATAGAGATCGAGTGGGTCTGGGCTAAGGCTTAAATTTATTTTAATAATTCTGCGGTCTTCCTTGATCTGAATTTTTCATGGTCTGCAGGCCCAGACATCCATTTAGCCAGAAAAATTTTCTCGAGGGAGGGTGAAGGAAAATTTTTGAATGACCCCGTGGATACGTGCCGTGGCCCGCGATCCAAAAACAGTGGATTCGAAGCTTGGTTTGGGCCAAGATTAAAAATTTCAACCCCTAAATTTGGGTAGTCTTCTTTAAATAAAAAAATTTTCCATTAATTTAAAATAATCTTCCAAAGGTATCCAACAATATTAGCAAATTAAACAAACTTATTACACAATTCAAAGACGACGTTAGTCAAAAATTAACAGAAGAAATCGAATCTGGGGAAGTTTTAAATAAACAAGTGGAAATGCTTACACAGGTTTTTTGGCCTTTTTTAATTAAAAAGATAAAATTAAAGGCCGGCAGCAGTGACTCAACAGTCAGAAAATCTTTTTACGACCAACGACTTAACCGTTTTATTGTTGAACATCTTTTACGGACTGGGTATTTTGAAACAGCCCAAATGCTAGCAGATTATGTTGGGTTGGACATTCAGGCACAAAAAAGTGTTTATCTTGTGGCTAGACAGGTTTTGATTAGATTTTTTTGAAAATATTTTGAAATAAAAAATTTTTTGAATATTGTGACGGATGGGGGTTATTTTAATTTTTTGTCCGATTTAGTCGAATGAGGGCTATGATTCAGACGTTTGTAGCTCGCTCCTTGGATGTCGTACTGACTTCAACCCTCTTTTTTCGACTCAGTTTCTCGAACTCTCGAATGACCCTCGTTCGACCGGATTGGTCACAAAACAGAAAACCCTTTAATTCACAATAGCTTATTTTCTAGGTAGAAGAATCCCTTCGCAATAAAGATTTGACTCTTTGTCTTAATTGGGTTCGTGACAACAGATCTAGACTTCACCGAATTGGAAGTAGATTGGAAACAGAAGTGAGGATTCAACATTGTGTGGAACTTGTAAAAAGTGGTAGAACTGCTGATTCACTTAAATATGTCCAGTCATTTTTTGGGTTTATCCTTCTTAAATTAAAAATTTTTTGAAAGTTTTTCAATTTAGAAATAAATCTGATCTTCATGGAGTACATTGGATGGCTAATACAAATCTTTTACATGTGAGTGAATTAGTAGAAATTGTTCTAAAAATGACTAGGTCTGGTTTTTGGGTGATTCCTTTATGGGCCAGAATCCATAGTTTTTGACAGTAAGTCTGGACTCTGGCTTACCTCGACCGAGTCCTTGGCTTGGATCCGGGAACTCTCAGGAATCACAAGAAATGTCTGGCTGGGTGTACTTAGGCTTTAGGCTTTGACTTAAGGACTACTCATGGGTTTGGAGTTCAAGTAAAATCAGGAATCTGCCTGGGCTTATAAGGAAAACATAAATTCATTTTTCAAAACGAAAAATTTTTATTAGTTGATGGGTCTTATTGCTCTAGGCAAAGATTCGAGTCGTTCAGAACACCAACCACTTTTAAGCGATGAACGCTATTCTACTTTAATTCAACTTTTTCGCCTTGAAAATGATCGAATATATAAATTCTGTACACAATCACCTTTTAGTGCTTGTCTTCAAGGTTTCTTTTAATTTTTAGAAATTTTCGCTAAATATTTTTTAAAGCTGGAATTGCTGTTCACAAAACGCCTCAATGCAAAAAGGACTCAAATTCTAGATGTATTGTTTGCAGCAGTGTTTTTGAACTTTCTGAAGGTCTTCCCTACACGCATTTGTCTAATTCAAGGCTTTTTTGTGCTATTAGTGGCGAACTTTTTGATGTATAAAATTTTATTTTTTTTAATTTTTAATTGGGGACTAGGCGGATCCTTTCATGGATACTTTTGTAAAATCCGCAAATGTTGTCCGAAAAAAAATTTTTCACAACTTAACTGTTGTCTAGGAAAATAAAATTTGTTCTTTTTCTATTTTGGACTTAATTATTATTAACAAAAACTCTGGAATTGTTTTGATAGCCTAGGCCGGATTTTTGTTCGGAAGTTTAGATAAAACCCCAGGAATCACAAAAAAATTTTCCTTGATATGAATTAATTAAAAAAATTTTTTTAATTTTCAGTGTGAAGATAATCGACCAATGATGCTTCCTAACGGTTTTTTTTAAAAAAAGATATTTTTATTTTAACAAATTATTTAAAAGGACATGTTTATGGAGAAAAATCAATGCGTAAATTGGCAAAAAACAATGAATTTGTTTGCCCAAGAACTTTAACAGTTTATTCTTTAGATGATATTCAAAGGGTTTTTCTTTTTTAATTTTTGTCGGATAAAAATTCTTTTTTGCTTTAAAATAATTCTACATTTTTTGTAGTGTTTAATATATTTTTTATTGAGAAAACCCATTTAAGTTTTAGAAAAAAATTTTTTAATCCGTTTAATTTTTGCATAAAATTTTACACCATTCTTTAAATTTGTTACTAAATTTTCTATATGTAAGTATATGTAGTTCCCGACCTGCATGGGAGTATTTTTGCGGGAATCGGGGTCTGGGACCCCAACCCTATTAAAATCAAGACTTTTTTTTCCTTTTTTGAATAAATCCGCAAAAATTTGAACTTTACTATCGATTGTTCTATAATAACGTTCATCTTTGTGATTGATGTCTCATTGAAATTTACATTCTGAATAAATTTTAATTTGAAAATTTATGTGAAGAAAAGTCGCAAAAAATATGGCGGTAAACTGGCCGCGTCAAACTGTCCGTGTCCAAAGTTTAAAGAGAGAAGAAGAGAAGTATTTAAATGAGAGTTTTAGGTTCTTTTATTCATTTTCAAATTTTCTTTCGATTTTGTTGTGACATCTAAAATAATTTTTGTGTGTCTGATTTTTCTCTTTCACGCTATTTTTAGTACCAATCCACGGAAAAGTGTTTTTAGATTTTGCAACATTTATCGTTTAAAGAAGGGTAGAAGGGCAGGGCAGATTTTCTTCCGCTTCCAAAGAATGACGCTTTTTAGGGCTTCCATCTGATTCCTTTCCGCTTTTTAAAATTCACAATTATCCAGCCCTGGTAGGGGGGGGGGAGGTCTTGGGGTAATTTTCTTGTTAAACACAATCTCTCGTTGTATTGCTTTGTTGATTAAACAAATTCGATTAATTTTTTATAAAAGGAATTACTTCTACTTTAAACTTCTTTTTTAATTTTTCTCATTTTTTAGAAATTCTTAGACAGTATTAGTGCCTTACTTATTTTCTTTTTTTGGTGGTTTATTTCAAAACAATGGATGCTAATCTTGTTCAAGTGAGTTTGCCAATTTTATTTTTAAAAAACACAAGCCTGTGCTTGGGTTGTTTATGTCGTTTGTGGTTAAAGTAGGGTAGCAACCCGTTCCTCCGAGGTTTGGAGGTGTTGGTGGCGATCGTTGTTTGTCGGGTAGAACCTTCGGGTCGTGGGTTTTCACCAAAAAATTGTCGGGGTTTAGGGGGTCGAGTTGCTACCCTAGTTTAAAAGATATTTGTGAATTGATTAATGTTTGAATTTTCGGAATAGTAATTGCTTCCGATTGATGTTTTTGGTAATGTTGTAAAGTTGAAAGGCTCGGAATTCTTAATCGGTTTTGGCTAAAAGTTTAGCCTAGAGCTGTGGTGTAGGGGGTGTTTTTTACCTAGTTATTTGAAATGTTTGAAAGAATGTGTTTTTTGCTTGTTTTCTTGTATTTCTGAATTTTTTTGTTTCTTTGTTTTACAACATTTTTGTGATTATACTTTAGCGGTATTTGGAATCTTCATTCTTAAACTTTCGTCTTTCAACGAAATTCACTTCGATGAGTATTGGCTGAGTAATCCAACGCCATTGGCCCAGCTGCCACCATAGGTCACAATGTTTTTTCGAAAAACGAAATTCCTGTTCGGTTTAATGTTTCATAAGAAAAGTTTGAAAATGCAAAGTAAATTGATTTGTGTGTTGTGTGCTTATTTTGTTGGGGGTCACTTTAGTACGTGGGTGCAGGCTTTAATTTACAAATGTTATACCATTCGAAAGAGCTCGTCGAGCTGAGTCGAATGCCACCAAAATTAGATCTAGGAAAAATTTCTGGACCGAGATATAGGTCCCTGAAGTTTGAAAAACCATAGGGGGGAGTAAGCTCAATTTTGGGGTAAAAAATTCGAATATGCAAATTATACCTCGTTCGAAAGAGCTCGTCGAGCTGAGTCGAATGACACCAAAATCAACGAAATCCGACTTGATTGGACCGAGATATAAACCCCCTAAAAACCTAAGTTACAAAGGGGCGATTTTTGGAATAAAAAATTTTTTATACAAATAATACCTCATTCGAAAGAGCTCGACGAGCTGAGTCGAATGAGACCAAAATCACCGTGATTGAACAAGATTAGAAAAAGTTATGACACAAAAAAACAAAAAACCTAAACCTATGGAGCGTCAGCGAGGCGCTTGTGCAAAACCCCGCGCTTCGCGCGGGGTTTTGCGGCACGCGCCTCGCGGGGAGTCTACGGGCGATGGGTCTGGGCTCGTAACATAAACCTATTCTTATCTCCCTTGTTCTGGACGTATTTGGAGCCTCTGTAGCAGTAAAAATCTCCACAGATGCCATAGGTAAGGAGCTAAAAGAAAAGATCAGAACTTTGTCCAATCAAGTCGGATTTTGTTGATTTTGGTGTCATTCGACTCAGCTCGAGGAGCTCTTTCAAATGAGGTATCATTTGCATTTTCGAATTTTTCACCCCAAAAAAGTGCTTGGTCCCCCCTATGGTTTTTCAAACTTCAGGGACCTATATCTCGGTCCAGAAATTTTTCCTAGATCTAATTTTGGTGGCATTCGACTCAGCTCGACGAGCTCTTTCGAATGGTATAACATTTGTAAATTAAAGCCTGCACCCACGTACTAAAGTACAGCCTTTTGTTGTATTCTTCGCTTACTCAGACTTAAGCACCGCGTATTTTTGGTTTATCCCCTTTTCCCCTATCTATCCGCTGTTGTACTAACACATTAATATATCGTAACAATTTTAAGCAAATCCACTTTAATTTGTTAAATAAATGAAAAATAAAACAAAAAATAAATTAAGCCTGCCAAAAGAAATGTTATTTACTTCCGTGCAGTTTATTCCTTTTAATAAAAAATGGGCCGAAATTAGGATTTCTAAATTGTTTGATTTTTTTATTGTTAAATTCCATCGAAAATGTATAATTTATTGGAGAGAAGTGGGTTATTGTTTTTGATATTGAGATTGTTTGTGTATTTTTTTGTTTAAGAAGATTTTGAAAAATATTTAATTTTTTTAAAGTTGCGTAATGAGACTTCACAACACGTGCAACGTTTAGTCATTATTTTTGACTCTATGAGTGGTGGCCAAATTGTCTTTGTGTTGGCGCGCATTAAATTTTTTAATGGCAATTTCGATTGTAATTTAAATTTTTTTTCTTAATTTTATTGATTAAATTTTAGCAATGTATAGACAATTTAAGAAACTTCCAGATATTCTTGGGTCGAAGGCTGGTGAAATTAACAATGTGAGTTTCCAATAATCGTTTTTCAAGTTGAAATGCATTTTTATAAATGCATTTCCATTATGCCCCTTACCACTACGGGGTGAGGGGCAAAATGATGAATTCCATAACACGTAATGGTCAAAACATGGTCCAGCAATATAACAATTATATTGATTTTAAAATTGTATTTTGACGTCAGAAGCGTGTTATATCTGTTTAGCGTTTTGTCGCGTTTAATCCTGACACGTTTAACTAATCACCCCATCTATTCGCAAGCTCAAAATGGGCAAAGTAACACTACTGGTGTCGGCAAGACGCTGGGAACTTTGAGTCTCGATGGATTAACTCATTAATTGATTTTTAGGCTTTGGCTTTGCACGAAAATCTGTGGCAGATGCCTCATGTACATTGGATGGACTTTGAAGAAACGGAGAATCTTAGCATGATGGAGGAGGATGTAAATATTTTTTCAAAACAAAAACAAATTATTTTTTTAAATTTTAAGTTGCGTCCTCGATTTAAAAGAAAAAGACGTGTTCTTTTTCAGCTGTTTACGTTCTTGTTGGGCATTATTAATGACTTGGAAGATGTTGTGGAGCTCATTGAGCTGCGTGGTTTTGCAAAAGGTTATTTTTTAGATTTTAAATTTTTAGAAATTAGTAAACGTTCTTTTCGTCTTTTAGAAATTTGAATTATTGAATATTTTTATCAATTTTTATTTAAAAAATTAAATTTTAGGTTGTCTTGGCACTATGGAGCCTGTGTTCGCGTTTTATAGCAATCGTGACAATCGCATCAAAAATAAAGTTCCGGTGCCTGACGTGGATAATACTGATGTGGTTTAGAGAGAGCTGTTAAAAATAAAGAATAATTTTCAAATTGTTAGACTTTAAATTAAATGCCTTTTAAATAAAAATAAATTTGCGGACAAAATTTGCGGATAAAAAATTTGGGAATTTTTTTGGACTTCCGTTTTTTTTTGTTTGCTTTTAAATAATTTCAAAAAATTGTTAAAATCTTTTTAATTTATTCTTCAATAAATCTGCACAAAAAATGTTTTTTTTTATTTTTAAATTGTGTGTTTAAAACAAAAAATATTTCACTATTTTTTAAATTTATTTTAAAAGAAAATTTTTTATATGAAAAGGCTAAACAATATTTTCTTCAAATTTTTAAATAAAATGTCAGCATCAAAGACTAATTTGCCCAAATCTGCATTTGAAAAATTGGGATTAAATAAAAACCCGAAAGAAGTAACAGAAGAGGAATGGAAAAAAGTATTGACTTCAGAACAATTTGAGATTACAAGGAAAGCTGGGACGTGAGAAGAATTTTTAAATTTTTTTGAAAAAAAAATTTTTTTTCAATTTTAAGGGAACTCGCATTTACTGGAAAATATGATAAACATTTCATTTCTGGTGGAAAATATGTTTGTATTTGTTGTGGCGTTGATTTGTTTTTGTCAGAGAATAAATTTAATTCGGGTTGTGGGTATGAGGTTTTTGTAGAAAATTTAATTTTAAATTATAAATAGATTTCTTTGGGAGGCTGGGTATTTTTTTAATTTGAATGAATTTTTGAAAAATTTAGAATTTTTTAGATTAAAAATTCCCTTCTTTGTGAGGCCTTATAAAATAAAATTCCTCAGATAAATTTTAATTTTTAAATATTTTTTAGTTGGCCAGCATTTTCAAAATCAATAGAGGCTGATAAAAATATTACTCGATTGCCTGATCATTCTTTTGGACGAATTAGGACAGAAGTTCGATGGTAAAAAGCTTTTTTTAAATGTAAAAAGTCCGCAAGAAATGTCCGCAAAATATTTTTCCAACTTCTAAAATTAAAAAAAAAATTTTTTTCAGTTCTGTCTGCAATGCACATTTGGGACACGTTTTTGGTTTATTTTAAATTATAAAATTAAAAAAAAAATTTTTTGTTAGATGATGGACCTCAAAATGATGGTGGTGAACGTTATTGCATTAACAGCGAATCTATTGACTTTGTTGGATCTGATGATAAAAAGGAAAAGAAAAATTGAACAAAAGTTGAAGAAAATGAAAGGTTTTTTATTTAGAATTTTTTATTTAAATTTCCTCCATTTTTGTGGTACGTGTATTTTAATAGGTGTGCAATTCTTGCAGACTTGGACTTTTGCGGACATTTTTCTTGCTTATATTTTCCGATTTTCTTGTCATTTTTTAGGTGGATTCGACAAATTAATTAAAACCCCTAATGAAAAAATGTCCGCAAAAAAAAAGTCCGCAAAAAATGTCCGCAAGAATTTCACAATAAATTCGCCAATGCTCACATATGTTTCCATTTTTCCAAAAATTGTTTACTCTATATAAAGTGAGTAATAAATAAATTAATAATGCTTGGGAAAAGGTCAAAATATGTACATTTATTTGGGGTGATGGAAAAGGTGATTTCCTTCACAAGTCACCTCCGCCCACCTTCCAAAACTTCTTCCCCTTTAAATATGTTCCTCCAAACATTAATATAAAATCATTTTTTCTTGTATTTTTTAATATTCCAAATAAAAATATGAAAATTTTAATATTTTTTATATTAACCGTTCTTTCAGGTAAAAAAATTTTTTTATAGGAAGAAGAAAAAAAAATTTTTTTTAATTTTTCAGTATATAGTTTTAGACTTCCAATACCTTTTGGTGAAATTAATTTTACCAAAACTCCGGATGGTGAAACTCAATTTGGAATTGGGTCAAATGTGAATATTGGTGGGAGTGGGGCTGAATCGAACCTTCAATTTAGTAAAAAGAAAAATGGAACTGCTCAAGTACAAAGTAAGGGAAAAAATTTTTTGAGTCAAGACTTAAATGGGTTGATTTTATGTACCAAAAATTTTTTCGAATCCAACTCAAAAGGGACAATTTTTAAAATCTACCAGCGCTAAAAAAATAAAGTCTTGACACTTTGAGTCCCAAAATCCATTTTATTTCAACGTTCAGACTCAAATAGGTTTATTTTAAATTTCACTGCTATTAAAAAATAAAAGTTCACTTTGAGTCTCAACATTTTTAATTTTTCACAAATTTTCAGCTGGTGGAGGTGTTCTAGTTGACGGGAAAAAGTTTGGAACAAATTCAACATTTGGGGGAGGCAAAGAAGGATTGACCGCAGATACAGATATTCAAGCAGGCAAGCATACATTGCATGGAGGTGTTGGGAAAGAAAATGAGTTTATTGGGGATTTGACAAATGCAATAAATGATGAAAAGAATAATACTAAAAAACCAAAGATTTGAATAAATTGAATTTTTAAATATAATTTTTGAAATGAAGAGGATTAAAAATTTGTTTCAAAATTAGTAGATGGAGGTTGGTTTGTGTTGAGTAAATTATCTTCTAGATTTCTCACGAGAGAATTGGGGTGTGGAGGTTAGTAGGGTTTCACCGGAACCGGAACTTCCGGTGAAAGAAAAAAAAAAAAAAAAAAAGAAAAAAAAAAAAAAGAACTTTTTTTTTTTTTTTTTTTTTCAATTTTTTTTTTTTTTTTTTTTTTGTTTCACCGGAACCGGAACTTCCGGTGAAACCCTAGAGGTTAGAGATGGACTGGACGCTGACATTTCTCAAGTTGATATTTTTCAAATGAAGCACGGAAGCTTCGCTCAGCTCAAATAGCTTCGCTCAGCTCTAGGAGTGATTGATTGTAGTGATATGATCAACTGAAATGGGGACTCAAGTGGCAAGACTAAAATGACCTTTTACCTATCCAGACGTTTCAAAGTCTGGACAGTTTGAAGCTGAAAATTTCTCAAAAATTTTTTTCAAAAAATATTAATTTTGCAAGGATTTAATTACCGGACGTTGTTGTCTTTCTTTTCTTTCTTTTTGCCTTTCAAAAAAAAATTTTTTCTTTCCAGAAAATCAATTTGTGAGGGACAGACGCCTCCCCAAAAATCACTTTATTTCCCCTCAATTTAATTTAGGGCTGGAAACAAATGACACTTATTTTAGACATTATCTCTATAGGTACTTTTACTTTTCTACTCTTAAATTACTCGGATATATTTATTTTTATATTGATCTAAATCTTCCCCTCCTTTTTCTCCTAAAATCTATTTTTCTCTCGAGCTAGCCAGAAAAAAACTTTTTTCCCCTTTTTATCTCTTTTCCGGCCAAAACCTCTTTTTGTTTTGTGTTGAGCACATATAATTGAGCAGCAACAAGTAGCAATTTTTTCTTTCTCTTTTTTTTGTTTTGTCTAATAAACTAATTTTTCTTTTTTCGCGATTAATTAAATTAACAAAAAAAATTTTTTGAAAATTTTTTCAGGAAAAATTTTTTTAAATTCCCTCCAAAATTCCCTCCCATTTTGGAGAGAATAGGAATATTTATTTTTTATGAAAATCTTATGGCAATATTTTAATCCAAAACAACAAAACTGAAAGAAAAGAAGAAATACTTGTTTGGTTGGTGGAAATTTTGGAAGAGGAGAAATTTAGAAGAAAGAGATGCCCCTCACTCAACAACAAAATGAAGCAAGTCCGGAGAGGGGGATGCCTTTTGCAAATGAGGTTTGTTGAACTTTTATTTTTTTCTTGAAAAAAATAAGAGTAACACGTCTCGAGTACTTTTAACTGATTTTTGGATCGGCGCATTTTGGTGAAATTATTTTAAAATTTTCTTCAGAAGATAAAAGTAGCCCCATTTTGAACACTTTAACTGACCTTTGGCTTTTATTACATTAGAAAACATTTTTAATAATTTGGGTCGTGGGATAGTCCAATGTTTAGGGTTTTGAGCCCTTTTTCTTAAATTCTTATTTAATTAGGGGATAACTGTAGATGATTCCTAGGCAAATTTTAGGTACGTCTATCGTTTTTTTTGCTCTTTTAGCGTTTCTGTCCATTTTAAATATTTTTGGGGTTTCAAAAAAATTTTTTTTGAATTTTTTAGATTGCGCTACAACATGGAATTCACTTTGAAGCAAAGGTTTTCTAAAAATTTTAAAAAATAAAAAATTTTTCTTTCAGTACATCGGCAGTATGGAAATGGGAAGTTCTCGACCTGGAGCTCGTTTTGAAATTCTTGCAGCAATGCGCAGAGTTCGTTACGAATTTAAAGCGAGGAATATCAAAAAGCGGCTTGTCGATATTGTGTTAGTTTATTTAATTCTTTTAATTTTTGGGTTTCATTTTTAAAAGAATTTTTTCTTTAAATCTGGGGTGGTCCATCAATTTATTTTGGAAAATTTTTGGGCCTAAATTTTGAAAAAAATTTTTTGAAAATTTTTGGGTCATTGTTTACTTGTTCCAAGGTCAATGATTAATTTTATTCCAATAGGACTTTTAAAAATATTGTGAAGACGTTTCCATGTTTTTTTCCTGCTAATGCAACCTTAGGAAATCTAAGCAAATATGACTAGCAAGAAAAATTTTTTGAAATTTTTTGGAAAATTTTTTGTCCGCAAGTTTTATTGCGGATATAATTTGCGGACTTTTAGAAGCGTAAAAGTGGAGACCCATTAATTTTTTTTAAATTAATCTGTGCCTTTTTCTGACCTTTATTTTTTTCTTACAGTGTTTCTGTTGATGGCGTAAAAGTTGTGTTGCAAAGGAAAAGGAAAAAACAAAAATATATGGATGAAAGTAAAATGTGAGTTTTTGAAATTTTTTGAAATTAAAAAAAAATTTTTTTTATTTTTTTTAAAGGTTGGTAATGTCCCATCCAATGTACAGGTTTTTATTTAAATTTTTATTTATCTTTAATTTTAAAAATAATTTGTAAGGGTTTTCTATGTTGCCCACGACTCTTATGATCTCCAAATATTTTGTTATGTGGCTAGAGATGGCGCTTCAAATTCGTTCAAATGTAACGTCTTTAAATGTCCAGATAAAGTTAGTTTTGAATTTTTTTAAATTTTTTGGAAGTATTTTAAAGGTGGTTTTCTGGGGTTTTTTGACAATTTTATTTTTTAATTTTGTGCTCTCAAAAGTCTCGGAGTTTTTTTTGTAAATTTTTATTCGATTTTTTTGGCTCCAAAAATAATCCTCTTTCCTTTTTCCTTCTCTTCATCTCTTCCTTTTTTGGTAAAATTATTTGATTTTTGAATTTTTTAAAATTTTTTTGACTTGCGGATTTTTGGGGAAAATTTGCGGACTTTTAGAAGCCTAAAAGTACAAAAGTCAAAAAAAATTTTTTTTCAAATTTGTCCTTAAAATACGGGGTTTTTACAAAGTAATGACGCACATTTTAATTAAATGACCCAATTAAATTTTAAAATTTATTTATTTTTCTCCCTTTAATTTGCGTCATTTATATCTCTAGACAAATTAAACTTTAAAAAAAAGTCCACAAAATCGTTTTATTTTTCATTAATGTTGTCGTCATTCTCTTTTCTTGTCTGACGTTAGTGAAATAAGAAAAAGTTCACGTTTTCAAATTTAAAAGAAAGAAAAAAATAAAAGAAAAGTGATATCCCCCTTTCTTTTCTCGGACACAAAAGTGTATTCCAGATCATTCTCAAAAACCCCTTTTATTAACTAGTGACGTAAGGATAAAAAAGACAATTGGGTTAATTTAAAAATAGGAGATCAGAAAATATTAGAATGAGTATTGCCAGACAATGTTTTAGTGTTAGACAATGTTTTGGAACAGAAAAGTTTTGAGAAACATGAATGTTTTTAATAGGTAATGTTTGGTTAATAGACTAATAGACAATGTTTTGGTGTTTAGAGAAAGAAAATGTTTTGTTTGGGTTTAGAGAAAGATGTTTTGTTTGGGTCTAGAGAGTGAATGTTTTGTTTGATGTTTTTGAATGTTTTGTTGAAGAGAAAATGTTTTGTTTATATGTCAGAAACATATACAATGTTTGTATGTTAAACAATGTTTTTAACCATGTTGTTTGAAGTTTTGTTTTGATGTTTTGTGGTGTTTAGATGCAAACAATGAGTAAGAGATAATGTTTTTGTTATAGAGACAAGTCTGTTTTTCCAATTTTATATTGTTAGACAATGTTTTAATGATAGACAACGTTGTGTTTTTTATAGACACTCGGTTATAGAGTCCATTCAATGTCTGACGTCGTTGTTAATATTATGCTCATGTCGATCTACGTCGGTTGTCTGCTTATTGAAGTTTGGGTGTGTTGATCGACAATATCTCTCTTTTCTCTCTATTCTACCCCTTTTGTTTAATGAGCAATAAGAAGCAAATGTTCTTTTTTCAAATCTTTTTTAGATCTCCTTGTATACCTATATTTATTTCCAACCGTTTTAAAAGTAGAAGAAAAAAAAAGATTTGGACTTTTCTTTTATCTCTTTTTTAGCACAGCTGCAACAGAAAAAGAAAGTCTTGCTTGAATCGATTCCCTCCCTTTTATATATTATTTTTATATCTACTACCTATATTTTTCTTCTGCCAACCTTTTTGCCTTTTTTCTTCTTTTGATTTTCTCTTTTTCTTCTCTTTTGTGCCGATCATTAAAAAATTAAAACTGGCGACATCATGTCCAAACCTCCCAGCCGGGACCGGGAAATGTACTTACCCGGTAGCACGGCATCTTTACCAAAGAAGAAAACGGGTCAAAGTTCTTCTTCATCAACCCTTCCTTTACCTCCTGGAGCTATTTCTCCAGAGCAACAATTTTATTATCTTCGTCTTATGGCCAAACCTGGGCAAAAACCTCCAGAACCTATAAAAATTAAATTTCCGCGTTGGCCCAATGTTGAGGGTAGTGGTCAACAACCTTCATCCTCCAGAATTGTTGAGGAGCATTTAGAGGTAGTTGATTGATTTTTGGGTGGTTCTTGGGTGTTTTTAATGATTTCTTAATGATTTTGAAATATTTGGTATATTCCCATATATTTCTCAGGATCAAGCTATGGCCGTTGTTCGAACAGTGGGACAAGCATTTGAGGTAGTTTTTAAATTTAATTTTTGCATGATGGTAATTATAGATGAGATTTAGATTGTCGTACGAAAAGCGAATCGAAATCTCTAAAATATCGATATCAATAATGAACATTTTTATTCTAGAATCGTCCCAGTAGAATCGTCCCAGTCCAATTTCGAGCTGGTAATATTCTCCTATTGATAATCACTGGGGATAGACTAATTGATTTAGTAGGGTATTAGTAACTTTGAGATTATTTTCTGGACATGTATTTAAAAATCACAATCAGTATCAGTCTAAAATTGAAATTAAAAAATAAATCAACAACATTTTTTTTAGTTGTGCAACCGTTTAAGTCAAGAACAAAACAAAGAAAGGCAACTTTTAGAAGAAGAAAGGGCAATGGATTCAGCTTTTGCTGCTGCTAGTTCAAGCTCTCTAAGAAAAAAGAACAGTATTGGAACTGAAAGTGATGAACAACAACAACCTTTAGAAAGGAGAATGACCACAAAAGAATCTCCATCTCATAATTCTCCTAGAAGTGGACAACAAAAAAGGCAGTCAATAGTAAGCTTTCTTTGATTCCTTAAAGAAAAAAATTTTTCCTCTCGACAGTTTGTCCCAAAACGAATGACTGTTGAAGAAGAAGACGAGGAGGATGATGGAAATGAAGAAGATGATGAAAGGGAAGGTTCTGAATCTACTACAGGTTTTGAGACTCTAATGGACCTTTTTAACCAATTTATAATTTTTATTAGATAATTTGGACATCCCCGGACCTTCAACATCTTCATCAGCCCCAAGGCAGTCAATTATTTATGAAAGAAGTTCGCCTGTTAAAGCTGTTGTGGATTATAGTCAAATGCCTCCCAATGTTATTCCTGCTAATGTTGCTGCTATTATTAATAGTGGGGCAGCAAGGCATAGGTTTCTTTGATTTTTTTACTTAAAGTTGGGTTAGAAATTTTCAGTTTTTGACAGGTTTCTGATTGTTAATACCGGGGCAAGTTAAAAATGTTTAGAGATCCATTTCTTTGTGGTTGAACTGGGATAATGGGATAAATCTTCGTGGTTCGGCCACTTCCCCCAATTAAACCACTAACAATAAGTGTGACTGGGATAACGTGGTTGGACAACTATTCTTGGTTGGTTTGGCTCTAAATATTTTCTTAACTTGCCGAAAAAGAAGAAAAAGAAGTCCGAACCATTCCATATTTTAGGGCGTTACTCCGAACTTCCTTTCTAGTCAAACTTTTTCAACCTTATTTCTCCACCAATTAAAACTTTTTATTTTTTAGCGGGGCCTCTTCATCTCCTTCATTGGCATTCCACGCGACTGCTATCCCTCAACAACAACAACAAGTATCAACTTCAACTAATCACCCTCAGCTTGCTGCTACATCCTCTTATCCTCTCCCTCAACAACTTCCTTCAAATTTGTGGAACATTCCAATGCAGCAATTAAATCCTGCCCTTTTTCAAAATCCACCCACTAACATTCCTCTTCCTCCTCAACAAACTTTTCAAACTACCCCATCAACTTCAACACAATTTTTGGGAGGTCAACAACAACAACAACTTCCTTCTCTTTATTCAGTAATTTTTTTTTATTTTTTGAATTTAAATACATTAAAGAGGTGATGTTGTTTTTGCGGACTTTGTCTGCGGACTTTTACCCTATTTTCTTTGTTCGTGTTTGATATTTAATTCGTCTTTAAGGAGTAGTTTAGATCAAAAAAGTACAACATAAGTCAATAGAAAAAGTCCACAGAAAAAATCCGCAAAAATGTCCGCAAAAATGGTAGAAATCCGCAAAAATGGTCCAATCTGAAAAATCCGCAAAAACAACATCTCCTCGTTATAACCTTTAAAAGATTATTTTGTACTTTTTTAAAAAATTTTTCTTTAAAATAGATGATTTCTCCAACAACAGTATCTATTCATTCTCCTCTCCTTCTCAGTCCTTACGCAACTTTACAAATTCCTGCACCAGCAACAGCTTCTCTTCCAAGTACATCATCAGATGTTGCAGCTAATACTAACCTTTTAATTAATGACCTATCTTCACCAACCGATGCTCAAAGACAATTAATTAGAGCCCAATTAGAACAAGCACAACAACAGGCACAAGTTGCTGCTTGTCAAGTTCAATTACTTCGAGATCAGTTAAATTCTGAAACAACTGCTAGACTTGAAGCACAATCAAAAACACATCAATTATTAAATTCTAATAGAGAGGTTAATTTTTTAAATTTTAAAAAATTTTTGTGCTATGTCCGCAAAAATTTTGCGGACATAAAAATTTGTCCGCAAAAGTTTGCGGACATGATCAAAAAAATTTTTAATTTGTTTTTCCACTATTATTTTTTGATTTTTAAAATCTTTTTAACAGTTATTAGAGCAAGTTCAAAATTTGGTAAATCGTCTTCAACTTGTTGAAAATAGAATGACTGAAGGTTTAACGAGTAATCGATTGGCAAATGATGTAAGCTTTAATAAAGAGGTTTTTTTAATTTT
Organism: Meloidogyne incognita; assembly: GCA_036172945.1. Taxonomy (NCBI): domain Eukaryota; kingdom Metazoa; phylum Nematoda; class Chromadorea; order Rhabditida; family Meloidogynidae; genus Meloidogyne; species Meloidogyne incognita. The sequence goes on from JARQAC010000003.1 coordinate 10,159,361, forward strand.
AAGTTTAAAAAATTAATGATTTTAGTAAATTTATAAGTATTTTGAGTTTTTTTCGGTTGTGCTCCTCGATGTCCGCAACTTTTTATCCGCAAATTTTATGATTTTAGTTTTAGCATCAACATGGCTTTTTAATCAACATCTGATTTTCGAATGAGAAAATAAATACGAAGAAAAAGTTGCGGACTTTGGGTTATGTCCGCAAAAATTTTTGCGGACATAACCGAAAGATCACGATTTTATGTGTTCTTTCAATTCTATTTTTGTTCAAGGTTCGACATATCGAAAAAAGTGTTTCTGAACAACAGCAAAGTCCTCAACTTAGGCCTCTACAACCACCTCAATCTGAATTGAGTGAAATACAAGTAAAAGAACAGCAACAATTAAAACAACAACAAAATTTGACAGAATTAAAACCTATTCAATTAAAAAAACTTTTGCCTAGAAGAACAAATTCTGTTCATGGTGAAGAGCCGACAACTACAACAACAAGTTTAGCATTTCATGAAGATAATCCACCTCATAAAGAGGGAAGGAGAAGACAACAACAACAACAACGAACAACTTTTGTTAGTGGAACAACATTGGATTCAGCAGAAACTGATTCTGATGAAGATGATTCTGCTATTGGTGTGGTAATTTCTTTTGAAAGAATAATTAGTTTTTATTTTGTTTCCTGAAAAAAAAAGTTTGAATTTATTAAATCCTGTTGGATATTTTTTTAGATTATTTTTCTATCTTAACATTATAATAATGTTTTTTGCGGACGATATTTGCGGACCAAAAACGTAGAGTCCATTGAACAATTAAGTAACAAGGTTGGCATAGGTTGAGAGTCCGGGTCGGTTTGTCAAAATTTCCTTCAGTTCAGATTTGCTGTCGAGCATCGAGTCGAATTTCGAGTAACCCTTCCTATCTCTTCTCCGCAAATGTCTTACATAATAAAATTAAAAAAAATTTTTTTAAGATAAACATTCATCATCAAAAGAAGCGGTAGCCCCAACAACAACAACAACAACAAACCCATCAACAACTACAACTTCCTCTTCTTCCCTTTTAAAACGTTTAGTTCCTTCAATGCCCGGTTCATCAGTATTAGCATTAGGAATGCCTCTATTAGGAATGCCGTTACAACAAATGGCAAAAAATTATTCTTCCCAACAACAACATTCTGGAAGTCCTCCATATCAGCAAAAAAATCAACAAAGAAAAAACAGTTATAGTCAACCACCGGGAGGAGGGGGAGGAATAACAACAAATTTAAGGCCTATAACAATACCTAATGATGGTAAAAAGAATTTAAGAAGATTTTCTCTTCAAGCATCAGAATTTGATCCGAGTGAATTATTACATCATAAACAACATAAAAAAGGGCCTGTTTCAAAAGGGATTTTTGATAAAAAAATGGAATTTAAAAGGTTTGGAGAATTTTTTGACAAGAATTTTTTGCTAGGTTTAAAAAATCTTGTGAAAATTTTTTTTTGAAAATTTTTCGAAAAATTTTTGAAAAAATTTTTATTGAAATTCTTTGAAGCTGCGAAAAAATTTTTTTGAAAATTTTTGTCAGATTTTATTTTGAATTTTTAAAATAATATTACATTCTTTTTCATTTTTTACAGAATGTCTTTCAACACAAACCCAAACAAAAAATCCTCTGAAGATAAAAGTTTAATTAGTGTTCCTGACAAGGATTGTGAAAGCATTTGTGCTGATAGTAAGTGAAAATTCTTTGAGAAAAAATTAAAAAATTTGTTTTTTCTTTTAAAGCTACACTTTCTGATTTACTTCCTCCAAGTGAAAGGAGAAATTCTCGTTCTTCACCAGATAAAAAAACTGTTTCGCCTGGATCACAAAGGAGAAGAAGTTCGGCAAGTTTGCATAGTAATACAACTTCTACATTTGGGAAAAAATGATTTAAAGAAAAAATTTTTTTCTCGAAATTTCCTAAAATTTTTTTGTTAAATTTCATTGTAATGATACTCTTCTCTTTTTCTCTCTCAAAAAAATTATATTTTTTAATTGCCTTATTTTCATAATTTTTGCTTGGTTTAAAAACACAAAATTAAAACTCACTTTTTTGCTCAAAAAAATCATTTATATATTTTCTATTTTGTTCTAATCGGTTAAATTATCCTGTTTATTTATAATTTTTAAACAAATAAGTAGTGAGATTTCCAAGCATTTCTTTGTTAAATTCCGTTTGTGTTTTGTTTTTAGTGTTTAAGTACGAAGATTAGAAAATCTGCTTCTATGTGTTTCATGGTTGAGTGGGTTACGTGTCAGTTTGAGGTTGTTAACGATTGAAGGTTCGAGTCCAGATGAGGTTTTCTTTTTTATTTTTCTTTAAATTTTTATTGTTTCATTTTTCTTGTGGGGGTAAAGGCTCCAGATTTTCGATAATTTTTTTTTATCTAATCTCTTTTTTTATCTGGAACGTTAAAAACGTTTAAAAAATCCCCTCTTCAGTTTAACTTTATTCCTTTTTAAACCATTTTCGATTTTCATTCCCAAAGGACCGGGTCATCTAAAAAAGACTTCTTTTTTAGCCCTTACCCTTAAACAAAAAGAATGAGAGATTTTTCCTATTTTCCAGCCGATATAGAGTAAATTTATTTTTAACGTTAAAGAAGAAATAGTGTATAAAATTGAGAGAGAGGTTAGAGAAAAGTTGTGTGTTAGAGTAATGCTTTTACTATAAAAAGAATTGAAAGCAACAACAAAATAAATAAAAGAGGCACATACTCATTCATGCACTCGTGCCAGAAGCTTCTGTGTGTGTGTGTGTGAAAAAGAAATGTGAGGGGAATCTTCTCATATAAAAAAAGTTAGGAGGGTGAAAGGGCATTTTTTGTGTGTGTGACTGGAAGTCTTTATTGTCCAAAAAATATTTTTTTTTCGTTTTTTTGAATAGCTTCCGCTTCTTATATATACACAAACATCGTGACAGCAGTTCAAAAACATTTTTATTACCAACCAAGTGTTTTATAGCCAATTAATTTTTAATTTAATAGAACCACTTGATTTTTTGCTTTTATTCTTAAGCATGTCTACTGTTATTTTTATTTTAGAATTTATTCAGAAATTTTTAAAAATTTTTGAGGGCTTTTTTAAATTGATTTTTTTTGCCCGCAGAAAATTTGCAGATAATTTTTGAATTTTTTTGTCAGCAAAAAATTTGCGGACAAACTATTAATTTTCTATTTTTTACAGATATGCCTTCATTATTTAATTATTTTTTAATAAAAATCAGAAGAAAACAACAACAACATTCCTCATTATTTTTAATCTTTATTTATTTAATTATTTTATGCTTTACTCCATTAAAATTTCAAAATATTACCTTCAACAACAATACTGGTTTAATCGAAAGTGAAGATGATTGTTTATCCCCTATAAAAATTGGTCTTCTTTTACCTGAACAATACAGACAGAGAATTGATCCATGGCTGTCACTTTCTTTAAAACATTTACATCAAATTTTGAAAAGGTTTGTTTTCTTTTAAATTTGTCCGCAAGTTTTGTCCGCAAAACTATTGCGGATTTTTTCCAAAACAAATGTTTTTAAGGCAAGAATAAAAAATAAAAACTTGCGGACAAATTTTGTCCGCAAAAATTTTAGCGGACAAAACTTGCGGACTTTTTCCCGGCTTAAAATTTTTTTTAAATAGTTCACCGTTGGCTTTGGCCTCTCATTGTTTACAATTGGTTATTTAAAATTTTAAAAATATTAAAAAAATTTATTTAAAGGCACCAAAAGACACTGCTTGTAAAACTTCTTTGGGTATGAAAGCCCTTTTTGATTTGATGGGTCCACAAGAATCTGGAGGAAAAGTGGTTGCGCTATTTGGGGATATTTGCACGTTTGTTTAATTTTTAATTTAAATTTATTATTTTTAGTGATGTTAATGAACCTGTGGCCATGGCGGCAAAGTAAAAATTTAAAAAATAAAATGATTAATTTGCGGACAAAAATTTGTATACAAATTTGTCCGCAAAAATTTTGCGGACAAGTTTTGCGGATTTTCCGAAGAATTTTTTTGACATTTCTGGACAAAAATTTTTTTTAAAGGAGTTGGAATATTGTGCATCTTTCATTTACGGAAACACATGCAAAATTTGGAACGGCTGATTCTAAAGAGGTTTTTTTGAGTCGAAAATTAAATTAAAATTTTTTTGTAGCTTTATCCAAGTTTCTTTCGCATTGCGCCTGGAGATTTAAATTTTAATAGAGCTAGAAAGGAATTAATTAAAGGTAATTTTTAATTTAATGGAGATCCGGGTAGAAGGACCAGGTTTGATTTTTTCCACTTTCGCGGATTTTTCTCCCTTTGGTTCCGCCACATGGTCTTGTTCATGTTTCATTTTCCGGTCTATTTTCATGGGTTTTCTAAAATTCCCATCCCTAGCCGTTAAAGTCTCATAATTTTTTAAATTTAAAGCTTTTGGTTGGCGCCGTGTTGGAAGCATTAAACAAAGTGACCATTCCTCTCTAGCCTTAGCACATGAACGTTTAACTACAAAACTTGAACTTGGAGGGGTGCAGGTTGTTTATACAGCAAGTTTGAGTGGTGAGAGTAATGACCAGGCAATTGAAGCGGAATTGGATGAATTGAAGGTTTGTTTATTTTATATATCTATTTTTCTGTTCTGGTTTTTATTCTGATTTTCGTTCTGATTTTTTTGTTCTGATTTCCGTTGTTTTTCTGTTCTGATTTTTGGTCTGATTTTCGTTCTGATTTTTTTGTTCTGTTTTTTGTTCTGGTTTTTATTCTTTTTTTCGTTCTGATCTTTTTATTCTGATTTTCTTATTTAGCAATTCTGATCTTGTAATTCTGGTTTTTTATTATGATTTTTTAAAACCAGAAAAATTTTTCAGCACAGAGATGTTCACATATTTATTGCCGATCTCAGCCGTTCTCTAGCTCTTCGTGTATTTTGTGTTGCTTTTCGTTTAGGCCTTTATGGAAATAATTTTGCTTGGATTCTCCCAGGATTCAAAATTTCTCCAGACGGGACAATAAATAATTTTTGGTGGCAGAATAATTATTTAAATATTCAAACAAATTGTTCTTTGGAAGAAATTGAAGAAGTGTTAACTGGACATTTTGCTTTAGATCAAGCACTTATACGGCCTTATGAGAAAGGAAAAGAAGAAATTTTGGCTAGTGGGAAGGTTTGTTTTTTATATTTTTTTTCGTTTTTTTGATGATGCATGGGAGAGGGTTGGCTCGAAATTTCAATTTCGGCTTTCGATTTCTGATTTTTTCGCATTTTTGAAAATTTTCCAAAATTATCAATTTCCGCTATCTTGGGCACTTATAGAGTTTCTTAAAAATTAAACACTTTCTCCTCTTTTCTAAAATTTTTTTAAAAACAGGATTTTTCCCTTTCGATTCCTGACGTTTTTTCTTTCCTATTTCTGAAAATTTTTCCAAAAATTTCCAATTCTCAACCTCTGGGATGATTTCTTAGGTTTTTTTAAGAAAATCGAACATTTTGTCTCCTTTTTTAAATAAAAAATATTTTTAAAGACTCCAACCCAAATTCTTGAAGAATTCCATCAAAACTGTCTACAAGAATATGGCTCAAATACAGAATGTCAAACAGACTCATTAGCACATTCATCTTACGCTTATGATGGAATTTTGGCTTTAGGCTTGGCTTTAAATAAAAGTTTGATTTTAAAGAAAGGAGAGGAACACGAATTTGAAATTGACAAAAAACTTTTTGTTTCAAAAATGAGAAAAACAGATTTTGAAGGTTTAAGTGGAAGAGTTCGTTTTGATGATAAAGGGGAAAGGCTTGGATTGGTACAAATACAACAATTAATTAATGGTTCTTACTCAATTATTGGATTCCTCGATAATGCTGATGGACGGTTTCAGTTGAATAAGGATATAGGTTTGAGTTTATTTTTTAATTTTTTTGGGGCAAAATTGGGAAAAGAATGAATAACTGAAGAAATGATATTCAAAAGAAGGAGATAAAATATGGGCGGATGCTTCTCTGTGCGCAATTTTTATCAGCAATAATTCTAAAAATTTCGGATAAATTATGCGGATTTCGTTTATGAGTATTTTATGCCTCCAAAATAGTTGTTAAAAAATGAAAAAAATTTTTGCGGACAAAAAATTGTCCGCAAAAAAATGCGGACAAAAACTTGCGGACATTTGTGTCCATTACCTAATTAATTTTTTTAAAGATTGGATTCCACCAGCTGATTCAACACTTTTATTACGTAGAAGAGAATATGTTTCTGCACTTTTATTAATAATTATGTGTTCATTAGCTTTTGCTGGAATTTGCTTAGCTTTGATTTTTTTGATTGTTAATATTAAATTTAGAAATCACAGGTTTATTTTAAAGCTTTTTTGGGGTTTTTATATTTTTTTAAATTAAAGATTTATAAAAATGTCAAGTCCGGTATGTTTTTAAAAAAAAGATTCTTTTTAAAGTTGAACCTCTCCATTGTCACACTAAAAAATCACACTAAAAAATCACATTAAAAACACTAAAAATGATCTTTTTTTTTAAATTTTCTTCGGATTTTTCCACATGTCCTACACGTAATTTTATCAAAAATTCAATTTTGTTGTGTTTTTTCGTTTCACTTTTGGAGCTGCGTAAGAGAAGAGGTTCAACTTTTTTTTTAATTTAAAATATAACTTTACACAAAAAAATTTTTTCTTTTTTTTTCATTGTCTTCTACAGAACATGAACAATTTGGTTTGCTTTTTTTATCTAAAAAATTATTTTATTAAAATTTTTAAAAGATTATTTGTGGTTCTTTATGTGCTTATTTAACAATTTTTCTTCTTTCTGTGGATACTAGAATGGTTTTTTTAGATTTTTTTCAAATAAAAAAAATTTTTTTAAAGGTCAGTATACGACGTTTTGAACAGTTTTGCTATGTTTGTTTTTTTCTTTTAAATTTTTTTTTGAATAAGTCAAAAAGGAATACTATGTATGGTTTTATTTCCTTTTTGGTATAAGTGGATTTTAGGCGTACACCCCTCTGTTAAAATTCCAAGGGTCTTTTAGGACGCTATAGTTATTGAACTGTTATTTTCCTTTGGAATTTTGCAGACAATTTTTGCGGACTTTACTTGCGGACTTTTTTTATTTACCACACTAAAAATAAGTATTAAACTTTATTTTTTCCAAAAAAATTTTTTTCTTTCGTATTTAAAGGCAAAAGTTTGGATTCTTTGTTTTGGTTTTACCCTTGCTTTTGGTTCTATGTTTAGTAAAACATGGCGAGTTCATTCAATTTTTACTGTAAACTTTTTTATTAAATTTAAAAGAAATTTTTTTTAATTTTTAAAGAATATTAGACGTGACAAAAAAGCAATAAAGGATTCTAAACTTTATTTAATTGTTGCTTGTTTGTTGGCGATGGACGGGGCAGTTTTGCTTTTATGGGCATTGATATCACCCTTTAGATTATCTCTAGCTGAACGAGGACAATTTGTTAGTTTGTTTGATTTATTTTTGGGTAATTTTTAAAGAATACACTTCTGTTTGAGAGTCAGGCACGTAGCCAAGGGGGAGGGAGGATCTTGAGACCCTTTTCTCAGTAATTTTGACTCAGGTGTCCTCCATGGTTCTACTGTCCTCCTAATTTGATTTTTAACCCTTTTAGTCACACATTCACATATAACCCCCACATCCTTGATTCATATCTTGTCCCCAATCCCTAAATTTATTTTTTGTCCTGTGCCTTCAATTCCATGGCTCTCCGTCTCCCTCCTATTCGAATCTTGAAAATTTTTTTTTAATTTTTAAATACAGAGAGAAGAAAATATGTTAATTATCCCAGAATTAGAACATTGTGAATCTTCACATTCTGTTGTCTTTCAATTAGTTTTTGCTATAACTAAAGGATTATTAATGGTTTTTTTATTTTATTATAAATTAAAAAAAAATTTTTTTAAGTTGTTTGGTTGTTTTTTGGCTTGGGAAACTAGAGCAGTTAATGTGCCTGCATTGAATGATAGTAAATATATTGGGATTGCTGTATATGCTATTGTGGTATTTATTTTTTTAATTTTGATAGTTTTATGGCCATCTTAAGCGGGTTTTTTTTGGGTCTAGGACAGTTCACCAAAAAGCAATTCACCAAATGACAGTTCACCAAAATGCAGTTCACCAAAAAACAGTTCACCAAATGGGGTAATTCACCAAAAGTCAATTCACCAAATAGACTATTCACCAAATGGGTAGAATAGACAATTCACCAAAAGTGTTAAATCTTAACTATATCAGCCTAGAAAGTGATCAGCCGCGATAAAAAATGAGTGATTGATCAACACGGTGATTGATCAGCCGGTAAATTGATCAACAAGGAGCGGATCAGCTAGTGATCAACCGAGAGATGGTCGACAAGTGATCAATAAAATTTCGATCACGCTCATGTTGATCACTGTACCTGTTGATTATCTTCATCTGATCATCTTCTGGCTGATCACTTTTCGGATGATCACTTCCGATCACTTTCCTGCTGATCACTCTCTCGGCTGATGACACGATCACTTCTCTCGTATGATGAAACGATAATCTGATCAGTTGATCAGATCACTCGATCACGTGATCAAATCGCTTGCTTGATCGCTCGATAATTAGATGCTCGATTGATGACCTGATCTCTCGATCATTGACTTGATCAGCGATAACTTGATTGATCTTGATCAGCGAAGAATATTTAACGGTCGATTTCTCGATTGATCACTAGTTCGATCAATAAAATAAGCAAAAACGTGTTCTTATCACTTAGTTATAAGTTTTAGATAAGATTGATAACGTTTGGTGAATTGTCTATTATACCCTTTTGGTGAACTGTCTTTTTGGTGAATTGACGTTTGGTGAATTACCCCATTTGGTGAACTGTTTTTTGGTGAACTGTCTTTTGGTGAACTGTTTTTTGGTGAATTGCTTTTTGGTGAACTGTCCTGACACGGTTTTTTTTCTTGTGTTTCAAATGTCCGCAAGTTTTGTCCGCATTTTATCAAAAAAAGAATTATTTAAAAAAATATTTTCCACTGGACTTAAAAAAAGGTTTATTGTAACTGGAGGGTAGTATTTTTAAAAGAAACCATTGTGGACAAAAAATTCGCGGACAAAAAATTTGCAGAAAACTTGCGGATAAAAAACATTTTACTTTAATTTTTAAGATCTTCCGTTTTAAGATTTCTCTTATTTTTTAAAGGTTATGTGTGCAGTTGGATTAGCTTTAGCACTTATTTTGCAGGTTTATTAAGAAAATTATATAACTTCTTCAAAATTTAAAAAAGGATCATTTAAACGAAGCATTTGGTTTAATTAGTATTTTTATAATTTTTGGGACAACTTTAACTCTTTGTTTGGTCTTTGTTCCAAAAATTGTCGAATTGTGGAAAACACCAAAAAATGCTTGTGAGCAACAAAAACATCAAAGAAAAGGAATGATGAAAAGTGTTGTTGGTGGAAAAAATAATTCTTCTTTAATTAATTCAAAACGTTCTGCTGGTGGAACAACAACAACAAAAACAAATTCTACAACAACACAAGAAGGTTTACATAGACAATTATCTTTGTAAGTTTAACAAAGAAAAATATTTGTAAATTTTTTGCGGACACTTCTTGCGGATTCATAAACCATTCCTCGTCCCGAGATCTGAACAAAAATCTTATCTCATTATTTTTGAGATATCTCGTATGACACCTTCCATGAAATTCTATCTTAAACTTTTGCGGACAGTTTTTGCGGATTGTTGGTTTTTTGCGGATTGTTTTTAACCCTCCAAAAGTAAGGAGATACTATTTTGCTTGAATTCTCTCCCCATTATTAAAAAAATTATTTTTTTTTAGAATTTCTCCCGAAGAAATGTTGAGGAGAAGTGGGCTTTTAGAAGTAGAAAATTTGAGGTTACATCAAACACTTGTTGAGGTAAATAATTTTAAAGATAATTAATAGACGATTTCTTTTTTAAGAAATCTAACCACCTCAAAGAATTACTTGAAAAGGTAAAAGAACTTGCTGAACAACTTGGAGGTTTTCTTTAAAAATTTTTTTTTGAAAATTTTTTGTCCGAAAAATAATTGCGTATAAAACTATTTTTGTAAAATTTTTTGAAATTTTTTGAGAAAATTAAAAAAAATTTTTTTCATTAGAAATTGAAGACGAAAAAATTTTGATAGAAGAAAAACAACAACAACAAAAAACTATTAAAAAATCTCCTATTCATTTGGGTATTCCACAAGAGGAAGAAGAAGACAATGAAAATACAAAAAGAAGATTATCAGCAAGGACATTAACTGCAGTAGTTCAACAATTTAGGTTAAGGAGAACAAAGACAAGTAGTTGTTTAGAATAGAGTTGAAAGAGGGAAATTAAAGATTTTTAATTTTAAAAGATTCTCAAACTTTCTGATCTCATTTTTTCAAATTTTTATTGCCATAAGAGGGTCTCTTTCCCCTTCCAGATTGTTTATATTTGACTCTAGTCTAGGGGGCATCCTTTCCGTGTAAATCGTATTTTTGGAATGCATGTTGCAAACAAAGAACTTATGTTTGACAGAATTAGTTTTTTTAACTGACCCGAACCTCCTAATCCCGATCCAAACCCTAAACCTACTCATAATTTTCGACCCAAACCCCAATCCAAAGAAAATTAAACCCAACCCGGTTCATTCTTGGTCCTGAACCGGAGTCATAATTGTTTTTCAAGCATTTCAATTTTTCCGATTGAAGCCCCGACCCAAGCCTAGAATCGTTAGGACCCTTGATGTCAAAAAAAGCAATAATTTTACTAAGAAAATATTTTTTTAGAAAATATGTTAAAATTGTTTTACATATTTTGTGTAAAATTGAGAAAATTCATACACAACCTTCTTAAATAATTAACCATCTTTTTTTTAGCCACAAATATCTAATAAAGCAGTTACAGCAGCTTCTTTAACACCTCCTTTAGCTTCCAAAACTTGTTTAATTACTTCTCTTTCAATAGTCGGAAACATTTCTGCCAATTCATTCAATTCCTCTTCAGTGAATAGAGGAGCATCTTTAAAAAGAGAAAATTTTTTAAAAAATTAAAAAAAAAACAAACTAATAATAGCTCTTTCTTCTCCTTGATTTTGTGGACGTGGAACTTGTGAGAAAGACACAACCAAATTTATAACTCCTTCTTTGCCTTCTCCCTTAAAAAATGTATTTTTAAAAGGTAAAGTTAGTTTAGGGGCCCGACTCCGATATGGCAATAGCCAAAGAGTTTGTCAAGCTGACATAAGTCAAAGACATTCAACACCCAATCTCAAATATATGCCGAGATACCCAGAAACTTGAAAAAAAACCATGGGGGCCAGCATATTTTTGGGTCAACAATTCGATTATATAGCTTACTTGAGGTCCACTAAGTTGATACCATTCATCAATTACTTCACGATTAAAAATTCCTTGAGGAAGGATTATATGTGCCCATGCAACTAATTCGTCGTTGGTGAAAGCACGCTTGAATATAAAAAATTTTTTTATTTCTAAAATAAAGAAAAAAAACCTCATCAAATATTTGCAAATAGACTGATTCAACTCCTTCAGGTAAATAAGCGTTAACTGTTCGATTCCAATGTGGAGCCTTCCCTCCATTAACACAAGTTGGTGTCTCAAATAAAGTATGTCCTATAAAATAAGAATACAATCGGATCTGCTATAAGTTATTGGTACCTTTGGGGGCTGAATACCTTGTAAGGAGTGCCTTAAGGTCGGGAGTACCTTATAATGGAGGGTAAATTAAATTGAGAAGTGCCTTATAATGAGGCAGTAATAATTAGGCAGCTATCTAAACTATACCTTCTATTTAAAATACACCCCATAATAAGACCTAATTTCTTCATTCCCAACATTGTGTCTTATAGTTAGGTCTGTCTGTCAATTAAAAAATATAAAAATATACCAATTCTCAATCGAATATACGGATCCATTCGAACACCTGGAAGTCCATAATTTTTGGTCAATTTTGCTTCCACAATTTTAATAGAAAGTCGGCCTCGAGTATGTGGAGGAACAAACGAGTAAAAATTCTCCTTAAAAATCAAAAAATTTTCCCTTAAAAAATTTTCTTTAAAAAACCGCAGATCCAAAAGATTGGTAGGGTACTTGTTGGGGAATTGAAGGAATATTTTGTTGTTGTTCTTGAACATTTTGGGGAATGGTAGGATCTACTTCTGGCTTGGAAACGCGTAAAAAGTCATCAGGAAGTTGGCCAATCAAAACCTTTAGGTTAAAAAAATATTTTTTTGAAAATTAAAAAAATAAGAAATAACCCGACTACGAAGTTCTGACAAATTCAAAGAATTTTTTGATGGTAGAGGTCCAGCTTGTGCCATAATTAATTTATAAGACAAAATAAAATAAAATTTCAAAATTAGGTGTCCGAAAATAAAAAAAGGACTAAAAACACTTAACCATTTAAAAGTTACCATTTTGACATTTTCCAATCCAACATTTTCCTTTTCTACTTCCCATCTATTTTTTCCACTTTCTCTTCGATTTTTTTGATTTTTTGCTTAATCTTCATTTTTTTGGGCTGACTTAATCTTCTTTGAGGTTAATTTAACCTTTGTATTCGCGGAAAGATTGATGTAATCTCTTAATCTTTTTCAATCAATTTTTGAAGAATTATTCGGGTTTTATCAAGAAAATTGACAAAAATTGATATTTCGTCGTTTGTCCCTTTTATTGATACTTGCTATTTTAATTTTCTCTCCAGACTTGGTTTTATTTACATATTTTTAGCCAATCAGCTCAAAGCTTACTTCTAATTTCCTTTCTTCTTAATTATAAGCATGGCCTGTTTACAGAAACTTCGAGAAGATATTGCCTTGCTTGAACGATTGTTTCCTAAAACACATGAACGCTTTCAGGTTTGTTTTTCTTTAGAAATCTTTCAAATATTTTTTCAGATTGTGTCCGCTTCAATTGACGAACTTGAGGTTAAATTTGTTGGGACAGATGGGAAGTCTATTCAGATTTGTGCTAACATTCAGGTTTGATTATTGATTTTGGTCGAGGATATTGGCCAGATTCTTCTCCTTAAGTCAGGGAAACATTAAGGAACACGGAAAAATACCTTGATCTTGACTCTGGATCCAGGAATACTCAGTATCGAGATCCAGGTCGATCTCTGATTAGCTCTGCTTTAGATTTGTATTCTTTTAGGAAAACTACCCACGAGAGCCTCCAATTTGGTTCAGCGAATCTGACGATGCTATAGTCACCGCTTTACTTGAACAGCTCACTCAAAGTCAGGATGGCACAGGTATTCTGGCACAATTGCATATGCTCGTTCTCAGGCTTTGTACTGCGCACAATCTGACTGCGCCGACAGAACTTGAAGCGATTGCTCCGGTTTTTTTAATTTTTATTTTTTATTTATTTCTATCTTAAGAGTCCATTAGACGAGCGCGACGAAGGGAATGGGAGCGAATTGGAAAGCACTGTGGATGATGACGAAGAGGATGATTTGATGTGCGAAATGGAGGATGTTGGGGCTGCACGTGTTGAGCATTCTGAAGATGGACTGGTATATTAATTTAAGAATTATTAGCACTTGTCGACTATCTTCCCTTTTCCCCTTTTCTTTTTTTCCTTACCTTTACTTTTTGGGTACAAATAATGGCCTTTACCTCTTATTAAGCCGCAGATTTTTTATGAATATATTTTATATTTTTGCTATAATTTAGGTTCCACCTGAAGGATTAGCCGTTATTACTCGTGTTTCCCAAGTTCAACGTCAGCAGCACCTTAAAGGTTGTTTTCAATTTAAGTATTTGATTCATTTTTAAATTTTATAGGCGCTCCAGCAGGTTCTGTAACAGCGTCAGATCGTCTTATGAAAGAGCTTAAGCAGATATATAGCAGTGATAATTATAAAAACGGTATCAAGGCTTTTAATTTTTTTGGTATTATCAGGGTTATCATTTTTTTGGTATTTATCAAACCGGTTATTGACCGATACCCTACAGTTTCGGTTATCGCTATTTTCGACCCCCTGTTTTCGATTCTGGTTCGGTTAACTGTTTGTGTCCAATCCTAGTTTTTATATAAAATTAAAATTTAGGTGTTTTCTCAATCGAATTGGAAAAGGATAATTTGTATGAGTGGAATGTCAAATTGAAGAAAGTTGATGAAGATAGCAATCTTGCAACAGACTTGAGACAATTGGCTAAACCTCCACACAACAAAGATGGACTTCTTTTTCAATTTATTTTTGGGACTTCTTTTCCGTTAGTTTTTAGTTCGAAAATTATTTTCAATTTTTTTCTAAAGGTTTGAGCCTCCTTTTGTTCGTCTTGTTTCCCCAGTTGTTACAAACGGTTTTTTTTTAATTTTTTAAAAGAATTTTCTACTTGATTTAATTTTTACAGGGTTTGTTTTGAGTGGTGGTGCTCTTTGTATGGAACTTTTAACCAAACAAGGATGGACAGCTTCTTATAGCGTTGAATCATTAATTACTCAAATCTCTGCTACTTTGGTTAAAGGAAATGCTCGTATTTCATTTGAACCAAAAAATGGGAATACTTATAGTTTGGTTAAAGCTCAGCAATCTTTCAAGTCTCTTGTACATATTCATGCTAAATCAGGTTTGTTTTTTTTCTTATTTTTTTGGGCGAGAAAAAGGAATGTCACTGGTTATCTGAAATGCAGACTTTTTTTTACACGATCCGAGAACTTTTCGAAAACCAGCCCAGACTTCTTTTTCGATTTCCCTGACTCGTACTTTTAGTTTCCTCTCTCATCTTCACTCCTCTATTAATTTCCATCCTTTCTCCTATCACAATTATCCCCATCTCTCCTCCCATCGCATTCCACCAAACCTTCGTGATCCTTAAAGTCGTAAAATCAATCCCGTTTATCATAAAGAATCCTGAGTTTCCACTTATAACCACAATTACCTTTTTCATAAAAATAAAAGATTTTTTAATATAAGGTTGGTATACACCACCAAAAAATGAAGGCTGAAAGGATTAATATTTAAGTAAGAAAAAAATTCAAATTTTTTGATTGGAAGTAAGTTTAAAATATATTTCTTGATAAAAATTCTAAAAAAAATTTGAAAAATATAAAAAAAATTTTGAGACTTCCATTTATCGATTATAATATCTCTTCTCTCTCGTGAATATATTTAAAAACATCTATCGTTTTTTTGCTGATTTACTCGTATTCTCTACTATTTTAAATATTATGTAAATGATGGTTAGCAAATATATTTTGAGAAAATATTTTTTTTTTGAAAATTCCTAGGACCTTCTAAATTCAGGTTTAGTCCTTTTCAAAAATTTATTTGCTTTTCATAAAAAAAATTTATTTTTTTGGGATATTTTACTTGCTTCTTTCCACTCATACTACATTCTTTTTTTTTGTTTTTTTTGAATATGGACCTTAAATAGGTGTAATTATACATCTCTTCATTAAAAAATTTTTTTGTCGCGTGTAAATATGAAAAATTTTATTGAATTATAAAAATTGAATTTTTAAAATTTTTAAAAAGAGTGAAATTGAGTTAGTTTATTGAAGAAGGTTAAATATAAGCAAGTTTTTTAAGTTAGTTTAATACTCAAACTTTAAAACTTGTCTCTTGTAAGCAGTTTAGTGTAATGGTTAGTGAGTTTGTTTTGGCTACTAAACTAGTAAGGTTCAATACCAGCCTAGGGTTATAGTGACTCGAAGCTTTTTTAAATTTAGGGGACAAGTTAGCTTTATGATTTTTTAAATTTGTTTAAATTAAAAAAAAATTTTTTAGAAGCCTTCCAAATTAATTTAAAAAATTTTTTAAGAGCTTCTAATTTTCCCCCATTTGTCAAAGACCATAAACTTTTGAGGTAAAAAGTTATGTGGTAAAAGCCAATTTATTTTATTGTTTATTTGTCCACATTGAAAAGGGGGAAAATATTTTTATGTGTGGACAGCAGTTAAAGCGCAAAAAAAGAGGAAACAGAAAGTAGAGTTGTGGTGGCTGGCAGTGTCACTCACACAAAAAGCTTTTTAAAAAAGGCAAAACCGATTTTTTAAGGCCTAGGAGGAAGAAGAGTGGACAATATATAAGTTTAATAATTTATTTTTAGCTTTGAAGAATGGTTAATTAAATGATGGGGAAAGATTGAAAAAGCTTTTAAAATAAATTGAAAGAAGCTGACCAGTTTAATAAAGGAGGCTTTTTCTTTTAACTCTGCAAAAATCTTAACAGATGGGTTGCTCTATTTCTTTTTTTTCGTTGTTGGTTAAATCTCTCTCAATCCTTGACAATCCAACCCTCAAAAATACTGACCAGATCCAACAAAAAAACTTTTTTTTAAATCTGACCCCATGAAAGATTAAAACATAGAATTACTCTTCACTAGGGATGTCGGTTTCACCAAATTCTTAGGTTAACCGAACCGAAGGTCTTCGAGGTTTCGGTTCAGTTTGAAACCGACAACTCTAATCTTCACATATGTATGTGCTCTTCATTCCCATTTCTCCTTGTTATTTTTGCATCCACATTCCAACAACTTACTAATTTCTTTTTAAATCAGACCCTTCTTTTCAATCTCTTTTATTTGTTATCTCTTTCAAGGTATTTCTCCTTTAAATAAATGAATATTTTCTGGGCAGACTTGCATATATTTTTCTGTCAGCTTTTTAGCATTATTCATTTGTTGATTCAACTAGTTTTGTGATTGATTAGATTGAAATAAAACTATTTAAATGTAAAAGAAAAATAACGGCCTTAACCTAATTTTCAACCCTTCGTGTCCACCCATTTCTTCCAATTTTTCTCTCCAAACGGGACAACAACAAACAACCAAACACACACAATCCTTTTTTTATTTTTTTCTTGCCATCTGCCTATTTTTATTTATATTTGCGCGTTCCGTTCCTTCGCCACATTTTATTTTTACACACAAACAAAAAAAAACAGCCGCCACATTTTAAAGAAAATTTTTCTGTTTTAGTCTTAAAATGCCTTCTTATTTTAGGGGAGGAAAACAAATTTTTTGAAGTAAAGAAGCTTTTTAAGCTTTGGAGAATTAATTTATTTAATTGTGAGAGATTGTTGTGAGATTAAAACCCTGCTGGATTCTGTTCTGAAAAAAAATTTTTTTTAAGAAGTTTGCTTGAGGGATCCTGCAAACTAGGAATGGGTCGAGTTACTCAAAACCCTAGAGCTGAACCCCCAGACTTCAACTCTAAATCCGAAACCTGACCCGAAGAAAATTTTACAACACAACCTAACTTTTTTCTTAATTTTTCTCAACCAATCCGATTTTTTATCTTTCTGATTGAAAAAGAAAACAAAGAATGAGTTTGTCGGTTGCTACTCTAAATATAGCGATTAACCAATTTCTAATCTATTAGAAATATTTTTGAAGATTAATTTCTATTTTCTGATTTAAAAATTTTATTTTTGAATTTTGAAACTATTCTTGGACTTTTTTTTGAAAAAGATATTAAAAAAAATTTTTTTTATAATTTTTATGACGCACTGACCTTCACCCCCCTTCAAAACTAAAAAATTATTATTACCCACAAAAACCCCCATCTGTCCTTTCATTTAATTTTCTTTCCTTAATCTAACTCTTTATTCTCTCTCAAAATTTTTTATTTATTTATTTATTCATGACCGCCAATCTCTCTCTCCTCTTCTCTCCCTTCTATTTCCTCTATTCAATTCCTCCTCATCGTGCCACCCATTTCCTCCTCCTCCCCTTTTTTTCCTCGATGCGGTTGAAAATAGGGCAAAATGCTGCTTAAATATTGTAAAAAAAAATTTTTTTTTGCTGTGTCTGTCTGTACAAAGGAACATTAAAAAAATAAATATTTAAAAGGGCAAAAAAAAAAGACAGTCATTGTTGGTGACCAATAAAAATATTTATAGCTGTATTTTAAGGCTTTTTTGCTTTATATACCTATTTTTAAATATTTTTTTTTCATTTCCTTTTTTTTATTTTTAAGCATTCAGTACTTAAAAATATTCGAGTTTTAGTCAAAATTTAAAAATTTAAAATTTTCAGACTCTAGTGTCCAAGTCCGATTTTTTTAAATTTCCTTGAATAATTTTTTTAAATTTTTCAATTTCCCTTTTGTCTGACCACAAAAATTAACCGCCAAAAAAGCTAAAATTTAAAAATATAAAAAGCATAGTGAAAAAATTCAGTGCACCCCGATTGCGACGCGTTGAATACAAACAAACCTAAAATATGCAAGGTCACCACAAAGAATATTTTTTTTCTAAAAATTGTGTTAAAATAAAAATACAAAATTGAATCGATATAAGTTAAAATCTGCCGACATAAAAAAAATAAATTCTCGATTTTCGAAAATCGGGAATTCCCGAGTTTTTTAATTCCCGATCTCGGGAACTCGAGATATCGACCCAAAAAACCTAGGGAATTCCCGATTTTTGGAAATTTCGGGAATTGGGACGACAGGATCAATTAATGTACGAGTCGTCTGAATTTTATTTTTTTTCTAAAATTACAGCTAGACTCTAATGTACTCTTTAATTTTTTGAAATTTTTTTTTGAATTTTTTATTCCTCTTAAACTTTGTTTGCAAATTTGAGAAGGCTATTTAAAAAAATATATTTTTTTTTCTGCAAGATTGTAAAAAGATTGGCAGCTGAAAATCTTGAAATGCGAGAGCGCCATCTTTTCCCGCTTTTAAGAGAATGACAGTCACTGCCAGGCGCGACACAAGGGGAAGAAAATAATTTTTTATTTTGTTGAGGTTGCCCCCGCCTATATACTCTCTCTTCACTTTTCTTTTTCCTTCCTTTTCTCGTCATTCTCGACTTTATATATTTTTACATTTATATTTTTGAATGTTCCATTTTCCTTCATTTTTCGGCTCCTTTATATTTTGCCAACACCACATTTTGCCAATAAGGGTAAAAACGAACATTTTGTCATCAAGTTTGTTGACAAAATGCATGTTTTTAGCCTTGTTGGCAAAATGTCGTTTTGGTAAAATATGGTGTCCGTTCCATTTTCTCATATTTTTCTTCTTGTTTTTCCTCCTCTTTAAATATTTTTTCCCAGGTTATTTTGTTGATTGTTGTTATTTTCTGATCTTTGCACACCACCTCCCCCTTATAGAAAGCAAAAGCAAAAAAAAATATTACTTGTGGTTATTGTTAGTCTATGGCCGTTATATTAAGGATTAGCCGAGACAAGTGGCTACTCCTTTTTATTGTCTATATAAAAGATTATTTTAGCAACATTTTTATTTTTTTTATAATGTCAATTTTTTGCAAGTTTTTTTGCTTGCAAAAATTTTTGAGAATTTTTGGAAAAATTTTGAGGGGGTTTCTTTTCAGTTTATTTTGAGACTCTAATGGACCTTTAATTTTTTTCTGAATTTTTGAATTAAATTTTCGATTAAAAAAATTTTTTTTGACAATACTTTAATGACTAAATTAACTTTTAGCTTTACAAAAAAATTTTATTTTAATTTATTCGCCTACTTTTTAAAATTAGTGGTAGAGAAAAGTAACAAAAACAACAACAATAAATACATAAATAATAGTTCGTCATAAAATTAGAAAATAAATTTCTTTCTACAGCTAGAAAGCTTTTAAATTTTCCTTGTTAGTTTTTGACATTCCATTAACAAAGCATCAGCCATTCAAAAAAATTTTTTTTGAAATTTTCTGTCTTTTCGAAATTCGACATTTTGACATTTTCCATTTTGCTTTGATTTGGACATTTTATCCCAACACTAAAAATGTCCCGAATTCTTCCTCTTCGAATTTCTTCTTCTCTTCAATCAAAATTTCGTCAATTCCACAATCAAATACACCAACCAAATCTCTCAACAGAATTTGATCCAGAATTGTTGGTGTCATCCTCAAATGATAAAAAACCAAATTTATGGAGGCTAATTACTGCAAAATTGAATTTTAATGAGAAATCGTTGCTTTGTTTTATGCAAAAACAGGTAGAGGAATTTTTGATTTATGTATGAATCAAATTTTTGGCGTTTTATTGCGTTATAAAAGCACATTTAGATTTTTAATTTTTTTGTGTGCGCCAAAAAATTTTATAACGTAAATAAAACGCAAAAATTAATTTTGGCGTTTTAACGCGTTATAAAAATTTTTTGGCGCACAGTTTGATTTCAAAAATTTTTTCAAAATTTTTTTTTCAGAAAATTTTTTTTAAATTTTAGTTATTCTTCGCCCAATGTCTCAAGCTGTTGGTACTATTTTTTGTGGCTATAGCACAAATTTTGTATCTCCATCCATTTCTCGAATTATTTTCTCACTTGGAAGAGTATTCTGCAAAATTTGAATTTTTACAATCTTTTCAATCTAAACAAACAAAAATTTTAATTTTTGATTCTTTACACGATTTAAATGAGGTTTTTAGTTTAAATTTTTAATTAAAAATTTTTTTGAAAACTAAGAAAATTTGCGGACAAAAATTTTGTCCGCAAAAATTTTTTAAACTAATTGGGGTCGACGTTCTCAATGCCTTTTAATTTTTTAAATTTTTTTTTCATTTAAAGATTTTTTTTATTTTAAAGTATAAAAAGAATATTTGGATGACTGTAGCTGTTTTGTGTGCTTCTCTTTCAACTTGCTCCTTTTTTCTGTTTATTCTTCCATCAAATTGTTCAATTAGACAGTGGCATATTTATTTGGTATGTGGGAATTTT
Source organism: Meloidogyne incognita (assembly GCA_036172945.1). NCBI lineage: Eukaryota > Metazoa > Nematoda > Chromadorea > Rhabditida > Meloidogynidae > Meloidogyne > Meloidogyne incognita. The sequence continues at coordinate 10,180,028 of JARQAC010000003.1, forward strand.
TTAAAAAACTAAGAGAAATTTGCGGACAAGAAATTCTTATCCGCAAATATTTTGCCGATAAAAATTTTTTGTCCGCAAATTTTTTGCGGACAAAAAAATTTGCGGACATCTTAATTTTTTTAATATTTAGGTAGGTGTTCTCGATGCTTTCTCTTTTGCTTGTTTACCCTTCTTATTCTCTACTCGCGCTTGTATCATTCAAAGAGTAAAAATGCATTTTGGACAAGCTTTGGTAGAAGCACACAGAATTGGTTCTGCTGAGAAATTGATGAATAAAGTTTGTTTTTTATTTTAAAATTTAATTAAAAATCAAGAAATTTTGCTGACAAAATTTTACAAAATACGCCGGCAAAAATTTTGCTGATAAAAAAATTTTTTGCGGACAAAATAGTTTGTCCGCAAAATTTTTGCGGACAAAAAAAATTTTTTTTTAATTTAAGAATTCTTTTTCAGGCTCAATGTAGCATTTTACCACGAGAAAAGGTTTTTTTTCTAATTTGAAAATTAATTTAAACAAAATTATTTTTAAGTTACCGCTCTGTTCTGATTTAATTTTGCGTTCAATATTTCCTATAGATTTGCTCAAATTTTTGTTAATTTTGTGTGCAATGACACTTGCCTATTTATTTGTTGCTTATTTAATTTACTGGTGTATAAAGCATTGGGTGCCTCATTCTGATATAACACAGAGGTAAGGGAGGGAATTTCAGAATTTATTTTCAGAATTTCTCAGAATTTTCGCTACTCTCGGCTATTTCCCCCACATGTCCGTAAATTATCTTCAACAAAATTCTTCTCTCTTAACTTCTCCTTCTTCCTCCTCTCATAAGGATTAAAAATATCAAATAAGAACGAAGGAGAAGACATTTTGAATTTTTTTCAGACACAAATTTGCGGACAAACATTTGCGGACATAGGGGGAAGAAACCGAAGATTACCAAATTTTCTTCAAATCAGAATTATTTTTTCAGAATTCTGATTTCAAAATTTCCTTTCAAAATAAAAATCAGAATTTATTTTTTAAATCAGAAATTATTTTTTTTCTCAGTTCTTCTCCCCTTTGTCAATGCTATTTCCACACAAGTTTAACAACAACAACAACATTACCCCTTTTATTAGGTAATAATTATAAATGTAATTTGGAACAACAAAATTCTTCTTCAACAAATATTTATACTTCATTTTCATCCCAACCTTTATTAAATAATAATAAAAAATCTCTCGTGGAGGAACAAATTCCAAATGAACCAATCCCTTCAAATTTGCAATAAATTTTAATTTCTGGTAATTTTTCTCTCTAAATTTTGATTTTTTTACGTCTTTCTTTTTTCAATAAAAAAAAACTCGCCGTTCTATTCACATTAAAAAAATTTTTTTTTCGTTCTGATTTTTCATTTATACCAAAAATATTTTATTTCATTGTAATTGCAATCGAGTCTAGTATTTGAGTCTCGACTATTATAAGAGTTCTGATTTTTATTCTGATTTTTTTCAGAATAAATTCTGATTTCAGAACATTTTCTGATTTTTATTCTGATTTTTTTCAGAATAAATTCTGATTTCAGAACATTTTCTGATTTTTATTCTGATTTTTTTCAGAATAAATTCTGATTTGGAAAAGCTGATTTTTATTTAATTATAGCCTAGACTCAAATATCCTTTTATTTTAATTTATAAAATCTCTTCATAATTTAATTTATTCAATATGCTTTTATTTATTTCAACGATGGCCAATTCGTGCAAAGTGTACAAATTTTAAAGAAAAGAGAAGTAAAATACTCCAAGCAAAGGAGTAATGTCGCAAAATGTTATACAAAAAAATATTTATTTTTTACTTAAAAAATTTCTTTTTCGAGGCCTAGAAGATTAGCAAGAAAGTGAGACTCTAATGGGCCCTAGTGGAGTTATTAACGTGGGGCCCTATTTTTGGTCATATCTCTTTTTATTCTTGGCCGATTTGAATAATTTTTGTATCAATCGAAAGCTCTGGATGTAAGGAGTATTTTATCTAACAGGATTGATCTGATCAGATAATTTCTTAAAAAGTTGTAGACGGATAAATGCGCGCAGTCGTGATTTTCTGAGTTTAATCAGCTCTTTTTTATTTAGTAATCTGATTGGAAAGATCCTTTTAGATAAAATAATCCGCATTTTCAGAGCTTTCGATTGATACAAAAATTATTCGAATAGGTCGAGAATTAAGAAAGTTATGACCCAAAATGAAGACTTGTCCCTTGTAAAATTTTCCCAAGTGAAGTACATTAGAGTCTGAAAAATTTTCCTTCTCCGATCTTCTAGGCTTTTTATTTTATTTTAGAGCAAGTCAGAACAGAAAAACAAGAGAACTAATTTAAAATTAAAAATGTTGTTTTAATATTGTTTCTCGGATTTTTCTTGTTGATGTCTTGCTATGTTTTTTTTAAATTTATTGTTGATCTTTCTTGTTTTTGCATTCATTCCCAATTGATGTTTTTCATGTTATTTTTAATTAAAATTGATAAATATGTAAATTACAAATATTGATAAATGATAAAAATTTGATAAGAAAAGTTAAAGCTTTAAATATATTTTTTCCTTTTCAGACTCTAATGTCCTTAACATGTTTTTCCCTGTTAGCTTAAATTGTGACGAAATGAATATTTTTATTCTGTTGGACATTTTCTGTTAGGGCGAATTGTCGTTTTTCTGCAGTGTACCGTTTTGTACTTGCCCTTCATTTCTTTTAACTTTAAAATTCTTCCATAAATTGGCATTCCGTTTATTTTTAGTTTTGTAAATGTCATTTTGGTAAAATTAAGTGGTAAAAACGAGATAGTGTTGTATCTCTATCGTCTAACTTTTAATCAATTTACTTTTCTCGTTTAACTTTTTTCATTGTTTTTTTAGTTAATTAAGGCTTCATTTTAAAGTTTTGTTTATTAAAAAATGGGAGCATACAAGTATATGCAAGAAATTTGGCGTAAGAAGCAGTCTGATGTTATGCGCTACCTTCTACGTATTCGTTGTTGGCAATACCGGCAATTGACTGCAATCCACCGTGTTCCTCGTCCAACACGCCCGGAGAAGGCTCGTCGACTTGGATACAAAGCTAAACAAGGTTTTTTGTTTGTTTGGGAGGTCTCTTTCAGTCCGTGCTTGACTTTCCCTTCTTACTGATCTGTACATGGATTCGTAACAGGGCATTTCCATTGTGAGTCCGCTCCTTAACAGAGTTATAACTTCAGCATATCAAATCCCAAATAACTCGAGCTTCTGTAAATCTCGAACTTTTAGATAGCTCAAGGCATCTCAACTAGCTTACTGACCATACCGTCTCTCTCTCTCCGCAGTAAATCAGTTTTCTTTAATTTCTACATAAAGGTCAGTCTTTCACCTTCCTCAATTGCACTCCGATTTTGACAAAGTTATAACTCTGTGATGGGGTGAAGTGAGTTGGGATTTGTTAGTGTAGTCAGATTTGTCTGCAACCCCATGGTTACGGGCCTGATGAGGTATTCCTTCATAGTCCCCCGTCTCATTCTTTCAACACCAATCTTTCCAATTTTTAGGATATGTCATTTACCGTGTTCGTGTCCGTAGAGGAGGTCGTAAGCGTCAAGTCACTAAAGGACAAACATACGGAAAGCCGAAAACTCACGGAGTCAATAAATTGAAGAATGCTAGAAGCCACCAAGCAATTGCTGAGGTTTTCTTTTACAAAAACTTTTAATTTTTAATATTCAATCTTTAGGCACGTGTTGGACGTCGCTGTGGTTCTCTCCGCGTATTAAACTCTTACTGGGTTGGCCAGGATTCAACATACAAATTTTATGAAGTCATTCTGATAGATCCGTCACACAAGGTTTGTTTTAGATTTTCTTTTCGTAATTTTATGAGTATATAACTTAAGAAATAACTAGTCTGTTGTTGTTTCCTTTGGTGTAGTCGGAAAGTTATAGGTTCTGGGCTATCATGGATAGAGGTTCGAGTCCTCTGAGCCTCTAATCATTTTTTATTTTAATCAAAGCAATTCTCAAAGTGAATGAGACACTCCCCCTAATGTTTTTAAATTTTTTTTGTTTTCTTTCGTTGAATTTATATTTATTTAAAGGTCATTCGCCGCAATCCTGACACCCAATGGATTACAAAACCGGTGCACAAACATCGTGAACAACGTGGACTTACATCTGCTGGGCGTAAAAGTCGTGGTCTTGGAAAGGGCAAGAATTATAATAAGACGATTGGAGGATCTCGTCGCAAATGTTGGAAGCGTAGAAACACGATTGAATTCCATCGAAAACGTTAAACGAAAGACGTTGGAATTTATAATATTTTACTGTTGTGTTGTTATATCAATTGATAAAAAGTTAAAATGATAAATATTTGGTTAATATTTATTATAATGGTTTTTGGATTAAGATGTTCCACATAGCCTCCATATCGGTTACAAAATTGGGTGTCGATTGATCTTTTCCCAAATCGATATATCGATTGGTATTGATTTTATCGATTTTTCGAATGAGATATGAAATTGAAAGCTACCTATTTTCTCAACAAATCCTTGTGATTTTTATGAAATACATTTAAAAACTAAACACATTTTTGGTAGTTTATCGAGGTCTTGAAAAGATAAATTTTTTATGGGATGAAGAGGCCTTGAGTAGAACAAATACAATAAAACTATTTAGACAAGATAATGTCCAACTCCTAATAAAATCTTAATGCCCAACTCCTAATCTTTCAAAAAAATTTTCAAAGGAGTTGAACTTTAAATAGATTATGCTAGAAATATTAAAGGGGAATATTACAGTCATAATGAGTAAAGGAAAAATAATACCGAAATATCTACAAATAATAGAAGATGAAGAGAAGAGAGGAATGGAGTATAGCAGTATCAAAAAAATAATTTTTTAAAAAGGTGGCGGCGGTCCTCGCAAAGAAAAATTTTTTTTAGATTTTTTGAATTTTTTAGAAAGACATTTGATCCCAAAAATTAATTTTTCTCAAAATTTTCAAATATTTTTTTTTCTAATTTTTAAGGACCGCCCCTTAAATTTTAAATTTTTTCGTTGTTTTAATCAAAAAGAAATAAGATCTTCTTCTTCAACTTCCCTTGAATACCTTGCATCAATTACAATAAAATAATCCCTTCCACCATTTAAATGGACAATTAAAATTGAATTTAATTGGGTATTGTTTGTTTGAATATTACAAGCATTTTCATCATATACTAATATTTGAAGGGTTACTTCTACTGTTACACTTAAAAAATTTATTTTTTAATTAAAACATTTGATACTCTAAAAAATACGAAAAATAATTTTGGGACCAAATGTCTTCTAAAAAAATTTTCCAAAAAAATTTTAATTTAGAAAAAACGACATTTGATCCCAAAACTATTTTAATTTTCAAAAAAATTTTTATTTCGAAACTAACCCAACATCCAAAAACGAAGATTGTGGAGTTATTGTAAGCCATTTCTCGTGTTCTTCATTTTCCATTTTTGCAGATTTAAAAATAAAATGTGTTGGTGCTTGTCCAGTATTTTTAATTGTTAATTCAGCAACTACAGGGCGATCGAAATAAATTGTACCGAAATTAAACTTTAAAAAAAACTAAAAAAAATTTTGAAAAAATTAAAAAACCTCAGTTTGTGATAACGAAATTTGTGGCAACAATTCATTTTGTTTCTTGTCAACTTCGCGAAGCAACTTTGAAAGAAAATTCTTTAAGTCAAAATAGATTTTAGGGGTCTAGGCTTGGATTTTGAGGGTCTCTGTGGACAGAGAAACCCTGGTTCGTTAAATCCAGGGAGAATGTCTGAATTTGAGTGAGCCCTTCCAACCAACATATTCCGTAATCTTGGAATATATGTTGGTTGGAAAGAGTTTTGATAAGACGGAGTTTTGCCTATCACCCTGCCCTTAGCCCAGCCTTATTATTTAAAAGAAAAATTAAGAAAAAACCTGTTCATATACAGCATTTCTCTTGTCTTGATCAATCTTCTTTACATGTAAATTGAAAAGGCTTAGAACTGGCTTGTGATCGCTGAATACAACTATTAAAGACATAAATTAAATTTTAATTCAAGACTTTAAAAAACCCTTCTCCGCAGATGAATATGTTAATTGCTCTAAACGAACATTTTTATCTCTTATCCAATAAAGTATTCGATCACACCAGGCAGGTATTCGCTTCTTCTCACTAAAAAAAAGAAAGGAAATCCGTCTCAGAAAAAACGCTTTAATAGAAAACCTTGTGTCCCAATTATGTGTGCCAGGATCAAATTTGTATGTTGGTCTGAAAGACGGCTGCTGTTCAAAAAATCCATTGAAAGCCACCCTAAGCCGTTGCTGTTCTTTGAGCTATTTAAAAAAGAACAAAATCAATTAAAAGAATTAAAAAATAAACCTGATCAAAATAAAAAAGTTGAGCAAATTTATGATCTTGTAATCGTCTAATAACTTCTTCATAACTTAGAGGGGTGTCAAGACGATAATTCAAATCACCCAACCTAATATAAACTAAAAAATAAATTTAGAAAATTGAAACAAACCAAATAACTGCATCATGGTCAAAAATACCAAACCCGTTGTTGAAACGCATTTGCGAAATTAGTCGAAAGTCCTGAAAAATATTTAAAAAATATTTTTCTTAATTTACTTAAAAAGTAATCAAAAAATAAAAGTAGTGTCCCTCACAAGGTGTCGAACCCATAATAAATATGGGGGCAGACCCAGAATCCTAACCAGTAAACCATCGAAGTCATAGTCTATTTTTCTTTTAATTTACTAATAACAATCTCAATAATAACCTTACGTCGTTAAATAAAAAACCTGGTTGCGCTTGTTCAGTTCATTACCCGCAGGTAGATGCGAATTAATAAGACAAATGGAAGTATCATTCAATCTAATACTAATTCCAACACCTCCTTTATTACCCAAATTGAGAAAACCAGTTGGGATGGAAGAAATAAATGAATCAGAGACAGAAATCTTCAAACCTCTCTTACAAAAAATTGCCATAAAAATTCCGATTAGGCGGCTAGACTCAACCTTAATTGGAAATTCTTTTTTTAGAATTAAAATAAAGAAGAAAAACCATTCGATAAGTGTGAGGCAAATTCCGTTGTAGAGTAAATAACCATTCATTCTCCTTCACATTATTGTCAACAACATAACTACCCAAAGCGAGGTCCATTTCTTGTAGACTTTAAAAATTTTTTTAATAAAAAAAATATTTTAAGAAACCCAATAACAATCAGTTCAGGTGGAGAATTCAAGTCAAAAGAAAGCCAATCACTCAAGTTAGTTGGAGGTCGTCGACCATTCACTGTTAAAAAAATTAAAAAATATTTTAAATAAAAGGGGGTGGAAATGGGAATGTGAAAAGAAAGGCGTGGAAAAGGAAACCCTTAAGGAAGGAAAGGACTTCCCCTTCATTATGAAGCGAGGAAATCTCTCCCTTAAAATCCTTAATCCTCCTTTAAAACCCTCAAGAAAAGGAGGAAAATATTCTCCTTTTTGGAAGGGAAGTATTCTCAAGGAATCCGCAAAAGTTAAAGAAAAAATATTAGGGAAAGATTTTCTGGAAATAATAATGGAAGACAAGCCTTAAAAATACACAGAAAACCCCCGAGGAGCAGGACCACATATTAAAAAAACACAAACCATTAAAGGTCGTGACAAGAATCTTCAGCGGTGTGTAAGTACAGAAACTTTAGAAAAAAATTTTAATTAAAAAAATAAAATTAAAAAAAAAACCTCTCTTCTCTAGTATAAAGCAAATCATCAGCAAACAGCTCATCTCTACTAGATAAATTTGAAATTATTGAATGTCTAGGTTGTTGCTGTTTTACTCCATTCCTGAGGGGAGTTGAACCGTTCATGTGAATAGTAAAATGTTTTGTTGAGTCAGTTGGTTTGCTATTCTGGTAAAATGTCATTAGAGAGGGACCTTATAGAAAATTAAAAAAAAACACAAAAAAATTCAAAAATAAAAAGAAAAAAATTTTTAATGGAAAAAAGACATCCATCTATTTTTTAAAAATAATTAAAATTAAAAATTATTTATTTAATTTTAAAAAATAATTTAGACAATCACACAGAAATATTAATAATTGGGCACATTTTTTCGAATATCCAGCTCCCCTATGTTTGGTTATCAATTTTTTTCTTATTCATTTTTTGTTATACTAGGACGAACAATAATTTTTTCTTTTCCTTTACGGAGCGCACAAAGGTTGGCTGATTCTGGGAAATCCATGGATATCCGGATACGATATCAGAACCGAAAATTCCCGGATATTCTTTATTTTTTCGAATCCGAATCCTCAAACCTTAGTCGTAATCAGAGGAAAATGATAAGGATGAGGAAGTAAAGAAAAGCATAGTACTTAAACTAGGTGGGTGAGGGGACGGGATATCCAAAAAAAGTAAACACCTAATAATTATTCAAAAAAAGTTTTGCGGATTTGTAATCATGCCGTAATTGTATAAAACTATTCATTAAATGACGATCTACATTTTTCTTAAAAGGAAAAAAAATTTTTTTAGAAATTAAAAAATTATGTTCAAACCAATAATTGAGAATTACAAGCTTCTGGCAAATTTTCTGGAACAACGACCAAAAGGTTAGCTAAAGCATGTAAACTGTTAAACTTCTTTTCGAGTTCAGGAACACCCCAAGAACTTATACAACGTCTAAAAAATAAAAATTATTTTTTGGCGACCTTTAAAATAAAAAATTCTATAGAAATTTGTTTTGAGGGGAATAACACGAAGTAGCGTTGAGCCTATAGCATGAAGAATTATAACTTCATTTTCGTCATTATTAAATGCCGGACACATCTAGTATGCTTTTTGGAACATCCTGACGAACTAAATGAACAAAACCAGCCTTTGGGATTCGATAATTTTAAAAGAAGTGGGACTAGGAGGGAGTGGAACTATCCTGTGTAACCTGTTAAGCGACCTAATAATTTTAAAATAGGTGTGTCTATATAGTGGGGAGCTATCCAAACAAGAGCCCAAATTGTACGTTGGGGAGTTCCTCCCTATCCACCAACCCCAAAGATAAAAATAATAAAAAAATCTATACTTATATCCATTAATATCACAAAGTAAAAGCATCGCCCCAGGCAAATTGTATCCAAACGAGAGTATATGTGTTAACATTGTATTGTATAAATGTTCGCCTAATTCAGAAAGTACAACTTGTAAATTGCCTCCATCAACACAATCCTTAATTCCACATTTTTCAGAATTTTGGACAACTTTGTTAAGGTATTTAATAACTAGAGAACAGGCCTAAAAAGAATTTTCTTAACAAAAAAAATTAATAAACAAATACATTGGAACATATTGTGCTAATTTCATTAGAATCCTCTTCAGGTTTAAAATCAGACTTCTTTTGTGTTGTGTTAAAAACAAAACGAACATAGGCAACTATAGCATTTAATTGACGCCTAACTCCAATATTAATTCTTTCTTCAACGTTTCGAAGGGTTTGATCACGCTTCTTTAAAACTGAATCTTCTATTTGTGTATCCCTATTTTTAATTTGTATAAAAATTAAAATTTAGGAAAATAATGGGGGAAGATTGGGAGAAAATTGGGGGGAACGGGCGTTTGAAAAAATGTTAAGATGGTGGCTTAAAAGGTAGTGGGATCCCTTCAGACAATTTTTGGATTTAAAATTAAAAAAAATTGATTTTAAGTAGTGTTTCTCTGATCTAAAGTGACTCAAAACCTAGACCCGGACACAAAACCTACATATTTTATAAAAAAATCAAAAAATAAACCTAATTTCTGGATGTATACTATCATCAAATAATTTTGCAAATAAATGTGTAATTGCTGAACTTTGTTGAATTATTTTGAAAAAATTTCCAGAAGGTTCTGTTTTAGGTTCTGATAATGGAATACATGCCAAACCCAAATCTATTGCATATTCTACATGTTCAGAATATAAAAATTTGAGCAACATATCATAAAAGGCTGTTATTAATTCCAAAGATTCGGTCTTTTTACAAAGCTTTGAAAGAAATAAAAAAAATTTTTTGAGATTAAAAAAACCAAACTGTGGTGCAACGAATAAAAGCATTCTTAAATTCTTGGAGTATGTTTATTGCAATAATTTCTGAAAGAAAAGTTTCGCCACCAAAATCTTCCGCATTAAGAAGGCGAGTTTTGAGGTCTTGAAGGCTAAAATAAAAATTTTTTTGTTAGTTTTTAAGCCCGAGTCTCTGACTTTTTTCGACCCGGACCCAACCCTACAATCAAAAATTAAAAAAAAACACAAACCCGCTAGAAAGGATACTTCTTTTTTGATGTCCTTTAGATTCATAAAATTTTCTCAAAATAAAAGTACATTTGTCCGCAATAAATTTATGCTCAATTTTTGAATAAGTGACAAGGAAAGGTCCAAAAATTGATTGGCTCAAAGTTGGCAAAAATTGTGGGTCAACAGAATTTGTTGGAAAAAGAGAACGTAAAGCTCCTTGTAATTTAAATGTTCTTTAAAATTGGAAATTTTTTAAAAAATAATAAAAAAAGAAAACTTTGAATAAAGCTCGTAAAGATTAGTCAAATAAAGCTCCGGATTGCCCTTTGTCTCTTCAAGTGTTGCTACAACCATATCCTAACAAATTAAAAAAACTATAAAAAAACTTCTAAATGAACCTGTAATTTCCCATGAAAAACATTAAGCAAAAGCTTAGAAATAACAAATTGTGTTCGAGGAAAGACTTCTTCAATAACTGGTTTTGCCTTCTCACAAAGTTTAAAGATGTCGGTAAAAACGTTTTCTGAACGTGGAGCAGTACTTTGAATGCGTTCAACAAAGCCGTCAACACAACGAGAAAATCCTTAAATTTAAATTAAAATTGATAAGAAAAAATAAAAAAGTTGAAAACAAACAAAAATAGACTTGCTAAAATGAAGAATCCACCGACGGACTCGAACTCACGACCCTCACAAGCAAACAGACAAGAACCCTAACCATTACACCATACAACAACCAACAAAAAAGATAAAATTAAACCTTTAAATTCAGAAAGAATAACAGCAATTTCTCTCATTCTTTTCCTGTCATGAGAACGAATAAATTCTTCAATTAATAATTGTTCTATTTCGTCGTATTTGTGTGATATTCTCATTTGAACTGTTTGGAATTTATTTTTGTCCAATTCTTGAGCTATAGATGACAATTTTGTAATAATTTCAGCTGATTCGAGTAACTAAATTTAGAAACGATTAAGGGACATTTTGTCCCATAAACCCTGTCAGGATCAGTAAAAACGGCAGAATGTAAAGGTTGTTCAGCCAAAAATTCATCAAAATGTCTCATCATTTGGAGCGCATCAAAAGCTCGCGCTCTAGGTTCGTGAACCTTTTAAAGAAGATATTTAAAAAATTTCTTCAAGACTTACACTTTCCAATTGATCACCCAGATGAACAACTTTAGCGGAGACTGTCTGCATTATTAAATCTAATTGCTGAAAATTGACTGAATTAGCCTCAGAATTAAAAAATACGAACCTTTAATCTTTCCAAACCTTCAGAATTTTTATCATAAAGTCGTTGAAGTGAATCCAAAAAATTTGTTTTGTCTCGTTGTTGTTGTTGTTCTAAAGTAGTTAATTTGTTCTAAAATTTTCTTCAAAATTATTTAAAAAATATTTAAAAATAAACTTGGAATTGGTCACTAAGTAATTGAAGACTTCCAATTTCTTCTTCAAATTTATTTTTAAGAAAGGCAGCGTCGACAGTTTCCATTCCCGTTGTCATTCTCCAAGCTAATCTTTCCACAAAGTCGACAACATCAAAGGGATCCTTAAATTAACTAAATTAAAAAAATATCAAAATTTAATTAGCCTGCTCCAAATCTTGAATATATGTAGAGAAATAAGGTTGTTGATTCATTAATAATTACTAATTAAAAATAAAGCAAATCAAATAAAACAAATTAAGGCCTAGACGTTAAAAAAAATAATTTTTTGAGTTTTCGATTTTCACCATTTTAACATTTACCAAATAGACATTTTACATTTTTACTCAAAAATAAACAATTGAGTATCAAAAGTTATTTTCCCGTCTAAAACATATTTGACCAAAATCATATTTTACCAATAAGGATAAAAATTCACATTTTGCCAACAAGCCCACGATGGCAAAACGAGAATTTTTAGCTTTGCTGGTAAAATATGTAATGGTCAAATATGTGATGATTTTTCTATTTCTATTTTCTTTCGTTCTTTAACAGTCTCTCTAATTTTGCGTCGTGTCTGATAATTTCGACAGTGACTAAATTCGACAGTGATTAAATTCGACAGTAAAATTCGCCAGTGACTAAACTCGACAGTGACTAAATTCGACAGTGAACTATTTTTTCTTTTTTCACCGTTTTCCTCGATTTTCGACAGTGATTAATTTCGACAGCGACTAAATTCGACAGTAAAGCCTAATTTTTAAAAAGTGTGGATAATTAGAGAAAAAAGCGAAATTTTCGCTAAAGATAGATTCAAAGTCGCCGATTCAGCATCCCGTGTTGCTGCGGAATGGGCCAGCTGAGCGCTGTTAACTAAGTGCTACGCAGCTTTAATCGACTACAACGTTTTAAAGCCTTAATCCAATCTGAGTAAATCATATATGATTCGAAAGCCCTCGTTAAGCGGTATCTTTTTTCCAACTGAATAAATCAAATCTGATCAATCATTAAAATCGGTTCGTAGTTTTTAATGAGTAATCAGGCTTGATCTTTCTAGTTAAAAAAATAATAGCGCCTATTGAGATCTTTCTAAATTAGCGAAAATATTCTACTTTTTTTTCTCTAATTATCCACACTTTTTAAAAATTAGGCTTTACTGTCGAATTTAGTCGCTGTCGAAATTAATCACTGTCGAAAATCGAGGAAAACGGTGAAAAAAGAAAAAATAGTTCACTGTCGAATTTAGTCACTGTCGAGTTTAGTCACTGGCGAATTTTACTGTCGAATTTAATCACTGTCGAATTTAGTCACTGTCGAAATTATATAGCACCTTTTGCGTATTCTTTCTCTTCCAAATCGAGATCAAAACTTTGAAATACAAAATTTCGAAAACTATTCTAATTTTTTAAAATCTATGTCGTCCATTTTACAGATAATTGTTTTATAATTCTATAAAGAATTTGAAGGAATAAACAGCAATTTGAACTGAAATGTATTTTAATCCGAACGAACTTGTTGAGCCAGGTAAATTAAAAAAGAATATTTTAACTAAAAGAATTTTTTTGAAGGTATAGGACTCTGCTCAGTTTGTGGAGATAGAGCTGATGGTTATCATTATGGTGTTCTTTCTTGTAGAGGATGTAAAAAATAAAATAAATAAAAGACCTTAAAAAATTTTAATCTTAAAGGCAATGCATTTTTCCGACGGGCAGTAGCTTTTAATCTTCAATTTCATTGTCGACGTGAAGGACATTGCGAAATTAACAAAAGTTAATTTTTAAATATTTTTTAAAATTAATTTTATTTTTTAAAAAGATGCCAGGTGTGCTTGCCGTTATTGCAGATTACAAAAATGCTGTGATGTTGGAATGGATCGATCTGCTGTCCAAGTAAATTTTTTTGAAATTTTTCAAAATTTACACAAAAAAATTTTTTTAAGATTAGAAGAGAAGTAAAAGACTTATTAGGCCTTACACAATCTGGAAAGAATAATTCAGGTTTTTTCCTCTAAATTAAAAAAATTTTCTCAAAAAAGTTTATTAAGGTCCTCTATCTTCCCATAGTGCTGATTCTTCAACTATTTCACAACCGTCTATCAGCCCTTTTCTCTCTGCTAAAGTTTTTGATAGTGCAAAATCTCTCGATTCGGTATTTTTTAAATTTTCTTTTAATTTTTTTTTGTCCGCAAATTTGAAATCCGCAAAAAAATATTTTTCAGCCTCAACTAAAATCTCGATTTCTCGGTTCAATGAGTTCCTCTTTGGCTAACAGTCCACAAGTTGCCCACCCCCTCGATCGCTTCGTTGAATGGTATTTTTGTCAACGCTATAGACGCTCCTCAATGCTTTGCTCAACTGTAGAACAAATTCTTCTTTGTTCTCAACAAAGGGGACAACAACAAAAAATGGCAACTGCTGATGATTTATGTCAGGTTTTTTGGGGGAATATAAAGGAAATGATAAAAAAATTCATTTTAGGTAAATAAAGTTCAGATGGTATTACTTTTTGAATGGATTGAACAATTAGATGAATTTGAGACTTTGGCACATTCACTTGACAAGGTTCTTTGGTTTAATTCTACAGGATTATGGGAGGGGGAGATTGATTATAGGGTTGGTTTTTGGAAAATCTCCAGATATCTGTAATCTAAATGAACCGAAGAATCCTCAGTCCTTTGGTTCGACCGATAATCCTACTAGGGGGAGAAACAAAGGGGGTTACAATTATAAGGGAGAACCAAAAAAATATTTTTTAGTCCCCAACATTTCTAAAATTATTTTTCCAATTTCTCTCTTACAGATTCGTTTATTAAGAACTTTTGCTCCAAAATATCTTTTATTAGATATTTTAATTTATACATTAGAGCAAGGATTTACTGATTATATTTTATTACCTAATGGAAGTTATATACATCGACAAAGTCTATATTGTGGAAATCAACAATCTAATTATGTTAATTTTGAAAATGGAGGGAAGGAAATGAGGAAACTGAAAGCTGCGGAAATGTATGTGATTGAAAAGATTGTTTTGTTGAGAGGGGGGGGGGGGTTAAGCTAGGAAAAATAGGAGAAAACTTGAAGGAAATGTAAACAAGAAGAGAGTGTTTTGAGGGATTCGGGGCTGTCCGCAACTGCAAATTGCGGATTCTGCAAAAAAATTTTTATTTGGACATAGTCCTGCCATGCAGATTTTAGACTCATTTCCTCTAACTAATGTAAGACCCCTAGTTTTAAACAAATTAAATAAACAGTTGATCCGAAAATATTTATTTTAAATTAAATATAAATAGGTATAAAGTTCGTGCCGAGCTCTAAAATAGGGGGGAAAGAGCTGGCAGAGGGAGGGAGAGGAAAAAACGGTGGGAAACAACTGACTGTTCGAGATTTGTTTTAAAACTTGCAAACCAAAAAGGGGCGTTTCCCACCGTAGTAAATAACACAACTTTAATATTTTTATATATTTCCAATCACTACAACTTCCTCCTGCCTGGTTTTGTGGCCTCCACAAATTGTTGTTTGTTTTATCTTTAGTGTTTTATTTGTTTGGTTTGATTGGTTTTGCTTCTGCTTTAAGCGTTAATTTTTATTTTGTTTTTAAGCCTTCTTTCTTGATTATTTGAAGTACGGGTACTTCTTTTAATTGTGAATTTTTAACTAATTTTGTTGTTTTTCAAAAAAAAATTTTTTTTGTTGGTATTTTTAGTCAATACTGTCAGTATTATAATATGAGGAGAGGATTCTGTAGGAAATTTGTTATAGCTGATGGGCTTAAATTTAATTGTTGTACAACTACAGATGGCTTATGTTGTAAAGGGGAATGTTCAGATTGTGAGTGATGTCAAAGTATATAAATTGATAATAATTGTTGTTGTTGTTGGACTTGTTTCTTTTTGCGTTGATGTTTTTGATGGTGTTGTTGTTGTTATTTTTTTTTTTCCTCTTCTTTTCTTCATATATTTATATTTAATTTATTTTTAGATCCGAAAATTTTACAAAGTGTTGAAAAAGTAGGAAAAATGTTTATGAAAATTGGCTTTAGGGAAATTAGATTACATTTTGCGCCGCTTGCAGCATTCTTAAAGTACGTTTATTTTCTATTTTTTCCTTGTTTATTGCCAAAATGTTTGAGATTTTTAAATCTAAAATTTATTTTATTTCTATTTCTTTTAGCCAATTTTCATAACTTTTCTGGATAATATAAACTGTTTTAGTTTATATTTTAAAATGAAAATCTAAAAATTGATGACAATACCATCTAGTTTTAGATTTTCTCGTGTTAATTAGAGACCGGACGGTACCGTAATACGACGGCGTTTTCGGTATTTATCGGTATTATAGTCGGTAATACGGTCCGGAATATGGTACAGTAAAATTATTTTATTTTATCGGTATTTTTCGGTATCGGTATTTTTCGTTATTTCCGTCCGAAATTCCGGTCTCTAGTGTTAATCCTTAACTTGCTAGTATTCGAGCGCCGCGCCGTTATTCTCGTGTTGTGGAAAAATTAAGTGGCCGAAAAATTCACCGCTTTTTCTACCTTTTCTTTAATCTTTCTGCCAGTGTAGCTCCTTTTGTGTCCGCATGTTTGCGTTTTACTAATTTGTTCCAACCAATCTATCAGTAGTAGAAAGCAACGATGTAGGCGACGGTGGATCATGTCCGGTTTCCACAACACAAGTTTACGATAATGTAACAGAGCCGTTACCACATTCGGTTTTTTTTTTTTTTGGTTATTTTTCTTTCAATTTTGCACGTAAATATTTTTTTGTTTTAATCTTTGATTTTCGAGGAACGGCTCTATTTTTATTTTATTTTAAAACGACTATATAAAAATTAGTATACAACTACAATATAACTAAGTATAAAAATCACTGCAAAGTAATAAACGTAAAATTTATATATATATGTTATAGAGATCGGACCACACAAATATTTGACGTTGGAAAATCAAATATTGGATCAAATTTTATTTGATTTTGTTGACTTAAATATTTGTTTGACCACTTTTGTAAAGTATCCAATTTTTATAAATATTTTCAAATATCAAATAGTTTGATCAAATATTTGTTTGACCCTTTTTTTTTTTTAAAAAACACCAACCACACGACAGTAAAATTAAGACAAAACAAAAGTAAAGTATAGGTCATTAAAACTGAATATGATTAAAATTATATTAAATGGTTTATTTATTTTAAATTATTTCTTCCAAAAAAATTTTTCTTTACTTTATTATTTTTTTGTGCTACTCTATTATTAAAATATGGATGTGTGGTATACGGCATTTGAGGACAATAATTTATTTTAATATACTCCCTTTTAATCGTGAGTAGGGTTGCCGTTTTCGAGTCGGGCCGTTTTGTCAACCCCGGCTATGAGTATAAAAAGGGGGAAAAAGAGAACAGTTTTTCCCTTATTTCTAGTCCTTATTATTTATTTTTCGACTTTATAATTTATCATCAAGTGTCTTGTCCCCAAATGTCGTATCGTGGTTTTGATTAAAATGTTGTTTTTTTTTTTTTTTTTTAAAAAGAAAAATTCTAATACCTCTATATATTATTTTTTGATTTTGTTTCTTTTATTAAATTTTTTTTTCATTTTTATTTATTTATTAAATATTTATAAATGTTATATTACACCTTACCATACATTTTCCCATGAATTATAAAGACTTCTATACCCTTTGCTCTCCCAATACTTTATCATATCCTTACCTATAATAACCTCAATATTCTCATCCGTTATATTTGGATCGTTCTCTATTACCAGAAAATTTACCTTTAATTCATGTTCACCGTCAAAAACGGTGGCTTCCGCTCTCCCCAGTATTTTTATTGATATCCCCCCATCTCTTTTAACTTGGTAAGGACCGTCAACACTCTCGTATATTAGATTGGCCTCATCAACTAAATCAATAGAGACATAGTTGTCTAAGAGTCTCTCCGTGATCAGGGCCTCAGTTACATAAAAATCTAACATTATTTTGTTTACCTTATCATCTCTTATAGGGGTATCATCATGTTTACGTTTTCGGGGGTTTTGGGGGTTTTCCATTTTATATTATTTTTATTTATATATTTTTAAATTATACCAATTCA
Organism: Meloidogyne incognita; assembly: GCA_036172945.1. Taxonomy (NCBI): domain Eukaryota; kingdom Metazoa; phylum Nematoda; class Chromadorea; order Rhabditida; family Meloidogynidae; genus Meloidogyne; species Meloidogyne incognita. Next base: position 10,197,810 of record JARQAC010000003.1, read on the forward strand.
CTGGGAGGCGCGATCTGAAAGGTGTAATATAACTTTTTAAAATTAAAATTCTAATTTATTTTTCAGGTCTATATTTAATAATAAAAAAATTTTTTTTTTTTTTTGTTTTATTTTATCTTAAAATTTTTTCCTTATTATTATTTTATTATTTTTATTTTATTTTAATCATTTAAATTTAATTCCTCCATCTTTTTCTCTAACTGATACTCCCTTAATTTCTCGAGTGACTTACACTTTACCCCACGTAAAAAGGCGGGTTTATTTTTTTCTTTTTCCTCTTCTCTTTCTCTCAATATCTTCCTCGTATTCATTAGTATAATGCCTAACCAATTTTCACCCTTCCATGTTTTACCTTCTTTTAAATCATTATATGATATTCCGATTCCCCAATATCTATCATAAGGGTTTGCTTCCAATAAGGGGCTTGAACCGGTTCGTAATAGTTTTCGAGCTAACAACGGGTTTTGGTTGAATTTTTCAAAAACAATCTCTTTCATGTATTGTCTACTTACCTTTTCCCACTGTCTTTTGTCGAACCTGTGGATATACTTACCTAGTCTTTTTACGCCTGCTGGGGTTAATTTGGGGTTCATTACCTGGTGCATTTTTCTAAAATCCTTGAAGTATTTAGCTTTAGCATAAACGTATGCTCTTTCTGACGAGTCGAACCGTATTCCCCATACCTTAAAGGAGATCGGATAGAAGTTGGAAAAAATGTATCTAATCCCGTAGAATGGATAAATTATTTTGCCATCAAGTTGAATTGATGTGACGGACATCTGGAGAAATTAAGTTAAAGTAATTAAAATTTTTTTTTTATATTTTTGTTATTTTTATTTTATTATTTTTTTCTTTCTCATTTTTTTCTATTCTATGCTACTACTATTTACATTATGTACAATGTTGTTTCCTCTTGCTTATTCCCTCTCCATCTCTGCCCCTCTCATTGGTATGATCTGGGGTAGTATAAGCTTTTTGACTTTGTCCATATGAATTTTAATTATTTTCTCAGTATTACCTACCTCTTCTAATGTAAGAACAGGTTCCTCAATTTTTATTACCCTAAAAGGGCCTGCCCACTTCTGTCTGAATTTGTGGTAGTTCTCGGGTAGGTGGTGGTCGATTTGGATTAACACTAGGTCAAACAGTTCGAACTTATGCTCTTTCCTATCCAAGTCAGCAAATCTCTTTTGCTGTTCTTGTGCTTTATTTAATGATTCTTTGACTGATTCCCATGTTTCCTTAATTAATTTCGTTTTATTTTCTAAATATTCTGACATTTCGACTTCCCTTTCTCCTATTTCAGTTCCTTTCAATCTTAAATCTATTGGGGTTACTGGGTCTCTGGCGAATAATATAAAATATGGTGTTTGCCCTGAACTGGCGTGTATGCTTGAGTTATATGCGAAAATCACATATTGCAAATGACTAGACCAATCTGTGCCTTTAATATTAACATAATTATAGAGCATGTCTGCAACAACTCTATTCATTCGTTCTACTGCCCCATTCGACTGGGGATGATACGTCGTAGTTTTGTTGTGTTTGAACCCATAAATTTTAGTTAATTCCTCGAAAATTTTACTAATGAACTGTCTACCGTTATCCGTTACTACAACTTTTGGACAACCAAATTTTGTAATCCAGTTATCCGTGAATGCTTGTGAAATAGAAATTGCTGTCTGATTTATCATTGGAACAGCGGTTAACCACTTCGAAAATGAGTCAGTGATTGACAATATATATTTATATCCTTCTACTGTTTCTGGTAATGGTCCTAGAATATCCATATGTATTCTTTGGAATGGTTCGTTAGGGATTTGTATTGGATGGATTGGTTCTTTATGGACTATTTTGGGTATATTTTTTCTTTGTTGGCATCTTATACAAGCCGTGACAAAATTTTTTGTGTCCGGTATTATTCTTTTCCACCAAAATCTTTTACGAATTTTTTCAAGTGTCTTCATTGCTCCTAAGTGACCTCCTATGAGCTTGTCTTCATGACACTCTCTAATTATTCTCTCTCTAAGATTATATGGTACTACGATTACTGGTATTTTTTCCTCTTTGTCTCCTATCCATTTGTATAATATTCCATCAATTATGGAATAATTTTCATGTAATTTCTCATTTTCTTCTAGAAAATTTTCCTGTTCCTTTTCATTCTCAGGGATATTTTCATTTTTTAATTTTTGTATTATTTCCGAATAATTTCTATCTTTCCCTAATTCGCTTTTTAACTCTTCATTAGTGACTTTTTTCCATTTTTGGGGGTTATAAAATTCTTTTGGCAATTCGAAATCTTGATTTTCAGGAATGTTTTCCTCCACACTCTTTAAAAATTTTTCCCAGTCGGGTTTTATTGACTCTCTGACTGCGCACACTTGACATTCATATTCAAATACATTCTCTTCTTGTGCGGGAAACCTAGATAAATGGTCACAAAATTTATTTGATTTTCCACTCCTATGTTCAATTTTTATGTCATAGGCCTGAACCGATAATTGGTATTTTGCCATCCTTCCCACTAAATCCTTTTTTCTCATTAGTGCGCACGCCACTGAGTTGTCTGTTCTTATTAATGTTGTTCCGGTACCTTCTATATAGGGTCGGAACTGCTCTAAAGAATACACTATTGCCAATGCTTCAAGTTCTGCGGTTGTAAATTTTTGTTCATTAGGTGTTAATTTTTTGGAAATAAATGTAATTGGGTGTTCTCCATCTTCGTTTTTTTGTAAAAGACAGCCTGCAATTGCTATCTTCGAGGCATCGGTTTCAATGATGAATGGTCTTGTAAAATTTGGCGATGCTAATACCGGTGCTTTTATTAATTTACTTTTTATATTTTCAAAAGCTATTTGGTGTTCGCTCTTCCAATTTTTCTCAATACTTTCTCCTATTTTTGTTAACTCGTGTAAGGGTGCCATTATTTCCGCAAATCCCTTAATAAATCTGCGAAAATAGGAAACTGCTCCTATAAAACTTCTTAATTCTGTTAATGTTTTTGGAGGCTCAAATCTTTGTACTGCAGCAATATTTTTTGGATCTGGGCGAATTCCTTGCGCACTAATTAAAAATCCCAAATATTTTATTTCGGATTTACCGAACGAACACTTTTCGAGTTTCAATTTCAAATTATATTTTATTAAGACTTTTAAAAATTTTTCTATATCGTTAAGATGTTCTGATTCATTTAAAGATGCTAGAATTACATCATCGATATATACTAAAAATGCCGCTGATAATTCTTTTCTCAAGCACTCCATTACTTTCATAAATGTGCATGGAGCGCCGCATAGTCCGAATGGCATTCTGAGAAATTCATATATTCCACAAAATGTCGCGAATGCAGTTCGTTCAATATGGTCCGGTTCGATTCCAATTTGATGGAATCCTGACATAAAGTCAAAACAAGTAAATATTGATTTTCCTCCTACTCGGTCTAAGATGTCCGAAATTAAAGGTAAAAAATAAACTTGCTTTTTTGTATTTTGGTTTAATTTACGATAATCAATAGCCATTCGGTATTTTCCGTCTTTTTTCTTCACCAAGACTATCGGAGACGCAAAAACAGAATCGGATGGTCTTATTATTTTTTGTCTTAGCATTTCATGTATTTGGTTATGTACTTCGTCTTGTAGCCCTGGGGGAACCCTATAAGGTCGTTGTTGTACTATTTGACTTTCATCTATTAAATCAATTCTATGCTTTATTGTACCTTTAAAATGGCCTATATTTCCTTCTTTGCCTACAAAAGCTTCTTTATTATTGTTTATAATCATTCTTAATTTTTCTTTGGCTTCTTCTGATAGGCACGACTCTTCTAAATTTACATTTTCAGTAAAAAAATTCTCTTTACTTTCGCTTCCCCCTTCTGCTTTTACTGTAACCGAATTAATTTGATCAATTTCATTTATTTCTTCCCATTCTGCTATGTTTTGTTTTGGGAATAGCGTAATTTTCGAATTTCCAATATTTAATATTCGTACGAAAATTTTATTCGGTTCGCATAACGTTTTGCCAACTATAATTGTCTCATTTAAATAATTATTTCCTCCTCTGATTAGTATTGGACTCTCATAATTAGGCCGATTATTTTCTATTTCTGCTGATATCAAGGTGTCAGAGTGTGGGTCTAATTCTATCTTTTCTTTTATTTTCACTTTTCTTTCTTCATTATGTACTTGAATTGAAGCTACCATCGCTACTGATTGAAGCTCATTATTTAAAAAATTTACCAATTTTAATCTATCATTGACCCAATCGAACGATACTTCAAACCCGGTTTTTCTTTGAAAGTTTTCCCAGAAATCTGAACCTAGCAAAATTTCTGAAGGGCAATGTTTATCTTCTGCTACAAAAATTTTGGCTTCAAAAGGTATTTCTCCTATTTTTCCTTTAAAGTTTACTTTGCCAATCATAAAAAATTGATCATTACTTGCTACTACTGCTTTTATATTTGGTTGCAAATCGAATTCGATTTGTCCTAATTTATTTGCCACTGATTTTCTGCAATAGCTTATAGAGGCGCCTGAATCTGCTAATGCTTTAAATTCCTCATTCCCCACATCTACTGAGATTAGTGGTTGCTTAAATTGAGGGTGAATTGAATAATTAGAAAAATGGGAAATCTGATATATTTTAGGTATTTTCGTGTGAATGATTGTTTCAATTTCTGTCTCAGTTTCTATAGGCGGAGCGGAGGGTTTTAAAGCATTTATTTCAAACATTTCTGCTTCTTTATCTTCGCTTATATTGGTTCTTTGTCTTCTGTTCCTCGCGGATATTATTGGTTGAATCCACGGGTATAGGTATATTATTCCTCCAAGTATCGCTCCTATCCCTACAATTGCCGCAATCAATAGTCCAATGATTTTGAAATTTTGGCTTAAAAATGAGAGTGTCGATGTTATGTTTATAGTGGCTTGGATTCCCGCCTCCGCTGTTTCTACTGCCTTTTGCCCTATTTTTGCTAAGATATTTGGATTATTTTCGTAAGTAATATTTCTTTCTTTTAAAATTTTTTCAACTTTATTTATTCTGTTAGCATAATTGTGTAATACTGAAATGGACGCCATTAATCCATTTAAGTCCGATTGGAAAATTGTCTCGGCTTTAAAAATAATTCTTGTTTTCTCGGGCTTATATGGTAATAAATTCGGCATTGATTCTACATTTGTCGGTCCTTCGTAAGTCCGCCATTTTCCATTTTCATCCTTAAATACTGATTTTGGTCTCTTATTACACTCTATTTTTTCGCTTGCTTCCACTAAATCTTGGGCATATGATTCACTTATTAAAAATAAAATTTTTGAAATATTCCCTTCTTTAATTTCTACTGGTACTTTCTCATAACATTCATTACCTACTTCATGTTGCCAATATATTTTGTGAGGGGCGACTTGGTGGCATTTTGAAATTCCTATGGCTTCCCCGTGGAATTTTGCGGTTATGTCTTGTTGCCTTAACCATAGTCTGGCTCCTAATGTTGGATCAATGGTCATCATCGACTTTGCAGTCTCGATTTGTTTATTGTGTACATCACAAATTTGTACCCATAATTTATCGAAACTCTTTTTAACGATTTCTGCTGTATAGCTTTCTAGAAATTGTAATTTGGTATTTAAATTTCCTTGATTTTCTTTTAAAGTAGCGGGGGTTGTAAAAGTTTGGTTACTAACCTCCCAAGGTGTCTCCCTTTTTTGCATTTTTATTCCATAAATTTTTGCGATATTTTCTACTACCATATTATTCTTTTGTTCTCGCATTTTATTTTCGTCAGTTATTTTATGAATATGCTCGCGTGGTTTTGAACTACCTGTTTTTAGTTTTCTGGCTCGTTTTAAATTATTAACAGACCTTATGTCTTTATATAACTCAGCTGGGGTATTAGACTCTATTATTTGTGGGCTTGTTAATGATTTTTCTGTAGTAGCAATTTTAATTGTCGGTCTTTTGGTCGTTGATTTTACAGTGGACGATTGTGTTACTACAGGTCTCGCCTTTTTTAAATTGATTGTTCTCGTTGATTCTGTTAATTTTTCCTCCCTATGGCTATCCCCTGAATCTTTTGCCTTCACCGGATTTATTGGAGTTATTGTTTGTAATTTTCCTTTTTCCGGTACTTTCGTATTTAATGTGGTAATGTCCACCTTAATTCTTTCTGTTACTAATTCTTTTAGAGTTGTTTCTGTAATTATCTGCGTCGTTATCGGTAATTGTTCGATTTCAGTTCTCTTAGTACTTAAGACGGGCCTTTGAGTAACGATATTTTTTGGACTTATAGTAATTTTATCAATTGGATTTTCTGTTGACGTGCTCGGTGGGGTAACTACTCTTTTTTCTGTTATCGATTCAATTTTTTCATCTGATTTTGTATAGACTCTAGTGGTTATTGGTATTATATTTTCTACTATTTTTTGTGTTATTTTAGTGGTTAATTTTTCAGTTGTTTCTGTGGATTCTGTCGTTAGTTCTTTTGTTTTCAAAGTATTCCCCTGTGTGCCCATAAAAGGTTTGGGTGTAGTTACAATATTTTCTACTTTATTACTTTCGATTATTTGTTTACTCGTACCGAGATTTTTTGTTAATTTTGTTTGTTCTGTGGCCCTAATTGGTTTTTCTGGAGTTGATTTGGTTGGGCGCTCTGTGGTGGTTATTTTTTCTGGGGTTGATGGGGTTAAACGCTCTGTGGTGGTTAATTTTTCTGGAGTTGATTGGGTTCGGGGTTGAGTGGTACTCGGTCTTTCTGTCGTTGATTGAGTCGTACTTTCTGTGGTACTCGGTCTTTCCGTCGATTGGGTCGTACTTTCCGTCATTTTTCTTGCTCTTTTCAGTCCCGACAAGTCTCTTACTTCTCTAGCTTTTTCTTGTAACGGCTCATCTTCCTCTTCTTTATCTATCCCTAATTCGTAATTTATTCCTACCGCATGAAATGTTGTCCCTGGGAAATCCTTAAGTTTCGGGATTGATATGAAAACATCATTTTCCATATAATAAGTGTTAGACCCGAAGCATTCTCTTTCCCCTAAGGTAATATTTCCGGTAAAAAAATTCGAGAAAATGAAAACTGCCTGTAGATTCTCTACTAAAATATACGGGAAGGACAAAAGTGCTCGAAAATTTCCTGCCGATTCGTACGGACAGTAGACCTCCGTTGGGTCATCCCAAATTACTGTGCTATTCTCATCTAAACATTTTCTTTCCGGTATACTACAATTGTCATAAAATCCTAGGTCCGTTTTAACAATCTTAGTGTCCATATTTACGTAAACATTCCCTATTTGAACAATGTAGTCATATTCATAAAAATACTGAGTACCAAAAACTGGCCATTCTACTTTCATTTGGGTGTTCGAACGTAAAATGTTTTCATTCTCTCTTCTCAAAATTTTTGTCCCGAGTCTACCCTCTTTGACCAATTTCCAGCACTCCTCTTTTGGGACTGGGCTGGTTATGTCTTTAAAGTCATCATCCGAATTATAAAGTCTCAAAAAACTAAAGGTGCTTTTCCCAAATATAAATTTTTGGCATTTAAACCCTGTGAATATTAATGCTCTCTTTTGGGGAACGTAAATCTCAACGTTGTATTCTTCATAGTCGGGTCCTGAGGGAATAGTACAATTCGCTTTTTCTGGTGGTGCCAATAATAGTGGTTCTTCTTCCTCGACACAAATTTGATATCCGAAACTCAGGTTTCCTAATAAAAGAAGCGTCATAATTGTCAATAAAGGAAAAATGGGGCTGGGTGATTTCCTTATTGTATTTATTGCATTAATTTTATATCCGCCTCGCCCACGTCTTTGACCTCTTCGATTGCTTAGAGGCACCAGGTTACTATTTCCTCTCATAAAATTTCCATATTGGGGTCTATTTTGGTTCCCAAAATTTGTGTTGGGACCACCTTGATTTCTGAAATTAGTATCAAATCTATTTTGATTTCTGAAATTGGTATTAAATCTGTTTTGGTTAGGGTTTCTCCAATTTTGTGGTTGTGGCATACGCCACCAAACATTTCTGAACCCTTGCCTAAAGTTTGAAAAAGGTCTCTGGGATGCTTGTCTTTCATTATTCGGGAAATTTTTCTTAAAATTTATTTTATCCTTTTCTTGATTTATTTGGTTAATTTGACTTATTTGATTAATCTGCTCGAACTGTGCATTTGCTAACTTTTCTCTAGCTAATTCCTGTAACGCTTCTTCCTCTTCCATAGCCTGAAGCGTGGCTTCGGCTAGGGTATTAGGTTTTGGCATTCTTCTTAACTGTTCCCTCAAATCTGACCTTAAACCATTTCTAAAGAATTCTACTGTTAAACCCCTTCTTATCTCCTCTGTGAATCCTCCAGAATCCGGGTAACCCTTCTCCACAAGTTGCGAGATCGCTTCAGAAAATTCCGAAATACTTTCATTTACTCTTTGCCGCCTAGTTGAAGCTACTCTTCGAAAGTGAGACACACTTTCTCCTATCGCAAACTTCTTAGCCATTTTATCGATCAGAACCCCCCAATTTGCTTTATCAGTCTTACTCAAATTATCATAGAAAAATTGGGAATCTTTAGAAAGGAAGAGTGGGAACATTTTCGCCATCTCGCTTTCTGTCCAGCCATAGGCTGTAGCGACTTTATTGTATGCGTTAATGAAACTCGCAAAGGTTCTCGCATCTTTGCGTCCTTTGTAAATCTCTAAATTTATCGGTGGCTTGGCTCCCAATCCCGAAATTTTAATATTCATATTTTTCATTTCATCCGTTATATTAGCGATTTCTGACATTTTTATTATTTTATTTTTTCTATTTTTTAATCTTAACTCTCTAGGTGTTAAATAACTACCTTCAGTTGATAGTTGAGAATCCGGCGTTTCCAAAATAATTTCCGGGGTCTCGGTCTCGATCTCGGACAATGTTCTCTCAGGCGATTCGGTCTCCACAATTATTCTAAATTTTGGATTGTTTTGGGACGTACTTTTATTTTCAAGAATCACCAATAATTATAAGAAAGATAATGAAAATATGTATTTACTCGATTAATTACCCGGGGAATTATTGTTTTGCTCCTTTAACTTAATGGGTAATTAACAGGGGTGTGCCGACACAGATTTTAAAAAGCGAAAGGCGAAATTAACTTTAAAAGAAACGCGAAAAGTGAAATTAAATTTAAAAATGAAACACCAAACTGGCACCCCTCTAGGACTATTAATAGTAATTATTTGAGTAAATACAGTAGGGTTGTAAAGAATTAAGAATCTATGATATATATAAATTTATTTTAATTATAATTTTTCACTTTGTATCTCCTTCTCAAGATCTTATATGCCGGCGGTTTTAGAGAAAGATATACATAAAAAATTTAAATTAAAAATAATTTGATGCAAAATATAAAAATGTAAAAAATGCGAAAGATGCGAAACGCGAAAATGCGAAATTAGAATATGAAATTTGTGACAGATGCTTGTGACTAGAAGCTTATGACTAGATAGTGAACTTATGACTAGATAGTGAGCCTGAAACTTATGACTAGACGGTAATTGAAATAAGGAATAAATAATAATTAAGAATAAGATTATGCAATTTATTAATTCTTTTTAAAATTTATTAATTTAGCACTTAAAAATATTTAAACAAAATTACGATTAGTTAAATTATTTATTATTAAAATTATTATTTCTGTTTATTACTAACTATTCCTTGCTTATTTGCCTCAATAAAGGTAGAAAATATTATATAAATCAAGAAAATAAAATAATTATTAGGGTTGTCCAAAATATGTATTGAAAGTCATTTTTTTTTTTGCCCGGGTATTTTATGTACTGCCTAAAATTTGTTACCAAGCAAATTTAGTTTAAGCCAATAACCATTCAAAATATGAATTGATCAGTTTAGAGGAATAACTTCTTCCCAAAATATATAACTAGAATAAATTTAGGTAATACACTTTTTTTTTTGCCAACGTTTCTTTTTGAAAAGTCCGAACGAAATTTTGAATTTATATTTTTCCAAAGAAAATTTTTAGGCAGATTTACCCTGGGAAAAAAAATGTCGATACGCGAAAAAAAGTTTTGACAAAGATCTGCAAAATTTCCTAAAATATGCTCAAATTCAATATTTTTAGGTATCGATTAAAATCATTTTTGTTCCTCACTTCAAATAATGTTTTGGACAACTCTAGTAATTATATATTTCTTTTATCTTTTATTTTTAAATCTAAAAATTATAAATACTGAAAGTTTTAAATACTGCGAGTTGGGTAGTGAGCACTTATTTATATAATTTATTTATATTTTAATTTATTTTTTTCCTTTTAAAATTGTTTCTAAAATGTGCTAACTTCTAAAGATTTAATAATAGACTAAATTATGATAAAAAATTATAATAGATTTTTAACGACTAAAATTTAAAATGATCTAATAATTAAAATAAAATTTTAAAATTTAGATGTGATAATTAGGATAAAATTTTAAAATTCATTAATATGAAAATTCTAAATACTAACTTAACATAGAATTAAAATAAGATTATAGAAATTATTTCAAATTTGACTAACGAATTAAAAAAATATTTTAATATATATAACTAGATAATTTAGAATCAGAGCTGTTTTGAAACAAAACAAAAAAATCTTCAAAATCGAAAATATTCCCAAAAATATCGGAATCGAAAATTAATATAATTTTCCACACTTTCGAAAATCGTAACTCGAAAAAGTAAAAAAAATCCTCGCAAATTGAAATTTCGACACAACTCTGATTAAGATATTTGACTAAATAACGATTATAAATGAAAAATTTGACTAGATATGTGAAATATAAATTTAAAAATAATATATTAAAAGGGTGTAAAATTTTACCGTATGTGCGAGCTCGGGGTATGTGATCTCTCAGTACAATAATTTTTTGGTTGTTTTGTTTATATTATTTTATTTTAGATTATTATTATTTATTATATATTTTTTTAAGTTGGTTTTTTTAGCTTTATTTTTTCGAATGATTATGAGATGGCCAGTCTCTTAATCCAAAGTCAAAGGTTGGAACACATTCCTAACTCAATTTTATTTTCCTTATTCTATTTTATTTTTTATTTACGCTAACGAGTTCGTTAGTGTTCGTTAGTCGTTTTTTCTTTAGTCGTTTTGTTTCCCGAAAACGTCAGAAAAAGCTTTTTCTTCACCTAATTTATTTTAAATTTTGTCGGAGTTCCCTTTTTGGCAAATTCCGACGAACCGCGGTTTTTAAATTCCTCTAAAATTTGATTGACTAAAAACCAATTTGTTCCTTTTTTCAATTTTATATGTAAATTTTATTTACATTCTACATTATTAGATTTTTCTTTAAACTACCGTATTTTGTACTTTACCCCGTTTCTGTTTTGCCCTTTTTATATTATTCTTTTTTAGATATATAATTAAATCATCCACAAAGCCTTAACTTTGTGTAGGGAAAGTTTAAAGATTTTCTTATACTGTATTTTCTTGATTAACTACTCTTGGTAATTATTGTTTCAACCCCGGACTATTATTTGAGGGAGGGCAATTAATACAGGTTATTATACTTAATAAATATTATGGAAAGAAGAGGTCTATTTTAAATCATTATTGTAATTATTTTAATTTATTTTCAAAGTATTTTCTCTCATTTTTTGATTCTTTAAAAGTTTATATTTTTAACACACCTGCGGTGGAAACGCACAAAGGAATTAAAATTTACGAACTATTTACTTCTTCATTTGACAATTAGCTATTTTCAGTTTAAGTTAATTTAAAAATATATTTTTATTTTTTCTGTATTTTTTATTTTAAAATTAATATCTTCTTTTCGATTTTAAAATGTTAAAAATTATTCTGTTCTTCTGTTTAATTCTTTTGTGTGTTTGTGCCGAGGAGCCTGCGGGCAAGTTCGTTGGGTGGCAGGTACTTTATAATTTTTGGACACTTGGGTTGGAGGTCAAAATCTTTAGGTTGGAGACTGAGATTGGACTGGGAGGGTCGTACTGAAAGTGGGGCTACTATTTCAAAAAGTCTGAGCCTGACATTTCGTTTGGGGATAATTCGGATACCTCTGAAATATCGTTATTAATTCTAAGATTTTTGTTCGAGATCTCGCCTGGGTCCTGTTATAAATATTCGGTTATGTTTTTTGTCCCATTTCAGGTTTCTGAATTGGATGGACATTGTACCAATTGCTCGTCTGGGGTGTGTATGCATCCTATCGGGTGTTTTCTTTATTATTTATTATAAGAGCTGTTTGGAATTTTCCTTAATCCCTTCAAATCTAAATCATTTTATTTCCTGGCTGTTAGAGGGAAATATAAGAGAAAAGTACTAAAAATATAAAATAAATTTTTAAATTAAAATAAAAGGTCTTTTGATTCTAATGTCATTTATTTCCTTCTAAATTTCCAAAAATTTCTCCAAAATGTACCTTTCTCCGGAAAATCGAAATTTCGAAACAGCTCTTATTTCCCTTCTTCAAACAGATTCTTTGAACCTGTCCTTTGCTTCACCCCGGACTCATATGATTCGCCTACCTCAACCACTATTTTGTTGGTTCTGCTGTTGCTCCTCCAATTTCTTTTTTCCGGGGCCATGCTTGCACTTCTCTGGGTAACCCGACGACAACGCCTTGTTGTTCGGGCCCCGGTTATTCCTCCTTCTCTTGTTCAGGCTCGTCGTATTTTTGGGCAATTCCCGCAACGGGAAGAATTCGATGAAATTTCATTACATCAATAATTTCATACTTAATATATATAATACCCCGTATTTTCACTAACCTAATGTCCCTGGTACCTTAATATCGTTTAAAATTTCTTATTAATGGGGATTACTAAAATGAGGGTAATTATTTGAGAAAATACGGTCACTTAATTTATTTAAATATTCATATTTCTAAAAATATTTATTTTCTAAAGTTTATATTTTCTTAAAATTTAATTTTTTAATAAAAATTTAACTTATTTCTTATTTCCCTATTTAGAGTCGGATGGGTAGGACCTCCAGTTGTAAGACCCCTAGTTTTAAACAAATTAAATAAACAGTTGATCCGAAAATATTTATTTTAAATTAAATATAAATAGGTATAAAGTTCGTGCCGAGCTCTAAAATAGGGGGGAAAGAGCTGGCAGAGGGAGGGAGAGGAAAAAACGGTGGGAAACAACTGACTGTTCGAGATTTGTTTTAAAACTTGCAAACCAAAAAGGGGCGTTTCCCACCGTTTTTTCCTCTCCCTCCCTCTGCCAGCTCTTTCCCCCCTATTTTAGAGCTCGGCACGAACTTTATACCTATTTATATTTAATTTAAAATAAATATTTTCGGATCAACTGTTTATTTAATTTGTTTAAAACTAGGGGTCTTACACTAATTTTATTCTTAAATAATTTTTATTTTTAGGATGTTTAATGACCCCTTTCTGTCTATAATTGAAGAATTAATTCAAACAATGGCTGAGTTTGGCTTAACTTTTGGTTTTTTTCAATTTATATTCATTAAAAAATTTTTATTTTAGGCGAATTTCTCTCTTTAAGACTCCTATTATTTTGGGATATTTACGAAAATTCTAATGTTTCCCCTGGAAATGCTCAAATAATCGAAAATGCCTCAAAACGTGCCTTAAATGATTTACAAAGTTGGTATGAAATACATTCTTTGGATATTAGAGGTGATAGAATGGATAATTTACTTGGTTTTTTGCCGGTTATTAAGGTTTGAAAAAAAAATTTTTCAATTAAAAGAATTTTTTAGAAATTCTCAAAAACACTGTCTTCAATAACTTCATTAATTCCTGAATTTAATACAATGTATGAATGGCAATTTATTGCCGATTTATTATGTCCTAGTAGTACAAGTTGAAATTTTTTTTATTATTTTATTTTTTTTAATTAAAAAAATTTATTTACTAGTAAATATAAGCTGCCGAAATAAAAAAAAATTAATTTTTAAAAAAGGCGTGTCTTTGGTATTTTATATATTTAGTAAAATAGTTAGCAATAAATGCTTTTAGATATCACGTGTGGGATATATTTTTAAGTGATACATAATTTAGGTAATTAAAGAGTAAATAGAGAGCTGATAGAGAAAAATAAGGGAGGGCTGCTAGAAAAATATTTTTTTATTTAGGTAGAAAAAAATTTTTTTGTGTGGTTCACTCCCTTCAGAGAGAACCAAAGGAAGCATAGGATCGTGAACATTCCTCCAAATTTGGAAAATAAAAATTAAAGATAATTTTGTAAAACTTTTTCAAGTTAAAAAAATCTATAGCAGCCCTTACCAAATAAAACATTGAAAGATAGATTTCTTTGAAAAATACAAAAAAATTAATATATGGCTCATATTTTGAGGTTTTTTGGTGTCTTAGAGGAGGACAGAAAATTAAATTTAAATTAAAAAATAAAATTGATTATTCGACAACTTCCTTTTCGGTATTTAAATATTTTTTAGAATTGCGGCGATACTAATTTTGTGAAAATTAAATTATTTTTGTTTAAAAATAAAAAGGAACCTACTAAAAATGAGCAGAGAATTGTTGACGAAAGGCACAAAATTAGAAAGCAAAAAGATATAATTAAATGGCTAGCCAAGGAACGACGAGATCCGTTACAATAATCTCCTGCACAAGCACACATTTCCTTTATTAAAAAAATTCTTTCCGAATTTTTAGAAGGTTCTAAAGTTTTTTAGGAGAAAAAATGAAAATAAAGAGTTGACACGCAGAGGAATCGAACCTTCACAGAAAAGATAGTGTAGCCGGTAGTGTTACCACTACACTACGAAAGTTCTTGTGGGGGTTTTAAAAGAATAGCTATATAATTAAAGGATAAATAGGACTTTTTTTAATCAAACCAGTAACCTCTTAAAAAATCATTTTAGGCAGATTTTTTCACTAAAAAATTTTGGGATTAAAAAGGCCCCGTCTTTTTTGTAAAAACCTTTGGGATTTCATCAAGAACCTTCAGAATGAATTAAATTGAAAATTAAATTAAAGAAACCTCGCTTTGCCCAGGCATTTGCCCCTCACTCATTTTTATGCATTCTCCTACAGCAGGATCGCTAGGTTCAGTAAAGTTTTTGCAATAAAGTTTGTCTGCACCAGCTAGAAAATTAAATTAATTTTTTAAATTTAAAAAATAAAAAAAAAACATTGATTATGTGTCACTCGAATACAAACTCTTCCAACACATTCAGTGGTTGCAGACCCGTCAATTCCTTGATAACATTTGTAGAATTTTCTTGCGACTAAAAATAAAAAATAATTTTTAGAAAATTTTTTTTCCAGTCTTTTAGGTTTCCAAAACAATTTTCCAGGCAATACAGAGGAAATAAAGTGAAAAAAAGAACAATTGTCCCATAGGGAATCGAACTCTACTGGAAAAATAATGCAGTCAGTACCGATACCACTGCACCACAACCACCCCTACTTGCTTTTTAGTAGAAAAGCAATACAATTAAAAGGATAACTTAGAACAAATAAACCAGAACAGAAACTATCAAAAAATCAGTTTTTTTAGGTTAAACCAAAAATTTTTTTATTTAAAAAACCTGAAGATCTCGAATCAATTAAATTTCCAACAAGATTATTATCAGCCCCATTTTGTGTTGAACAAAGTTTCAGAACAAGGCAAAATAGCAAAAATAAATTAATAAGCATTGCTGAATTTTTAATTAAATTTTTTTAACCTTGATTTAAGAAAAAATTTTTTTAAGACATTTAGAATAAAGAAAAAAAATAATTTTCCTTGTAAAAATAGACAAGTAATTAAAATTATTTAATAAAAAATTTTTTTTCGATAATTAAAATAAATACATATAATAAATTATACAATATTTTTGTTGAGATTCTAATTTTTATTGTTCAGTTATTTTTTCAATTATTGTGTCAAAAATTTAAAAATTCCGGTAGAAATAAAAAACTGAACAAAATATTAAACAAAAAAGGTTCATTTTCTGCATCATTCCAAAAAATCCGCAAGTTTTATCCGCAAATTTATTAACAGTAAAGATTGGACCGAGACGAGATATCGATTAAAAATCTTGGCTATAGAGATCGATACTCTAATTAATATTTAATTTTTTCTATCAAAAAAAAAGAAAAAACTAGGAATATTCTTGAAGGCATAAAATGCGGATAAAAAATAAACTTGCGGACAAACTTTTGCGGACTTTTTGAAAATAAAGGAAAAATAAACCTTTTCAAAAATATATTTCTTCTCTCACTCATTTTCTTTTATTTAAAAATATTTTTTGTACACAAATATCTAAAAGTACAAAAATTAATTGTCTATTTAATGATGGCATTTGAAAACATAAAAATAATTGGCGTATTGCTGTTGCTTGATTTGAAGAATAATTTTTTGTTTTTGAAGTTGTAATATTTATTTTATCAAATAACCAATTTATTAATTGTGAACAAGGAAATAATTCTTCTTCAACTTTTTTTTCTAAACGATGAAGTAAAAGTTCTGTGCGCAAAAGACGTTCCTATAAAAAAGTGATATAGTAATTAATCAAAAATCTATAGACAAGGTCACACACAATTTTTTTGAAAATTTTTGTGATTCCTTTCATTTTGGGGTCCAAAAAGTCCGAAAATTTAATTCGCAAATTAAAACTATACGAATTTTAGAAGATTAAAGATGGAGGACTTGCGGATTAAATTTGCGGACTTTTGGACTAAAAGGAGAACCTAGAAAAAAACTAAAAAAAACTCCCTAGAGCTCGCAAATTTTAAAAATTAAAGGAATTGTAGGACTTGCGGACTTTTGAAAGAATTGAAGAAGCTTACTAGAAAAAAACAAAAGTGACTAAAATCAAATTCCTAATGAAATAAGCACATTCCTATATGAACATTCCTCCCAAAAATCAATAAAAAAAAATAATTCAAATTCCTTTTTAAAAATAAATAACCTGTTCAGATGCAGAAGTATTTACTCTTTTCCTCCTAATTTCTTCTTGTAATATTTTATTATTATCTAATTGTAATAAATTAGTTAATGCTGCAGCTGAGGAAGCAACAGAAATTTGTGATGGAGTTGGGCATTGACTGAAACAAAAAATTTTTTTTGAAAAATTAAAAGAAAATAATTGACAAAAAATATCAAAAATAATTAGTTCTTGTCCTATACATGTGTTCCATAAATTTATGTCCCATAAAGTTAGCCAAAAAATTAACATTAATTCCAAACATCTGCAAATTTTAACCGCAAATCCTACTAATTTTTTAAATCTATAAATCTGCATTAATTGAATTCGGATTAAAGTTGCGGACATTTGAAATCCCAAAAAAGGACGCATAAACTGGAACCTAAAAATTGAAAAAAATTCTACCTAGGCATATTCCAAGAATTGACAAGTTCATGAAGTGATTTAACTTTAAAATAAATTAAATTATTTAAAATTAATTTTTTTTAATTTATGAGTCCAATGAAGAGCTGCTATAAGACCAAGGAAAATTTATTCCAATAGAGGCTCGTAACTTGCGGATTAAATTTGCGGACTCTTGGGACCCCAGAGAAAAAGACTTCTTTATGTTGAATCGAGAATCACCTAAGCTTCATTGGACTCATAAACTAGAACAGAGCCAAGAGAGCATATTTTAATTTACCCAAATTAGTTGCAGTATTAACATTTAATAAATTTTCTTTCAAAATTTTTTCAATTTTTCTACTAAAAAAGAGTGAAAATAAATATCCAATAAATTTATGAAGAGAACATAGAAAAGCTTCAAACCAAATTGGTAAATTAACAAAACCCAATGTTGTAAATAAAAATAGGCAGATTTCATATATATTTCTTTAAAAGAAAAAATTAATTATTTAAAAATATTTTTTTTTAAATTTTGGTTTCAGAATTTTTCTAAAAAATTTTTCCTTTTTCCCAGTCGTCAAAAAAATTAAAAAAAAATTTCGAATAAAATTCTCGTTAAAAACCCGCATTTGACTTAAAAATAAAAAAACGAAGTGTAAAACCTAAAATCAAGAACCAACCGAAACCACTAACCAGTCGAAAACAAACCCTCTAATTTCTAAATAAAAAATTAATAAAAAAACCTTTTAAGGCTATATTTATTATTCCATATATTCTCGTCAATTTGTTCATTTGTATTTTCCATAATGTTAGCAGGTGAATTTCTTGATCCACTATTTTTATTAGTAGGATTCTGGCGTCTTTTCAAGCCTTCAATGTTTGACCTTAAAAAAAATTTTTTTTTTAATTTCCGAAAAATTTTTTCAAAAAAAACCCCCACTTTTTCTCTGCATTATTCAATTCTTCTTCCAAAACAAATTTTTTCATCATCAAATTAAACGAAGATTTTGTAGATTCCAAGGACGGCGAATTTGAGAAATGTTGTCTTTGTGTTGCTGACAAACGTGAAGAATTGGAAACAAAATTTTTTGAGGTTGGAGGGGCTAAGACATTTGCTAATAAATTTAAAATAAAAGGCTTTAAATTTTGTCCTCTTTCTTTTGCTGCTTTTCTCATTGCTTTAATTGGATTTAAATCTGATAAAATACTGCTTGAAGTTATTGAATCATTAATTTCTGCCAAAGGTGAAAAAAATCCACTAGAATCTTCTTCAGATGTAAGAAATAAATATAAAAGATCAGAACGTTTAAGTAATGGCTAGAAAGAAAAAAAATTTTTTTGAATAAATTTAGAAAATCTTTTAAGTTCCCAAAGGTCGTGGAATTTGAAAAAAAATTTTTTTGAAAAATTTGTAGCAACCGCTCCCTTAACTTTTCCCCCAAAAAAATATTCCGCTAGATTAGGGTATCAAACAGAAAAAATTTAATTGTGACGACAGAAATCCTGATTCTCATTGTCAGGAATATCGTGCCAATAGGAGGAACAGGTCATATTACCCGAAATTCGGAATTTTTGCGATCGAAAACCCGAATCCGAGGAATCCTTCTGAAAAAAGTTGGATCGGAGTTTCAAAATTTTCTTCAGATCGGATTTCTAGGAAAAAAAAATCGGGTTTTTGACATCAGATTTAGACCTGTGACATCCCTAGTGTATAAATGACAAAACCCTTATCTTATCCTACTATAAAATATAAAATAAAACCTGTTGAACTAATTGTTGTAAAAAACGTTCAAAATAAATTTTATGTGATTCCATTAATGTTCTATTATTTCTTCCAATCCTCAATAATTGTAAAGTTGTTTTTCTATCAGGTAATGATAATATATTTTTTATTGAATTTCCATAATAATCTTTAATTTTGTCTTCTAAAGCATAAAATTCCAAATATTTATGTCCAACATTCCATGTTTTTAATAATTTTTCAATAAATTCATCTTCTTCTTCGACATGTTCTTCAGTTAAAGAAATTTGGGAATTTAACATTTGGTCATCAGATAAATCATTTCTTTCAACAAATATATTAAAGACAGAATATGGATTAACTTAATAATGAAAATTTAAAAATAATTTTTAAGAAAAAACGGACGAAACTAATTTTTAGATACTCTCACTTAGGAATGAAAAACTCCTTATACTTTATATCGAGCGGTATAGTAAATTGAGGGCATCGGTTGGACAGTTTCCGACTATCCTACAGGGATGGGCGGCTGAATACCCGACAGATCTTTTCAACCCGAAATCTGAGGCCCGATCCTAAGAAAATTTTGAAAACTCAATCGTATCTCGACCTGACATTTTACTCAAACCGGATTACCCATGCACCCAATGGCAAACAAAAATTTAACAAAAAAAACTTATCTTAAGGGGATTTGGTTTTGGGAGTATAGAAAAAAAAACTAGGCCCAATTCTAAATAAAAATAAATATAAAAAATATACCAATTCCATCACCTCCTCGTTGTTCAATTCCAACAATATTTACATTCCATTTATTTAAATTTCTTCCCATATCACTCATTGCAATTGTAGCATTTTCCCCTCCATTTTCATCATATTCTCCCCCAACCATATTATTTATAATAATTTCATCTTTATCAAACCCTTCCAAATCAGAGGTTGAATATGAGGGATAAAATGGGGAAGAAGAAGAACTTTGAGTTGAAACAACTTGATTTGATGGAGCAATAAAATTGAATAATTTTTTTCTAAACATAGAATTATTTAAAAAATCACAAGAAATAATCAAAAAATCACAAAAGGGTCAAAAAAGGTCATGGGCCAAAAAGCCAAAAAATTCACTTAAATGGTCAAAAGTTGGAAATATAAAACCAAAAAGGGTTAAAAAAATACAAAAAATCAAAAAGGGCCAAATTTCCGAAGTGCTTTCCCAAATTTATTTATAAAAGGATAATTAAAAAAAAATTCAAGAAACCTAAATTGTGAAAGTGAAAAAGAAGAATCCAAAACTTTTGGAAATTTCTCCTCATCATCATTAGATTCTTCAATTCCTCTAATTAATTCATCAAATTCTGGAGGGGCACCACAAAGAAATCCCAAATAATTTTCTGATTGATAAAAAGGAATAACATAGTTGTATTGAAGAAATTGATAAACCTTTATTAAAAATAAAAAAATTTTTAAAATTAAAAGGTAAGGTTTAGTGAACCTCCCTTCTCTCCCCTTTCAAGTGGGATGTAGCCGTAATGCCAAAAGTCGTCGAAATACCAACACTATAATACAAACAACTTTCCCCGCTGTTAAAAAAATTTTCCTCAACAGTTTGGTATTTCGCCAGCTTTTTGGAGGTTTAGTATCTCAGCCTTTTGACATTACGACGCGCTAGACTTTCAAACAAAAAAATAAAGAAAAAACAAAAACAGGGAGAATTAAAAAAAAAAGAAAATGGGGTCCACAAAAAAACTTTACTCAAAAAACAAAAAAAACCTCTTGATAAACTCCTTCAATCAAATTCTCCAAAATTTTTAAACTCTCATCATTTTGAGTATTTTCAAAAAAATAATTTTCAAATTTTTCAATTAAACATTTTGTAAAAATTAAATGATGACTTTTATTTTCTCCAGAATAAATAAAATTATTATAAAGTTGTTTTGTAGCCAATTTAATTTCCTCAAATGATTCTGAAGGAATATTTGTAAATGTACATTTTTGTTGTGATAAATTAGAACATTCATCATTGTTTAACTTAGAAAACAAAAAAAATTTTTAATTAAAAAGAGAATAAAAGTTGACAAAAAGACAATGTGCCCCAGACATCCAAGAAGCAACAAACATACCACCTACTCATTTACTACATTGCCCCAAGGTTGGTAGACCCTGGAAAATCCTCAGATATCCGAATCGAAGTTTTCGGATATCTAAAATTTTTCGGATCCGGATCCACAAAATAATTCGGTACCCTCCTCTATAATCGAATTTAAGACTGAAAACCAATAATTTCTGAAAACAAACGATTTCTATAAAATTCTCACAAAAACAAAATTTAAAAACAAAGTCGAAAACCTAAACAAACTAGTCATAAACTACCTTAATTTAAAAAAATTAAACCTTTTGTATTTTTAAATGTATTTCTCTAGTTTGAATAAAACAATCCAAATATTTAACTGGTCCATTAAAATCACGAATATAAATTTCAAATAATTTAACCAAATATGGATCACGTACCAAGTCAGAAAGTTTAAGACAAAGTAAAGAATCTGGTGAATGAGCACAAGTTTGTTCACAAAATTTATTTAGAAAATTCTGAAAAAATAAAAATTAAAAAAAATAAAAATCACAAAAGGGTCAAAAATCAAAAATTACCAAAAGGGTAAAAGACAAAAAAGAACGCAAAGGGGTCACTAATAAAAAAATCCAAAAGATTCAAGAAGTCATCAAAAGGGTCAGAAAGTCAAAAAATTTCAAAAGGGTCGAAAGTCATAAAATTTAAAAAAATTTCAAACAGGTCAAATTCCCTAGGTGTTTCTAACTGTCCAAAAATCAATAAAAATGCAAAAATAAATTTACATTAGATTGTGAATTTGAAACATTTTCTGTTAAGCCAACATCCTTTGATGCGGAATGTAAAGAATCATAGAAAGTAGGTTGATTCAAAAATGAAAGAGCAAAATAATTTAAAGAATCTGGATCAGAACAAAAATCAATTATTGGAAGTAGAACTGTTGAAAGTAGCAATTCTCTTAAAAAGTGACGAGAACTGTGACAGGACCACTAAAAAATATAAAAATAAAAATAAGAAAAATTTGGTGCTTGACGGTTACCATAACAAGTTTGTGGAAAATTCATTTTCCTTAATAAGAGAAGGAAAGAAATATCAACAGAAAATTCCCCTCCCTATATAATTTTATCCGCATAAATTTTGTCCGAAAACTAGCTTATTGTTAGAATAAAATTAGGAGGGATCCTCCTGGTTTCGAAAAATAGGACCAAGTTACGAAGATTCAGAAAATGTAACCAAAAATCGAAAAAAGAACCAAGCTCAACCCATTTTAAACTCACAAAAAATCTAAAAAATAAATAACCTTTGTGGAAAAAGGAATAGCTCCCTCCCTATTTAACATTTTTTGATGTTCTTCATCCACAAAACAACCCCCAATTCTAATATCATCAACAAATTTACAAATTAAAGAGTCTGATAATGCTCGAAGATAGTCCAGTTGATTCTCTTGAGATAAAGTAGCAAAATGTGAGTCAGAGGGCCATTGTTCCAAAATTTTTAATTCGATTAATGAGACAGACTTTAAAAAAACATTTAAAAAATTAAAAAATAAAATAATCGCAAAAGGGTCAAAAAAGTCTCAAAAAATTCCAGGAGTGTTAAAGTGTAAAAAACCCCCAAGAGTCAAAAAAATTCAAAACCTGTATTTCAAATGAAGAAAAACGTTCAGAAGAAAATTCGTTTAATATTCTTACAACTCTTTCAACATGTGCAATAATAACAGGAATTATTTCATCAGTAAATATCTGCAAAACGTCAGCTTCCATAAATGTTGTCAAAATTTTTGCAGAAGAATGTCTTATTAGTTGACGAATTTCTGATGTGAAAGATTCATCTTCACTTAAATTTTCGTTGTACCTAGAAAAAATTTTTATAAAAATAAATTGAAATCCGCAGAATTTTTGCGGACAAAATTTGCAGATTTATTAAAAATAACTAAATTAGAAAATAAAAAAAACAAACCAACTATTAACATAATTAACAACCAAGGTTTTAAATAATTCATCCAGTTCATTATTAAAATTTTCATCAAGTTTGAGTCGATCCCAAGGTCTAATTGTTGGTTCATCTGACTCTTTACTATCATTTAGATTTTTAAGTAAGTGTTCTTTGTCATTCTGAAAAATATTTAAGAAGGATTAAGATATGGTTGACCCCTTGAAAAAAAACTTGGCCGTTTGAGAAGGGCCAAGTTTTGATTTTCAGTTAAAAGTCCGCAAATCTTTGCGGACTTTTTTTGAACTTCTTTTAAGCTTCCGGATTCTTTTAATATTTTCACATCAAAAAATCATTATATTAAAATATACTTCTGGTTTATCCTTCATAACCTCCACAAGTTCTTTATTATCATAAATAATGTTAGCAAAAACATGCTGTAACCAAATACAATATTGAGGGTTTTGAAGTAAAACACGACAAATTAAAAATCCAACAGAGAATGCAACCAATGACGGAAATAAAAGCAAAAAACTTAAAAGAATTTTTAGTTGTTACAAAAATCCGCAAAATTTTTGCAGACATCCACAACTTTTAGTAACAATTTAACACAAAATTTTCCAAACCTTATTTCAAACAGCCACAAAAACAAAATTAGAAATGAGGATAGCACAGTAGCTGGAACATAAATATTGTAATTTAGTAGAATATCCATCCTTAAAATTGAATGAAATTTTAAAAATAAAATCTAAAAAAAATAAATAAAGTAAAAACGCTTAAAAACGTCTTATAAAAATTGAATAAATTTAGATAAAATTTATTCAAAAAATATTTTTAAAAAATCACAATAATTAAATTAAACTATATCAAAATTAACAAAACGATAAGGTTCATTATAAGAAGAATCAATTTCATAATTTGTTCCAACAATTTTTCCAGGTTTAACACTTCGTTGGGTGTGGGAAAATGTTTCAATTTCAGCCAATTTTCTAGTTTGAAAAGTTGAAGTTCCATAAATTTTTCTTCCTCGATAAGCAGCCGCATAGGGCAAGATTGGAGGTTGTCGAGTTATTAAACCACGGCCAGATGGGGTCCAAGCACGTATCTTTAAAATTTGAAAATTAACCAGAAAAAGTCCGCAAAGTTTGTCCGCAAATATTTTTGCGGACAAAAATTTTTAAAAAGAGCGTATTTATATTTGAATTAAAAAATTTTCCCCCAGAAAAAAAAATTCTAATAAAAAAATTTGAGGAATTCTATACGATAAAAATATAAAAAACTTCCTTACATTAATACAACTCATTTTAGTTGTCACAAGTACCCAACCAAGTGAAGACAAAACTATATCAGCAATTCCACGTTCATCATCTTCCAAATAAAAATCATTTTCAATTAAAAAATCTTTATATTCCAACTAAAAATTAAAAAAAAAATTTCAAAAAAATTATTTTTCAAACCTTTGGGAATTTATTTAATCTTTCAACATTCCCGATAGGCGCACCAAGTGATGGATTTCCTCTATTTTTTTCAAGAAAAGTATCAACATAATTTGTTCTCATTACATTAACTTTTAAATTTTCACTAGCAAAAACTGTCAACTTAAAAAAATAAGAAAATATTTGTCCGCAAAAATTTTTGCAGACATCCGAAAAAAATTTTTTATGCGTAAAAATTTTTTTGCAGACAATCCGCAAAATTTTTGCGGATTAAAAAAATATTAAGAAAAAACAAACAAAAATAGGCATATTTTTAGCAGTTGAGGAATCACTCAATAAATCAATTCTTCCAACTCCTCCCAAAAGTAAACTTTCATTTGGATAAAGAATAAATATACGTGGCAAAATTATTGAACGAGGAATTATATTAATTAATTCTTTCAGAGTAAATAAATCTAATATCTAAAATTTAAAAAAAATTTATTTTTAATTTATGTGACCCAAGAAATTCAGCCTAATTACACCCTTGTAATGGTCAACCCCAGCAACTTAATTGTGTTATTTTGACGTTTTATTGTTTTTTACACGTCTCGGCATTTTATAAAATGATGGCCCATAAATAGGGTTGCCAGCTCGCTCGAACCGAACGATCGAGCGAGCCAAGGCTTTACAGCTCTAAAGGCTCGAAAAGGAACCGAATCGAAAAAATCAAAGCTCGAAAACAATGAACCGAACGTCGGCTCGAACCGAAAACGGCAACCCTAATCATAAAATTCGACTTCTCATAAAACCCCCCAAAAAATTTAAAAAAAATTCCAAACCTGTTGTTTATTCACAGTTCCAGGAGTATCAAAACACCAAAATCCTTTCATAAAAACTCGATCATTCAAAGTCATATTAGGCATTTTTTCGGATTCATTAATTAATTCTTCTACTTCATTTGCATCTAATTCATTATTAAATTGTTTTATAATTTTTGAGGTTGAAATTGGTTGTAAATCGTCTTCTTTTTCCTTTAAAAATTAAAAAAAATTAAAATTCAACGTTAATTCGAAAAAAATTTTTTGCGGATAATCTGCAAAAATTTGCGGAGAATCCGCAAAAAATTAAAAAAAACCTTGAACGTATTTTCAACAATTCCTTGTAACACAGCATATTTTGTATCACTAGTTTTTTCATAAAAAGATTTACGAACAAATTCTTCCTATAAATTTGGGATAAAATGTCATCCTTTAATTAAACCCCCCCCCCCCCCCCAACTTACTTTACTTCTCCAAGAATTTAAACTAATTAATCTTTTTCTTCTCATTTCCATTCTTTGAGGTGTTGGGTTCATTAAAGGAAATTTAAGTAAAGAAAGTGTTGTCCCAGGCCATATTGATGTTGTTCTAACAAGAGAAAAAATTTTTTTAAAGAACGTTAAATATTTTTTTCAAAGGTATTTTAATTTAAAAAATTAACAGTAAATTTAAAATTCAAATTAATTTAAAATTTTTTTCCTAAGGAAGACAGGCAATTTTTTAAAATTGTAAAAATAAGGAAAGACAGAGTAAGATAAATGAAAAAAGAATTTTTTAATTCCCAACCCCTAGGGGCTGGGCCCAAGGAAAAAATTATTAAAAAAAATACTTACACTCTTTCAACCAAATCCATTGCTCTAACTTTACATAAATCAGATTGAATTAAAGTATTAAATAAAGTCCTTTAAAAATTAAAAAAATTAATTTTTAATAAAAAAATTTTTTCAAACGATTTTCCAGCATTTGTAGATCCTATTACATAAATATCTCCTCTTAATACTCCTCTTGGTCCAATCCAATTTTGATAAATATTCTTAAAAAAATATTTTAAGTTTAAAAAAGAGTCTAACCCTGTGTATCGACACTCTATACACGCTTGTATTGAGTGCGATACAAAAATTTGCGGAGAGTCCGCAAAAAATTCCAACGGCGGGGAAGTGTCAGTTGTTGGAACAACCATTCCCTCGTCATTGGATCCCCATTAAGTTCGAACAATTATGCTTTTCGATAGAGTAATTCTATACAAAGTGTGTGGATACACAAAAATAATCACCAAAAAAAATTAATTCCTTACAGTTATCATTTCTTCTATCCCAAAACCTGTTTTTGCACTAATTAGCATATATTTTAAAACATTAAATTCTTGAGATATTCCAGCTTCAGATATTGCATTTTTAAGACATCTTTGGTAATGACGCAAATATCCTGTCCGAGTGTCAGGGGGTAATAAATCTACTTTATTTCCTTTAAAATTAAAAAAATTAGTAATAAAAAAAACTAGAAGTGAATATTTAAAATTTTTTCGAAACCTAGATTACTAATAAGATATAAAACGAAACCTAAATAGGGACGAGACAGGTTACCCGAAACTAGAGTTAAAACCTAAACTTTGCAAAATCAAAATTAGAAACACTACCTGCTTATTTCCCAATTAGTCCCATCCTTGGTGTATTAACTACCCAACTCATTAAAAAAAATTTTTTTTTAAACAAACCAACAACAATCAAAGGCTTTTTAGGCCCTATAATCCTAGGCAAGTCGCGATGAATGGAACTGTGTAAATCAGTCAAATCAACAATTAAAAGGATTAGAGCTTCTTGAACTAATTTTAAATGTCCCATCATTGCATTATAATCGAGTTCACAAACATTCACATTTAACTGAGAAAAAAAAATTATTTTGAATAGAAAAAAAATAAACAAGAAAAATTTTTCGAAATTTTTTTTCAAAGAAAAATTGAAAAAAAAAGTTTTCAAAAAATTTTCCAAATTTTTTTGTGAATTTCTAAAAAAATTTTTTTTGAGAATTTTTTAGAAAAATTTTCAAAAAAAATTTTTTTGAAGAGAAAAAAAAAAGAATTAAAAAAAGTTTTTTCTCAAAAAAAATTGTTTTTCAAAGAATTTTTCAATTTTTTTGAGTATAGAGATAAAAATAAAACAAACCAGAAAATTATATTCTTTAAGAAGAAAACAACGTCTACAAGTATATCCAGTTTTTTGATAAAAGGGAATTTTTTTGGAATTTTTCTTAATTTCATCAAACAATTCCAAAGGAACAAAGCTTTAGAAAAATACATAAAAAATTTTAAATTTCAAAAAAACCCAGGAAGTGAAGAATTATGACAATGAAATTGTGCTCCACAACTTTCACATTTTGAATCAAGAATTTTAATATTTTTGAGTTGTTCTTCTCTAACCTCTGTTGTTCCGTAATTACTCAACCATTCACCAGATTCTAAAGCATCTTCTGACGAAATATTTTTTCCCTAAAAATTATTTTTTATTTCAAAATAGTCGAAACATCACTTTACACACTTACATTATTAGAGGTGGCTTATATATAGAAGGGAAGGGGAGAATCGCTTAAAAAACTCTCAAATCCAATGGTCGATCAAATTTTAAAAATATTTTAAATATAAGTGAGGTCCGAAAGCCCGTAACCAGGGGAGGGGGAAAATTCCCGAAACCCAACGAAAAATTTGCTGGCACGCGCCAGACCATAATTTAAACAAATTTTCAAACCTTCGGAGTTGGACTTTGCAAAGGTAATTGAAATTCAATATTTTCTACGGCCTCACTAACATTTCCATAATAAGCTATTTCTGGTCTAAAAAAATAATCCAAAAATTAATTAAAAAAATTAAATACTCTGTCATTTCATCTTCTGGAAGATCTGCAGTAGTTGCAATTGCATAATCATCACAAAATTTATTGTCAGAAACAAAGAAACCAACATCACTTCTATCTTGCTCTTTAACTTCTTAAAAACAAAATTTTCATAAAAAAAATAAAAAAAACCTGAATTAAATTCGTTAAAAGACTTCTCCAATTCAGTCCCATTTTTATTAAACAAATCAGGATTTTGTTCAATATTATAAGGTAAAATTTCCTGTTGGTTCTTTTTCTGAGTTTTATTGATAAATTCTTTTTTGTAAACATTTCTAGCCCTTTCATTAATTAATTCAACACGTTCCTTGTCAGAACTAAGAAATAATTTATAAATGGGTGACAATTCATCCTATTACTCAAACAAACTCAAAGAAGTATTACTAGACCGTACAGGATTTTACGAGATCCCGTCACGGAATCCCGGGCTCTAAACGACAGAGTACCAGAATTTACGAAATTGATCCTGCAGAATCCCGTCCCTTTCAACCTTCTGAAATTCAATCCCCAGAAGTAGCCCCCGGAAACGCAACTCAACCAATATCTGATTTTTACCCCAAAAAGACTTGAAACCACAAAAAATAATTTTTTATACCTCAAAACTCTTTGTGCAGCAATGGACGCAATTCTTGGAAGTAGTTCTCCATCCTTTGACAATTTGTTCGGTTTCCTTTTAAAATTTTGAAAACGTTCATATCTTCTATTCAATTCCCGCAAAAGCTGATCTTTTTTATATTTAGCTACCATTATTGGTGCTGAAGAGGATTGATTGAGTCGGGATATTAAATTAGTCGATGATCTTGGGAGAAGAATAAAAGTGGGGATTCCATAAAGAGGCATTCTTTTCTGAAATAAATTTTGTAGAAAAGGGAAAATCAAGGAAACGATAAGATTTAGGATCATTTTTTTGGCGCCTTCGGCGCCAAAAAATTTTCCTCCCTTGGCCCCCCCCCCCCAAAAAATCCTGGCTACGGGCCTGAATCCGAGTGCAGGAAGCCCTAGCCTAGTCCAGCCTGCTTCCCAAAATCTAACTAGCCAAACAAAAAAAACAAAAAAACAAACCAGTCAATAAAGTCGTTGACCAAAGACAGGCTTATTGAATTATGATCAGTAGTAAATAGATAATTTAAATGTAGAGCATTAAATGATAGAGAAATTAAAATATATGCAACTAAAAAAATAAAAATTTTAAAACAAAAAACAAATTTAAAAAAAACATACAAATAAAGAAAATTAAAAATGATGGAATAGCAACAGCCCAATATTTTGCTGGCAAATAAGTCAAATGAAAATATTTAAGAAGACAATCTGGAGTCTGAAAAAATTAATTAAAATTTTCAAAATTAAAAAAAGAAAAAAGAGAAACCAAAGCCCAGCAGAGATAGATTATTAAAGAAATCCAAGAAGCCAAATAAAATACAAATCCATAAATACCGCGAGCCGGTTGTGGATTTGGTGTTGGATATTGAGCAATTTTTAGTTTTTTTAAAAACAAAAAGTTTCAACGAAAAACGAAAAATTCAGAAAAACAAACCAAAAAATTAAAATAAAAAGAGATAACACAAAATAAAGAGAGCGGGCAGACGACATAAATTTTTTAAAAGTTTTAACACGAAAGAAATTACAAAGTGTAAACTAATTAAAATTAATTTCAAAATCTCTAAAAATAGTAATAAATGTAACTGTTTAACTGTATTTTAACTGTATTTTTATTCTTTTTCTCTAATTCGTTCAGTAAAAGAGGTTTAATAAAGTTGGAGAACAATAAAATTTAACTGCAAAAATGTAGATTTTTATCTTGATTTTTTATATTTTCTTCTTTTCTTTTTTATTTTTATTTAATTTACAACATTCCCACAATTATTTTGATTTAAAAAAGATAACAAATTAATTCATTTTTAATTATTTTAATTTTAAAAAGGCTTGGAAAATGCCCGAGAATGCTCAACCAAATGCTCAACCAAATTATTCTTCCTTGCCTCCAACAACTTTATCTCGAACGGAAAACAAAAAATTACTTATTTTTGAGCCTTCCATGGTTTCTTTCAGACTTTTTAAATTAAAAAATTCTTTTTTCAGCTTCTGTTTATGTTTACGTCTTTTGCCAAATTTCCAGTTTTTCAATCCCTTCTTTTTGAAAAAGCTTGTTTAGGCTCTGGACGATTTGACCAAATTACCTGTCAAAATGTTTCTGCTATCCATGCCGATTTGGAATTACAAAAAGAGGCAAATCATTTATTGGTAAGGTTTTGAAATTTAAAAAAAATTTTTTTCCAATTTTTTTTTCTCCCAGATAGCTTCAAGTTTGTGTTTATTTCTTCCTTCAATTCCTTCCGCCTTGTTTCTTGGAACTAGTAAAATAAAAAAAAATTTAATTAAAAATTTTTAAAAGTTTTTTAGTGTTCGATTCTTGGAGTTCTCGCAAAACTTTATTTATTCCTTTAATTGGTTTATTTTTAAATTTAAAATAAAATTTTTTTTTCAATTTTTAAGGCCTTTTATTTGCCGATTTTAATTATATTTTACAATCAATTTGTTTGGAATGTTCTCCCTATTTGTTATTATTTAGCGACTTAATTTTTGGTTTAACTGGAGGATTTACTTCTATTATAGGTTTTTTTCTTTTTTTTGTATTTTTAATTTAAAATTAAATTTTAAAGGCCTTTTCTTTGCCTATTCTGTTCGTGTAACACCTACGACATTTCGTCCCACACGGGTTTAAATTTAATTTTTTAAATAATGTTTTCTGATTTTTAGATGGCGTTATTGGAGGGCAGTATGGGATTGGGAGGAATGTTTGGATATTTGTTATCTGGCCAACTTAGACAGTTAAAATTTAAAATAAAAAATATTAACTTTTCTATTAAAAATATTTTTTTTAAATTTTTTTCAAAAATTTTTGAAAATCTAAAAAATTTCAAAATTGGATTTTTCAAAAATTTTTTTATTTTTGAAAATTTCAAAAAAAATTTTTTTTAATTTTTAGCCTAATTGGTTATGCCTTATTTTTCCTATTTTTAACAATTTTACACTTAATTGTATTAATTCAAATAATATTTTTCTGTAAAGAATTAATTAATAATAAAAATATTAATACAACAAGAGAATCAACAGAAACTGCGACAATCAGAAATTCAACTTCCTCAGAAAATTTGAACCAGAATTCTGAAAATAGTAAGGGGAAAAAAGTTTGTTGGGGGAAAAAGAGAAATTAAAAATAATTCTGAAAATGTTTAATTTATAAATTCTGAAAAAGTTTTAAATAAAATTCTGAAAATAATAGCAAGGGAAAAAAGTTTATTTTCAGAATTAATTCTGAAATAATTCAAGTTTATTTTATTAAAATAAATTCTGAAAAAGTTTATTTTATTTACTATACTTAAATAAATTCTGATTCTCAATAAGTTTATTTTTTTTTATTTTGTCATATAACGCAAAATTTGCCATTTAGTCACATTGTAGAAATTTGTCCTTTTGGTCGAACTAAAATTTAAAATTAATTTTTTAATTTTTTTAAATTTATTTTATCAACAACAAATTTTTGTATTTTATGTCGTAAACGATTTTTGGATATTTTACAAATTTTTAAAGCTGAAAGGGATGTTGATAAACAAAAATATTTAAATATTGTTTTGGTTGCTCTATTAGTAAGCCACAAAAATTTAAAAAAAATTTTCTTTTTAATTTTCTAGGTAGAATTTATTAGTTATTCTGGTTTAATGGATATTTTATTTTCTTTTTTCCGTTTTCAACTTAAATGGACAGATAAAGAATATGGCTGGTTTAATGGAATTGCTGTTGGTTCTGATAGTTTTTGTGTAAAAATTAAAAATAATAAGATGGTTAGACCTCGCTTGAAAGTACATCCTTGGCTGGAAAATAAGTACCCTATAATGAAGTGTATCACTACAATGAGGTTACCTTAACTTGGAGGTATTGCTTATGCAGATCTCCTCCCCTCAACTTCCGTTGCCAACCAAATTAAAGTAAAACGTTGTGCCTTATAATATGAATCATAAGTAGGATGTATCTCTCAGCCAGTCACTCTCTCATCCGAAAATACTGTTGCCACACAAAACATGCACCTTATATAATGGTCTACAAGCGAGGTCTGATTTTATTTTTAAATTTTCTCAAAATATTTCTAAAAATATTTTTACAGATAATTTTTATTTATCCTTTACTTCAAAAACGAATTGGAATAAGCAATTTACGTTTAGCCTTGGTTGGATTAACATTTAAAATTGGATCAGTTATAATTTTGGCATTTACAAAAACCTCTCTAATTGCCTTTATGTCCATCTTTCTTTCAATTTTTGGTCGGTTTGTTTCAACTGGATTAAGGGCTATAGCTAGTGCTTGTGTTAATGTTAGTGAACAAGGCAAGAAAAAATATTTTTAAATTTTTTAGAAAAAATTTTTTTTTCCAGGCAAAATTTTTTCTTTAATGTCTTTACTTCAATCTTTGGGCTTTTTAATTGCTGCTCCTTTATTTAATGGAATTTACCCTTTTACTCTAAACTTTTTTCCTGGTACAATGCTGTTGGTTGTTGCAGCTCTTTTAACTTGTTCGGCTGGATTGCTTATGTAAATAATTTTTTTAAATATTTTTAAAATAAAAAGAAAACTTTTTAAAGTTATTTGGATGTGAAAAATAAGAATTAATAAGAATTTAAAATTTTAGTAATTTATTTTAACCTTTAAAAAGCTTTATTTTTGCCAAATTTTAAATATTTTTCACCAAAAATTTACTTTATATATTTTAGAAAAATTTATTTTAACCGTTAAAATATTTTTTGACAATTTTTTTCTATCAAAAATTTTTCTATTTAAAAATAAAAATTATTTAACACCGGTGTGGTTCGAGCCCTTGACTATTAAAGCCTTTTGCAGTAGCTGGAACCAAATTTTTCCGACTACACCAAGGATAATCATGTTTACAACTTAAGTTTTTCTCTCTTTATTCTCTTTATAATTATTAAAAAATTAATTTTAAATATTCCTTTACTCATTTTCTTTTATTATTTTCGTACATTTACGCGTCTTTCCACATTTCCAATTTTCGGGACAATCCTTGTCTTTAGCACATGCTTTAGTTCGACATTTGCCCATCTTAAAATTCTATTAAATTTATTTTTAAAAAATTATTATTTTGCCTGACATGGCCACTCAAACTCACAATCCTTTTTACTGTGACACTCTGATAGAAATTTAAAAAATAAATCAGAATTAAGAAAATCGAAATTAAAAAAAATTATCAGAAAAAATCTGACCCTGTCGTCTACATTTTGTAATATAACAGCTCCACCCTTGAGGACAATCTCCAGGCTTTTTACATTTCTTTAAAAATTTTTTTAGATTTTTAAAATTAATTTTAAAAGCCTCAGGGCAGTGTGGACAACAATTCATGTCAGAAAGTGGACATATATTTTTAACACAGGCATAAGCGTGTTGACAAAGATAGCCGTCTGGGCATTGCCCTTTGTAATAACAACGTTTGGCACACAAACCGCGAAGGCACACAAAACCTTTGATTTTTTAGAATTTTTATTCTAGAAATCCAAAAAGAAAAGCACCTTTTGGGCATTTTCCAACCCCAGAAAATGTACAATTCCGTCCCTGACTTTCCATACTAATTTCTGGACTTTTCCCAGCGGAGACATTGTATAGAGCCAATAATGTCTTTAAAACAATAATTAATTTAAAAAATAAATTTAGAAAGAAAAACAAACCAAAAAACACCATAAAAGTCGAAACATCATTTTTTAGTGAGGCAAAATAAATTTTTTTATAGAGAGAATCAACCCCTTTTTATATAAAAATCATTTTCTATGATTATTAGAGGGTTATTCATCTTTTTAACATTTTTAAAAAATTTTAAAAATGATTGGGCAATTTTTAAATTGTTTGAAACAAAAAAAGGACATTGGATTTTAATTTTTAAAAGAATATTCATTGGATTAGAATCGAACCCATCACCTTTTACCTAATAAAATAGGTTCGAAGCCCAACGATATACCACTACACCACAATGTTTCCTTGCAACTTTTCTTTAAAGTTTGTCAAGTTCCCCCTATAAGAGAATTCTAGGTATCTAACTCCGAAAAAAGAACAAATCTTCCTTTAAAATTAATTTAAAAAGCTGAAAATTTCCATACCTATGTAAAAAAGTATTTCCGATCGGATAGTGTTTTCCGATTTTCGAAATTTTGACTTTTAAGGTCGAAAAGTCGAAATTTGTCGGAAATTGTATTTACATATAGAATTAAAAGCGAAAATCAAGTAGTTGTTCAGTGGTGTAGTGGTTAGTGTGTTAGATTATGTGGGTGGGGTTGAGGGTTCGAGTCCAAAATGGTGTAATCACTTTTTTCTTTAATAAAAAATTATTTTAAATAAATTTAACAATTTTTAAAATTTTTATTTTTGTTCTGATTTTTTGTTCTGATTTTTTTTCTGATTTTTTTGTTCTGCTTTTTATTCTGATGTTTGTTCTGTTTTTTTGTTCTGATTTTTGTTCTTATTTTTTGTTCTGATTTTTGTTCTGATTTTATGTTTTATTTTTGTTTTGATTTTTATTCTGATAATTGTTCTGATTTTTTTGTTCTGATTCTTTGTACAGATTTTTGTTCTGATTTTTTGTTATGATTTTCTGATTTTTTTTCTGATTTTTTTGTTCTGCTTTTTATTCTGATGTTTGTTCTGTTTTTTTGTTCTGATTTTTGTTCTTATTTTTTGTTCTGATTTTTGTTCTGATTCTTTTGTACAGATTTTTGTTCTGATTTTTGTTCCGATTTTTGTTCTGATTTTTTTGTCCCGATTTTTTTCTGATTTTTGTTTTGATTTTTATTCTGATTTTTCTGTTCTGATTTTCTGGGCTCAGTGTCCAAATCGCTTTGCGATTTTCTTCACTTTATTAGAATATATGAAATTAGAATATAGATTAGAATATATTATTAGAATATATGAAAATTAGGTAATATATTTTTAAATTTAAGGAATATTTTCTGGTTTGATAAATTAAAATATTCATTTTAATTAAAATTAATTTAAAAAACATTGGAATAACAATTTAAAAAACTCTAAAAAATAAAAAAAACAAATGCAACTAAAAAATATTAGATTAAAAAATGGAATTTTTTTAATAAATTTAATTAATTAAATCTAGCCATAAATTGGTTTTCGGATTTGACGGATCTATGTCCTTTAGAGGAATTTCTGCCTGAAAAAAAAATTAAATTAATTTTAAAATTAAAAAAATTTTAATTAAAAAGTTTTAAAATTATTTGAAAATCAATTCAATTTAAAAAAATTTCAAAAATAATTTTCAAAAAAATTCAAACAATTTTTAAGTACCGTTCCAAGAACCGATCTTTTTTCAAATATTCCATAATTTCTTGCATCTTTAACAGTTAACTGGAAAAAATTATTTTTTCTAATTTTTAATTAAAAATAAAATTACAATTAATTTAAAATAAGCCAATTCAGAAAAGTGAAAACCAAATTCAAATCTAAAAAAAATTAATTTAATTTAAAAATTACCCCTTCCCCCCCCCCTTACATTTCATTAAATATTGGATTTAAACAATTCTCCACAATTTTGGTTTGTTTCCTTCCTCCCTTTCCTGGAGATATACTTCCAGCAGATGCCAGGCCTCTTTGCCCTTCTATTGGAATTAAACGTAGAGTTATATAGGGATCTGCATGGCCGTCTTTACTTATTGGTAATAGGCCTCTAAAAATTGAAAAGAAAAAATTTTTTTTTGAAAATTTTTAAAAAAATTTTTCGAAATTTTTTTTGAATTTTTATAAAAATTAAAAAATTGCGTACGTTGCTTCAACAATATTCACAACCAATTTAAACTGTTCATTATCATAATTTAATTTCAAATTTATTTTGCTTAACCCAATGGAAGACTCTCGACGATTCTTTCTTTAAAAACAAAATTTCCGTAAATGCTCTAATAGAAGCCCAGCTCTCTATTAGAAGCCCACCCGAGGAGACCCTCCGAAAAATATAAACCCATTTTTCAATATAAGCCAACTCTCTAATAGAAGCCAATCCAATTCTAATACAAGTCCAACCCAAGGTACCCATTGAGAAATAGACGACCAGGGCGTATATTAGAGCATTTACGGTATTCAAAAATTTTTTAAATAAAATTTTCTAAAAAATCTACATTTTTGAATGTTTCTGTCCAATCATTTTCCCCAAAAAATTTCCAGTTTTTGATTTTTTGTAAGAATAGGAAGAGGTTCTGGACCGTTCTGAAGCTGCCGATTCGGGTCTTAAATGGCCATCTATTGTAAAATTTGTTGAATTTTCGGGGGTAAAATCGAGTTCAGTATCCGATTTTTGGTTATTATTTAATTGGTGATTATTATTATTATTTTCTTTATTTTTAATTAATTGTTGTTGTTTATCCTGTAAAAAATTTTTTTAATATTAAAAAAATTTTTAAAAATTTTTAGAAATTTTTTTGAACTTTTAGAATTTCTTTGATTTTTCTAAATTATTTTTTGAAATTAAAAAATTAACTATAAGTGTCTTGTCTGACAAGAAACTTCCATTTCCCCTTTCAATATGAACATCTAAACATTAAAAATATTCATTAAAAAATTTCTAATAAAAATTACCAGTGCCATAAGCCACTTCTTTTCTTTCCAAAATATTTTTTGGGGGAGTGAAAAACTTTAAGAAATTTTTTTCGATTAAATAAAATTCAAATTAAAATCCACCCTCAACCGAACAGTCAAAACAATAGGGGAAGAATGGACTCCATGTTGTAAATAAAATGTTTGTTGAGTTAATTCCATGTTTGGTTCTTTCATAACAACCCTAACTGGAATTGATAATTCCCCAATTTCTCTTTTAGTTCCATCATCTATAGCTCGGATTTTAAGCTCTTGCCCCTCCGGTTGTTTAACAAAAAAGTTGAATTTGCACTTATAAATAGAGAGATTAATTAATTAAAGATCATTTAGTGTGAGAGACTTTATATATTTAAGAGAAAAGCTAGAGAAATTAAAGAAAAATAAAGCTTGAAATAAAAAATAAACTTGAGAAAATAAGCTTGAACTTGAATAAAATAAAAATAAACTTGAAAATAACTTTAATAAACTTAGAAACAAAAATAAACTTGAAAATCAGAATAAAACTTTAAATTTCAGAAGTAAACTTGAAGATAAACTTGCGGTCAGAGAAACAAGAAATAGTATTATAAAAGATGAGAGTTTTTCTTTACCTGATAGAGAGGATTAGTTGTTCTAGTTTTTACGGGACTTTGTTGTTTATTCAAACCAAGTGAAAATTCTATAAGTGGAGAAGGTTCTAGCCCAGATTTTGGATACTAAAATTTATTAGAATTTTTAAATTAAAAACAATTTTACAGGCAAATCAGAAACAGAATCCAAAAAAATCATTAACAAAGCTGGATGCATTGGTTTATCAGCCCCTAACCATTCACTCTCCCATTCATCTCGTTGTTTGTCCACAGCATTTGTGCTTAAATCGAGCCAGCACACTTTAAGGTTTAATTCTCCATTTTTACAGCCTTCTAATTGGTACCACTAAACAGAAATTTTAGAAGAAATTTGACAGAGAATTCAATTACTTTTTCAATTTCCCCAGCCTGACGAACACTATCTAGTGGAAGAGACAATCTACCCAATTCCTCATCAGCCCCAGCCAAGTCTTTATCAAAAAGTTCGATACGCAAACGCTGACCAGATGCTTGATCGACAACGGCTTCGAAACATTCATTAAATATCGGGTTCAGATTGTCGTTGATTACTTTTGTAAGAAAATGTTGAGAACCAACTGTAGAAAAATTGACAGAAATTGACTAACTTGACTAATTAAACTTTAATAAACTTAAAAATAAACTTGCAAGAACATGAATATTCATAAAAATAAACAAAAAATAAGAGTGAACTTGAAAATATAAGCGTGAACTTGAAAGCGTGAACTTAAATAAACTTGGAAACATAACTTGAAAATACAAGCGCAAACTTGACTAATTAAAAATACAAAGAAAAATACAAAAAAAACACAAAACACAAACTTAAAATACAAAATAACTCACGTTGTATTTCACAGTAAGGATCGCTCAAGTTCTTTTTATTAAAAAAGCTTTTGTCTTTATTTTCCAAATTTCTAGCTTGTATAATTTTAAGTCTAACAATTCCCTAAAAATAATTTATATATATTTTTTTAATTTTAAAATTTACATCAGGCTCAGGAAAATAAAGTTGAGAAACATTAATATTAGGTGCTAACGGAAAAACAATTTTGTTGGGTAAAACGGCCAAATTGGCAAGTTGTAAATTTATTATAGAGCGTATAGCGTCAATTAATCCTGGTAATTGAACAAATTCTCCTATCCCGGTTAATATAAAATCGAATTTTGGCAATTCAATAAATGAGCCTGAAATTCCTCCAACCCTTTAAATTTTAATTTTTTTTTTGATTTTTAAAAAATATTCAAACATTGGAGGGTGAGGAAGCAAAGGTTGGAGAGTGCAACGAAGCTTGCCAGATAACTGAAAAATTAAAAAATCTTGGTCAGAATGGCTTGAGTCAACTCTCTCTCCTCTTACCTCCAAGTATCCTCAGTCATAACCTCTTTCTACCACATTCCTACTTATCCAAGCCTATACTAGATTTCAGTCATAGCATCTTAGCTATCCCAACTCTCCACTTATCCTACCCACTTGTTATCCTATTTTTAGATAGCCCAAAGGAGTAACGGGATATTCGAGAGGGATAAGTTGAGAGAGCTTCAAACAATTCCAAAACCCTACCACAATTTGTTTCAACCCCCCTCTAAAGCCACAAGCTTGAACGGTAAATTCGGCATCCCCAGCATAAACAAGGTCCATATCCATTATAACTTTGTCTCTCCCAACATTGTTTGTATAAACTTTTAATCCAGACTTTTGTAGAAAAATTTTTAGGAAAAAATTTTTTTCTAAAATACCACTCTAAAGGGAATATCCCCCATATCAATCGACACAAATTTAAAGGATTTGAAAGGCGAAGGCATTTGTAAACGTATTTGGGGTTCTATAAATTCTTTTAAAAATATATTTGAATATTCTCCAATATAAGGCCATAGTTGTTGAAGTATCTGGAAATTTAATCGAAAATTTTATAAAAAATAAATCTAGTCTGTTTAGGTCAATACCCCCTTGGAACTATTTTTATAAAAAAATTTTTTTGATGTTCCAAATCAGTTTTGAACCAAAGGGATATTGAACCTCAATAAGTTTTGAACCAAATAAAAAATTATCGCAATTATTCCAATAGAAGCCTATAT
The DNA here is from genome assembly GCA_036172945.1 of Meloidogyne incognita. Taxonomy (NCBI): domain Eukaryota; kingdom Metazoa; phylum Nematoda; class Chromadorea; order Rhabditida; family Meloidogynidae; genus Meloidogyne; species Meloidogyne incognita. The sequence goes on from JARQAC010000003.1 coordinate 10,237,259, forward strand.
CTCCAATAGAAGCCTTAAAGGCCTATACCTATATAGAAAACTCAGACCAGAGGTGGGTCGGAATAGTCAGAAGTGTCGGAACTCGGAAGAGTCGGAAATCGGAACTGGCTCAAAAGTCAGAACTCGGAAATCAAAATTCCGACCCACCTCTGCCTGAAACCCATTGAAAAATAGACGTTTCTATTAGAATATTTACGTGTATATTTTCCCTATAATTATATGGAGTCTACTCACTTACTCGGTTGACCCATTCAATCCTCTCAATATCCGGAAACTGGACCCAAGCTGGAAGATCATTGGTTTGACTAAATTGTGCAATTATAGTCTCCCTTTCTTGAAGTATATAATTACGAAGACAAAGTCGTTTCTGTTCCTGTTTAATCCAAGAACGTGTTTTTAACTTTAAAAGGAGATTTTTTTAATTAAAATAAAAAATACAAACAATATAAACAACAATAAATAAAAACACCCAAAGCATTGATAATTGTAAATATCCAATTAACCAACAGGCAAACATTAAAATTGAACTGCTCATTATTGGAATCTTTGGGGGAAATTAATTTTTTTAAAATTAATTTTTAATATTTTTGAAAAAATTTTTTTTGGAATTTGGTCTAGTTTATGTGCCTAAAGCTTTATGAGTCCAATGAAGGTTTACTCCATCGAGTTTGGTACCCATAAAGATACAAGACCTTTATTGTCTTATAGGTTCTCATTGAACTTAAAAAGCTTCATTGGAACGATTTGTTGGACGCACGACTAGGCTAGGCGGCCTATTTCTTAATAAAATTAATTTTTTTTTAATAAAATAAAAAATTTAATTTAATTTTAAACAAAAAAGGGGACTAACCAAATAATTAGTCCAACCCATTTTTAAAAAATATTTGAAGATTAAAAATAAATATTAAAATAATTAAATTAAAATAATTAAAATCCCCAAGTGTGTTAATTTAACTGAAATTATAAAAAAAATTTTTTTAAATTAAATTATTCTAATAGAAAGACACTTTTAAGTAAAACGCGCCTCCTCTTCTTTCAATAAGGTCTCTCCCCTCTTAATTTTTTATTTCCCCGATTATCCCGATATTTCTCTCATTCTTTATCCGTTATCCCCCCACATTTAACTTGTTTTAGAGAAAAATATTTAAATTAAATCCAATTAATTTCTGCTTAATTTTGATATATAAAGACGTCAAAATTTAATCAAAAAACAGAAAAAAAGGAAAGTTTAACAGACAAAAATATTTATATAAAAATAAAAAAATGAATCATAAAAAAAGAAAAAGGTATTATAATAACAATAACAGTTGGAAAGAAAAAAAGAGAAAATTTATGGAGTGATTTGGCCATGATTTTGGAGCACAAAAAGCAATCAAATCGATTAAAAAGGAAAAAAACGTGGAAATTTTAAGAAATTAATTTTTAATTGAAAAATAAATTAAAAATCAATTGGTTAAAGTGGGTGAACCATGAATAAAGAATTTTCTAAAAAATTTTTATAAAATTTCTTTGGACATTTAACCTAGTCTTTGGTCAACATAAAAATGAGAAATTTAATTAATAATTAATTCTTTGCTAAATTCAAGTTTTAAAGCTTGTTCTCAAGTTCGAAAAGTTTTTAATTAATTCAAGTTTTAAAGTTTGCTTAAAGTCTAATAAAAGTTTTTAAGTTCCAAGTTTGATCTTAAATAAAAGTTTTAAGTAATTCAAGTTTTCAAGTTTGAATTTAAGTTTTTTAAGTTCAAGCTTAATTCAAGTTTCTAAGTTCGTTCTTAAGTTTTAAAAAGTTTTAATTAATTAATTCGAGTTTTCAAGTTTGCTTTTAAGTTCTAAAAAGTTTTTTGAGTAATTCAAGTTTTTAAGTTTCAGAATAAAATTTCTGCGCGACTCTTTTTAATTGGTTCTTTTAAATCAAATCAACTTAAACGAAAGAATTTATTTAATGACTGATAATAAATAAAAATATTTTATTTTTATTATATTGATCGTTAAAAAAAGACAGGAATGAAAAGACAAACTGGAAAGGGTTGGGGTCATAAGGGCGCGCGGCCATTAGGGCGCCAGCACTAGAAACTGACACTTAGGCGAAACCGAAATTTATGAAAATTTTCTCAAATTTCTTTAACATTATTGACTACCTCCTCCAGAAATTTCAGAATTTTTCATCGACTATCTCTTAAGTTATAGTCGATAAACCGCGAAAAATTAGGGTTTTTTCGGAAAATCAACATTTTTGGCCACAATTTCCGAAATTCTTGATCAAAAATTCTGAAATTTTTGGAGAACGTAGATAAAGGCATGAGAGTTGTTATTGCAAAATTTTATCTTTTTTGATAAGCAGCTCACTGTTTTATAAGCTCGCGCCCTAATGGCCCCGCGCCCTAATGGCCCAGTCCCACTGGAAATTATTCAAGAGTAAAAGAAAATAAAGAAAAAATAAAAATAAAAATTCTTGGTAAAAAATATTTAAAAAATTATAAAGTTTTCTCAAATTTTAAGTTTGCAATTTAAAATAAGAATTAATTCAAGTATTAATTCCCAACTTTTTAAGTTCAAGCTTAAGTTGTTTTTATTAATAAATTCCGCCTGTTTCTAAATAAATAATTTGTTCTGGTTTTCTGTCGAACTTGTTAAGGAATAAAATATATTTTATTTACTACCTGTATATTTTAAATTAAATTTTAAATTTATTATAATATTTATTTTTTTTTTAATTTTTAAAAGTTTATTCTTAATTTGATTTTAGCAAGTAATGTAGCAAAATAGGCAAAAAAGCCCTTTTTCTGATTTTTACTTCCCTTAAAGTTTTAGCTTTCAATTTTTGTGAATATTTAAGTATATATACATGCAAAACAAAATAAATATATAAAAAAATATTTTTTAGCTACACTTCAATGCATTTTATATTTTTTTTTACTTTCTTTTCAATAATTTCTGTTGGCATTTTTCTTTAACATTTAACTTTTAAAGGCAAAATTAAGTTGTTAAGTTTAAATCAGAATTAATTCAAGTTTAATTTTTTCAAGCTTAATTAATTCGAGTAAAACTTGAAATAAAACCAGAATTTATTTAAACAGAAACAGGCGGAAGTAAGTAATTTAAAAGTTTAAGATTGAACTTAAAAACTTGAAATGATAAACTTTAAATAATTAAACCTTAATTAATTCTAGTTTTCAAGTTCAAGCTTAAAATATTTTCTTTAATATATTCCCTCTGTTTCTGTTTTAATAAATTCTGGTTTTAATTCAAGTTTTATTTATTTCTAGTGTATAGAGTGTTTAAACAAATCAAATATTAAAAGTTTGCCAAATTTAAATTTGCATAATTCCACAAAATTTGATTTTTTTTTAAAAATTCAAATTTTCCTCCACTTAATTTCCTCTTTCATTTTTTATTCATTTCCATCTTTTAAAAATTTTTTTATTCCCAACTTTGTTGGTGTTCGTCTTTTAAAAAGCAGATTGTCCCTAGAGGTTTTTAAAGGACGGCATTTTTGGCTTTTCTTTAACACTTTTATATTATTTTTTTATTTTCTACATCATTTTATATTTTTTTTAATTTTTTTTATTTCTCAAGTTCAATAAAAATGCCTCTTAATATTTTTATAATATGCAGAGCACTTAATAATTCCGCCTTGTTTAATAATTCCGCCTGCTTCAAGTTTTAATAAATTTCCAATTGTTTCTATAATTTAATAATTCCGCCTGTTTTTATTTTTTTCTATTTATTCAATTGTTAATCAATTTTTTCCTTATAAAAGTTTTTTAAAAAATTTTTTAAGAATGGAAAAAATTTTTTTTTATTTTTAGATGGATGGCATTAAATAATAAATATTTTAATTTAATTTTTTTAATTTTTAATTCTATTTTTCCAAAATTTTCCTCACTTTTTAATTCCCCACCAAGTGATTTATTGCCTTGTCAATTCCCCTCTTCAAATCCATCAGAACTTGCAACCTTTTGTCAGTTACCTTATCATCAAGTGCCTTTAATTTGTGATCCTGGTGGGATATTGTCTAGAACAGAAGCAGAATTAATTGGTAAATTCTGTTCTAAAATTTAAATACTGGTTATTTTTTTCTCATTTGTAATTCTGATTTGCATTTTGTTTTGTAATTCTGATAATTAAACCAGAATTACAAAATTTATATCTATCAGAATTAATCAGAATTATTATTTTAGAATTCTGATTTGTATTTTATTTTGTTAATTCTGATTTAGAAATTAAAATTCTGGTTTATTCTGATAATTAATTTGGGTTAATTCTGATTTCTTAATTCTGGTTTTTTGTTTATTAATTCTGGTTTGTAATTTAGGTAATTCTGATTCGCAATTCCTTTGTATTTTTTGTTAATTCTGATTTTGTATTTTTGTTGTATTTCTGTTTTTAAAAAAACACAAAATTAAATTCTGATTTTTAATTAATTCTCTCTTTTATCCAGACCGCCAACTTAAAACACAAGTATTTAATAATTTAACAAGTTGTATTTGTCCTTTACGTCCATGCATACAAAAAGACAATAAATTGGGGCAATTGCGTGTTTTTGGATTATTAGTGCCTATAGCTAATGGAAATAGGTTTTAATTAAAAATTCAAAAGTAATTTATTTTTAGTTTATTTAATTGTTTGAATAATTCAAAAAATCAAAGAAAAAATAATAAAAATTTAAATAATACAATAAATGAATTTAATCGGTTAACTGGTCTATTTGCTCGTCTTTCGCTTGACAAGCTTTTAACAAGGTTTGGGGTGGATACGAGGGAAAGATGTGATCCTGATCTTGTAATTTAATTTAATTTTTTAAATTTTAATTATTCTCTCAAGTTTATTCTCTACATTGACAGTTGGTGGGTTAACCAGAAACATCAAAGAGAACCTTTTATAGCCAGAATATTTAGGTAAGCTTTCTTTTTAAATATTTAGAATTGTATTTCATTCCTCTATGTTCTCCAAACCGTAAAACAAAACTACCCAGAATATAGAGAAATATTGGGAGGGGAAGTGTGACCGGTTTACCTATGAGGGGCTTCAGGCCCATCGACAAGTTCCCTGTATAAACCTGAAATACTTATAAAGGTGACTCTTTGAACATGATTTTGTATTGAATTTTCTCCCTTCCAAAATTTACAAAATTAATTAAATTAAATCTAATTTTTTTAAAGAAGAAATTTGGCCAATTTAAGAGATTATTCATTAGTAGAAAAAGTAAATGGAAGAAGCAATCCTTTTGAAATTATGAATGGTTTTTTAAATTAAATTTTTTTTTAATATTTAATTTAAAAGAATATTTACTCAAATCCTTATTAATATCTAAACAACAATTATTTAACAACGAAATACCTACAAAACCCACAGAAAACACAAAAAATACAAAAATTAAATCAGAAGAAGAATCAGAATTAACCGTTAAAAAAGGACATAGTATTCCACTCTGGGCTATTTTCTCAGCATTAATTCTGGTTTTAATGGCTTTATTTGCTCTGTTATTAGCCCATTTAGTGGGAAGGCGTGTTGCTTTAGCTCAACAGGTGAATTTGTGTTTTTGTTAAATTCTGATTTTTATTTTTTAATAATTCTGATTTGTTCTGATTTTATATTTTGATTATTCTGATTTTTTTATTCTGATTTTTTGATTCTGTCTTCTCTAAATTTCTAATTCTGATTTTTTAAAATTAATTCTGATTTTTATTTTTTAATAATTCTGATTCGTTCTGATTTTCTATTCTGATTTTTTTGATTTTTTATTCTGATTTTTTTATTTTGGTTTTCTATCCTGATTTTTTTCTGCTTCTGACTTCTGAATTTCTAATTCTGATTTTCTAAAACTAATTCTGATTTTCTGAAATATTTTTTTTCAGCAGAAAAAATTTTCTTCTGCTAGTCGGATGAGTATGAGAAGTGCCCGACCAGACGAATCCTTATTAATGAGTGGAGGCGGAGGAGCATCAACAACAACAAAAAATACTCAAAATAATGTTTCTGCGGGAGTGGGTAATTCTGCAAGTGGGGGAGGATTGCCTTCTTCGCATTTAAAAAGTCAAATGATGTTTAGACAATTTGGGAGAAAGTGTCAATCTACAACAAATTCTGGTGGAGGACAGGCAAATATTGTTAGACAAAAAATTTGAAAAAATTTTTGAAAAATATTTTTTTATTAAAAATATTAAAATTTAAACATTTTTTATTAATTTAAAATAAATGTAATTAAAAAAATAAAATAAATTGAAAGACAAAAAAATACCGGAAGGGTATGCTGAAAGAGCAATAATAATTAAAATTAATACAATTATAGTGTGTATTTAAATAAGAATAAAATAAATTCTGATTTTTGTATTTTCAAGTTAATTTATTATCAGAATTTCAATTTGGTCTTTTCCCAAGTTTTAATTCTGATTTTTATTTCTTGTATTTTCTCTATCAGAATTTAATTTCAAGTTTGTGTTTTTCCAAGTTGTAATTCTGATTTGTATTTTTTAAAGAGGAAATCAGAATTTGTAAAAGTTTATTTTATTGTTGTCTAAAATTCTGATTAGATTAAAAAAATCAGAAAATAAACTTGAAAATCAGAATTTCATAAATACATTAATTAAAGTTTGTATTTATAAAAGGAATATGAAAGACATACATAAATAGTCATTAAGATTCAAGTTCTTTTTTTTTGATGCGTAAAAATCAAAAATATTAAGAAATGACTAGAAAATTGGGTAAAACTTTTTTGTTATTAAAAAATTAATTTTTGAAGATTCTCAAATAATTTAACTATTGCAATATTGAGAGGATGTTGTAGTAGAAGATGAAGGTCCAACAAGTATTGCAGCAATTGCTTCACTTAATTTTGCTTCCTCTAACGGCCCAAATTGTTGAAGCAATTGTTGGACTAGAGGTAGACTTTGCTCTATTGGAACCGGGGCTGCTAACAACTTTTAAAAAATTACAAAAAATAATTTCTAAAAGATAATTTACTTGTTGAATAAGTTGTTGGTGAAGTGATAATGGTTGATTTTGAATTAAATTTGAAGAATTAACCAAAATTTCTTGGTTATTTTGAAAAGGAATTATTGTTGATAGAGGTGATTGTTGTATTAATACATTATTATTTAATTGTTGTTGGTGGGAGGTTGAGGATGAGAGATCTAGCAATGCACGTATAGCTTGCGTTTGCTGTTGTTGTTGCTGTTGTTCGAGTAATAAAGCTGCAGCGTTAATTTGTTGTTGGTGAATAGTTGGTGTTCCTCCTGTAAATATCAGAAAATAAACTTGAAACAAAAATAAAACTGAAATATAAAAAATAAAATTGGGCTATAGAAATATAAACTTGGAATATCAGAAAATAATAAACTTAAAAAAATAAACTTTAATAAATAGACTTAAAAAATCAGAAAAAAAACTTGGAGTATAAAATAAACTTGAGGTATAGGAATAAACTTAGAATACAAAAATAAACTGGAAATATAAAAATTAACTTAAAATATCAGAAAATAAACTTAGGGTATAAAAATAAACCTGAAATACAAACTTATAAAAGAAAATAAACTTGGAAAATAAATATAAACTAATATAAAAATAAACTTGAATATAATACCTACCATTCTGATGAGCTTGAATAAAAGAAGGATAAATAGGGTAATTAGCTGGATGGCTACAAAAATCAGAATTAGCAGTAGTATTCATTGCCAATTGTTCTGGTTTTCCATTTAAATAAGTTGAAGATGTTGAGGTATTATTATAATTATTAATTGTTTTATTATGTTCTTGATGGTTTCCATTAATTCCATTATTTTGGAAATTTAACCAAGACTGAAAATTTAAATAAATTTTTTCTGTTAGACAATAAAATCAGAATTTAACGGACTTGGCATTGTTCTTGATGTATTTTTAATCCAATATTCTGTGCATAACTCTTTCCACATCCATCACATTTAAACGGTCTCTCGCCAGTATGTACACGAAGATGTACTTGCATATTTCCTTGATTAGTAAAAGCCTTGTCACAATAATTACAACTTTAAAGAGGGGAAATATTATAGGTGGATTTTAATAAAAATAATAAAATTCTGATTCCAAGTTTATTTTTTCAAGTTGTATTTCTGATTGAAATTATTAAACTTGAATATAATAAACTTGATTAAAATACTAGACTTAAATAAAAACCTAAACTTGAGTATAGCAAACTTTAAACTTGAAAACTTAAGTTTGGATTTAGTAAACTTAAATTACCAAGTTTATATCAGAATTTCAAGTTGTAATTCTGATTTTTATATTTTTAGTGAAAACCAGAATTAGATTATATTTATTATAAACTTTTTCTTAAATTCTGATTTTATTACCGAAAAGGTCTCTCTCCAGTGTGTAGTCTTGTATGAACATATAACGAACTAGCATAAGCATAATGTTTACCACAAAATTTACAAACAAAATCTCCATTTCCTCCAAAGGATTGTTTTCTAACAGAATTAATATTATTGTTATCATTTGTTGTTGTAGAAATTAAATTAGTAGAAGGTTGTGGGGGTGCTGAAGCACAATGGACAATTTCAGAAAAATTGTTATTAATTATTGGAGGGGATTTAATAAATGTTGAACAAGTAGAGGAGGATGAGGAAGAAAAATTATTGTCTGTTGAAGACGATTGAGGAGCTTCTTCGTGTTTTACTCGAAGAGGTTGTAACACATGTAAAACAACAGGTTCTGCATTTTTCTCTTCTGTCCATTCAGTCTAAAATAAAATTTAATTAAACATGAAATAAGACTTATAAAGCATACTTAAGAATTAAATAAACCTGTAAACTTAAGAATACCTAAATAAACTTGAAAACTTGAAAAACATGCTTGGAAAAAATTAAACTTGAACTTAAAACTTGATAAATAAAATAAACTTGTTTCAAGTTTACAAGTTTATTAAAAACCAGAACAAGTTTATTTAAACAATTCAAGTTTATTTATTTTATTATGTATTTTATTATTAATAATATTACATTTTTCTGATCATTCTGTTCTGAATTCCAATCATCAGAATTTTCTGTTTTTCTGATCTTTCTAGCAATACTAGAACTGCTTCCACTGCTACTAGATCTTCTACTAGCATGAGTGCTTTCATGAGCAGTAAGTTGTGATTTCTGAAATTAATTCAAGTTTATTTTTAAAATTCTGAGAAAAAGTTTATTTATTAATAAATCAGAACATGTTTATTTAAATAATTCAAGTTTATGTAAATACCAGAACATGTTTATTTTTAAAATTCTGAAAAAGTTTATTTAATTTTTACCTGAATAAAAGAACGTCCACATTCAATACACAAATAAGGCCTTTCTCCTGTATGCGTTCTCTCATGACTTTGTAAATTGCCTTGGCTGGCAAAAGCTTTGGGACAAAATTTGCAACGAAAAGGTCTTTCTCCTGTATGTGTTCTTAAATGGACCTAATTTTTAAAAATAAATTTAATTAATTTTTTTAAATTTTACTTGTAAACTCCCAGCATAAGCAAAAGATTTGTCACAATATCTACAAGAATGTTTTCTTTCTGTTTGTTCGTGTACTTGTCGAATATGTAATTTTAAATAATTTTTTAATGTAAAGGTTTTGGGGCATCCAGGACACTTAAAAATTAATTTAAAAATTAATTTGGTGAGAAAAATTCTGAAATTAAAGTTTATTTAAAAATAAAATTCTGAAAAAGTTTATTTAGGAAAATTCAAGTTTATTTTTTAATAAAATCAGAACAAGTTCATTAATTCAAGTTTTTAAGAGTTTTTAAGTCCAAACTCAGAATTTAAAAATCAGAATTATTTCAAGTTTTAATATTTCAAGTTTCTAAGTTCAAGCTTAAAAAGTTTAATTAAACATAAATTCCGCCTGTTTCTGTTTCAATAAATTCTGATTTTATTTTCAAGTTTATTTTTTACCTTAAAAGCCTTCTCTCCATGCGTCTTTTTGTGTGTATACAAAGCAGAAGGGGAAGAAAGGTTTTTATCGCAATAAGGACATAAATAATTTCGAATTCCTAAATGTGCTGATTTTTCATGGACAGTTTTAGTTCCGTATTGGGCAAAAGTTTTTTCACAAAATTTGCATTTGTATGGACGTTCTCCTGTGTGTGTTCTCTCATGGACTTGTAATGTTGCTTTTTGGGCGAAACTTGAGAGAAAAGAAAAAAAATTTCAAAAAATCTTCCAAAATCCCTCATAATCCCCCTAAAATCCCCTAAATATTTATTAAATCCAAAAAATACCTTTTATCACAAAAATGACAAGGAAACGGTTTCTCTCCTGTATGGCACCGCTTATGTGCTTCCAAAATGGAAAAATAAGGAAATCGTTTTCCACATTGGTCACATTTATGTCTTTTCTCTATTGGTTGTTTTGAATTGTTTAAATTATTTTTTAACAATATTTCGCCTTCTTCTTCTTCCTCCAAATATTCTTCTTCTTCAATTTCTTCCTCCTCCTCCTCAATTTTATTTTCTTCTTTTGTTATTTTTTCTTCCTCATTTAAACAATTATTTTCATTATTTTTTAAATTTAAATTAAATTCTGATAAAGAACAATTTGATGATGAGGAGCAACAACCAGAAGAAGAAGCAGCCATTTAATTAATTTTTAAGGGGAAAAATACAGAAAAATACAATTCTGATTTTCTCTAAAAATATAAATCAAAAACTTAAAATTTAAAGTTTGAAACTTAAACTTGAAATTCTGAAAAAATTAACTAAAAATACAAAAATCAGAATTAAAACTTAGGGAAAATACAAAAAAAATACAATTCTGATTTCTCTAAAAATACAAATCAGAAACTTAAAACCTGAAATTCTGATCTAAAATTAACTGAAAATACAAAAATCAGAATTAAAACTTGGAAAAATACAAACTTGAAGAAGAAAAATACAAAATTTGTATTTTTCCAAAGTTGTAATTCTGATTTTTATATTTTCAAATAAATATCAGAATTTCAAGTTGTATTTCTGATTTGTATTTCTTGTATTTCTTATTTATTTTCTCTCATTGTGTTTCTCACATAAAAATAGCAGTAGGTCATTTCTTTGTGTTAGGGGAAGGAGAGAGAGAAAGTGTGTGTGAGTCAGTTAGTGACAGCCAGTTTATTTTTATTTATTATTCTTATTAAAAAATTTTTAATTTTTAAATTTAAATAAAATTTAATTTTTAATAGAATTGGGGATAAAAATTCGAAAAAAAAATAAATATTCACCCCAATAAATATTAAATTTATTTTTAATACATGAGAAAGTAAAAAAATAAAAAAAAGGGAAGAGGTCAATCAACTTATTTTTTTAAAAATCTCTCTTTCGGTCAGCTAAAAATAAAAGAAAATAATAAACAAAAAAATACATTTATTTATTCATTCAACCACTAAAATCACTGCACACAAAAAGCCGTTTTTGGGATTTTTTTCCATTTTTCGCGGCTTTGCGCATTGAAAAAATAAAAAAATAAAAATAAAGATGAGCACAGCTCTCGATTTACAATCAAATAAAATAAAAATAGAGAAAAGAAAAAAATGGAACAAAAATAAATAAAATAAAAACACCAGTCGTTTTAGCGTTGACAACGTTATTTGAGAGTTCATAAAATAGTCAAAAATGGACCTATTGACATGAAATTTTTTGTGAGACTTTTAGATAGTATTATTTATGATTCTGGAAAATTTCAGAATTTTTGGGTTACTGTAACAAAAGTTATGGTCGAAAAACTAGGAAAAATCGACATTTTCTACAAGAATTCAACATTTTTGACCAGAACTCAACAAATATTGAACCAAAAATTCTGAAATTTTTACATAAGCTAACCAACACAATTAAATATTTTTATGCAAAATTTCACGTCTCTAGGTAGTCTTTCAAGTTTTTTATAAGCACGCGCCTATACCTCCCCTTAATTTGACAGTCCATCTTCTTACCCTTTTTTAATCTTTTTTTTCTTTTATTTTATTGTATATAAAAATATTGAGGGCAGCCGAGTGTCCACTCTCCCTTCTTTTATTTATAAAAGAATAAAAAAGAATATTAAAAAATAAAGAAAATACACAAAAATACAAAAAGGGCTAACTAATAGGTCGAGAACTAAATAAATAAATATAGTAAAGAAAATAAAAATGGAAGAAAAAAAGAAGAAAAAGGAGAGGAAGAAGAAGAAAAATAAATTTAAAAAAAAATAAAGAAGAAAAAACGAAGGAAAAAAGATGCGCCAGAGCTAGTATAACTATGTTCATTCATCGGCTGGCACGAGTAGCCGCCGACGAACACTGAAAAAGAGAGAGAATAAAATGTTTTTAAAATAAAAGAGAGAGAGAAAAGAGAGAGGGGGGATTTGTGGGTAAAATGGAATTTAAAAAAATAATGAAGATTAAAAAAAATATTTTTTTTTAATTTTTTTATTAAATGGACAGTCCAAAAAAAGATTTCTGACAATCAACTTGGAAAAGTTTAAAAAGAATTTTATATGGATTTTTAAATAAAATAAATCACCTATTTTATTTCTACTTATTCATAGTGATGTTCAGAGTAAATTGGACATTAAAAAAAAATTTTTTTTAATTAAAAAAATTTTTTCCTAATAAAGAAAGATCGCCTTATTAATTTAAACTACCCTATAAAATTATTTTTTTTTTAATTTAAAATAAATTCCCAAAAAATTTTTAAAAAATATTTAAAGCCATAAAAATTAAAGTATACTAAAAACTAGGTCAAATAGCTATATAAAAAATAAAAATAAATATACAAAATAAATAAAATCAAAAAAAAAATTTTTTTAGAAGGGCAGTCTCCCCGTTATTTTTGTGTGTTTATGTCTCCGCTGTCTCCGCCCTTTTCTTCTCTTTTATTTTTTTTTTGATATTTTTTTGTTTTGGGTTGATATGTTGTTCTTCTCTTCTTCTTCTTCTTCCATTTATTTTTTTCCCCTACTTTTTTTCTACAAGTTGAGTGACCAACGGTCAGCACCGGCTGGCACAAACTAAAATAACCAAACACAAAAATTTATTTTATATATTTTTTCTATCCCGCTCACCGGCTTTTTTCTCCCCTTTTATTCTTTCTCTCCATTTTTCTCACTTTTTACGCGTATCTACAAGAGAGAAGAAAAAAAAGTAGTGTCAGTAAAAATGGCCAAAGCCTGGTGCCAGCCGGACCGAGTGACCGACTTGGGCTGGCACCAAAACGTTGAATAAAATAGGAAGGGGATGGACGAGAATAGCTAAAAAAGGGTCCAAAAATAAATAAATAAATAAATATATTGAAAAATAAAAATTGAATAGCTATCAAAAACAGAAAAAAATCAGTCAGAAAAAATCAGTAAAGAAAAATAATAATAGGGGATTTGTAAATTATTTAAATTAATTTGTGAATTTTAAAATCTTAAAAAAGTTGTTATGTAGGTTAAAGAAATTATTTTATAAAAATACCTAAAATAATTAAAGCTTTCCAAAAATAATCTTATGGACCCATGCCCGATAATTCTGAATTGTCTAAATTATTAAAAGAATATAATACAAAACTTAAGTTTACGATCGTTTATTTATTTTCAAGTTTATAGACTTAAGTTTATTTAAGTTTAAATACTTAAGTTTTCAAGCTTATTTTAATTCCTATTTTTTTAAATAAAAACTTAAGTTTCCGGAAGGAAAGTTTATTTTAAAAACATTTCCGGAAATACAGAATCTTTATTAAACTTTTCCGGAAAAAACTATTTAATTCTAAACTCATCCGGAAAACTTAAGTTTCCGAATAAAGAATATTTTTAATATTTATTTTATTAAAAAAAAAGACAGGAAAAATAAATGTACACATTTTAAAGAATTTTAGTGAATTTTCTATTTAATTAAAATTATTTTTAAAAAATTATTATTTATTTATTAAAGTTAATTTTTCTATTAATTATTAATTCTTTTTTTTTATTACTCATCCTTTTTACTCATAAATGCTCCTTAAAATTAATTTTTTTTAATTTAATTTTTTAATTTTTAAATTTTACCAAACATTTCTACAGGTACTGGAAAGACAATAGTTGAATTATGTTCTGCTCTAAAAAATTAAAAAAAAAAATTATTTCCCTAAAAAAATAAAGAAAAACTAACGCAATACTACTCAAAGCTTGTAAATGACGTAATTGTAAAGCTACTGGATTTGCTTGAATTACATCGGCTGCTTCTTTTAATGCTCTTGATGCCTATAAAATAATATTTTTTTGTTTAGAAGAAAATATAAGGCTTTCCGGAATTAATATATTTTCCGGATGATACCAGAATTAAATAAGTGCTTCCGGAAAAGTTTAATAATTATTTTGTTTTCCGGAAATGTTCTGAAAATTAAATTTCCTTTTCAGAAAGTTATTGATATTTCCGGAATATTAAATAATAAATTCCGGAAAGTTTTATTTCTCCGGAAAGATTTCTTAATTTTAATATTTATTTTCGGGATGTGCCCAGAATTAAATAATTGCTTCTGAAAAATTCTGTTTTTCCGGAAATCTGTTCTGAATTAAATTTTCCTTCCGGAAAGTTGCTTTTATGTATTTCCGGAATATAAATTCTGGTTATTAAATTCTAATATTAAATTCTGAAATTAATTTCCGGAGAGTTTTTTCTCCTTATTTCAGGAATATTAAATTCTGATTATTTAAAAATATTTCTTCAATTTACTTTTTGTTCTCCCTCAGCAGCAACCACTTTAGCTCTTGCTTCTCTTGCAGCCTCAGCTTCCGCTAAACTTGAAGCTTACCTTTAAAAAATATAAATTAAACTTGCCTGCCATAGCTCTAGTTAATTGTTGAGGTAAACGAATATCTTTAACCTCAACACGTTCTACCTTTAAAAATATTTTTATTTATCTTTTTAATTTATTCAAAAATATACTTTAACACCCCAATGTTCAGTCCCTTCGTCTAAAATAGTTTCACAAAGTTGTGCAATAGCTTCACGTTCTGTCAACATTTCTGTTAATGTTTTCATACCCAAAGCATTTCTTAAGGTTGTTTGGGCTAGTAATTTTGTTGAATATATTGCATCGTCAACATTGTTTACCTTTAAAAAATAAATAAAAATTAAGATTGAACTTTAAATGTTTTTAGATAGCAGAAACAAGTTTTAAGAAATTCAAGTTTTAATAAAAGTAAAACATTATTTTAAGAACAAGCTTAAGTCAAGTTTTAATGAACAAGTTTTAAAAACAAAACAAGTTTTAAGAATAATAAAGTTTAAAAACTTAAGTTTAATAAACACAAAATGTTTTTTCTCAAGTTTTAATATTGAACAAGCATAAGTCAAGTTTTAATGAACAAGTTTTAATATTAATAAAGTTTATGAACTTAAGTTTGATAATGTTTAGAATAAATAAACACGAAATGTTTTTTCTCAAGTTTTAATATTTTTATTAAAACTTACACTAGCAATAGGATCAGAAGTTCTGAAATAAACAACAGCATCAACACTAAATTTAATAAATCACATAGGTTATGTTAATTTAAGTATTTACCTAACAGTCACAGAATCTTTTGAGAGAATTTCTTGAGGAGGTACAGCATATGATACCACCCTTTAAAATATAAAAATATTTTTTCAAAATTATATTTTAATAAATGGATTACCTGAGGTCAATTTTGCGATAAGTGTCAATACAGGGAATCTGATATAAAAATATATTCGTTCTTATTTTAAAAGTTAAGTTTATGAGCATTTATTTAATTCAAGTTTATTTATTTTTTATTTTATAGACTTAAGTTTATTAAAGTTTATAAACTTAAGTTTGTTAAATAAACTTGAATTTAAACTCAACTTAAAATTCAAGTTTATTAAAATTTAAAATTCAGGTTTATTTATTTTAAGTTTATTAACTTAAGTTTTCAAGCTTATTTAAGTTTAGTTTATTTAAGGTTAAGTTTAGCTAACTCATTGCTAATTTAAAGTTTATTTTCCTGTAATTTACCACAAATATCATTCCCGGACCACGAGCTCCACCAAAAATAAGTCTACCAATTCGGAAAATTACTACCCTCTTTAAATTTAAATAAAATTAATTTATTTATTAATTAAAATACCTCATATTCTTTAATAACTTTTAGACACACACACCTTTAAATTTTTTTTTAATTTTCAGAAAATTCGAATAAACCTACATAGAGAAGGGAAAGGTAATGATAATTAAGAACCATGACAGAACTACTAGTGCATAACTTTAAAAAAAATTTAAAAAATATTTGGTATTTATTTTTTTTTAAATTACCCAAAGAAAGTTCCTAAACTTTCATAATCTGCTGATTGTGGTACATCCTAAAAGACAAATTTTAAAAAATCCGACAACTTTTAATTAACCTGTTGTGTATTAGGTGCCACCCATTGTTCCCCTCCCCTTTGTTCCTTTGATGAGGCCATAAAACTAGACTGATGATTATTAAGGTTGGAAGAAGTAGAAAAGAAGCAGAGGAACAAGTTCAAGTTTATTTAAGTTTAATTACACCCCTTTCCGGAAGACTTCCGGAAAATACATGATATATTAATTGTAGTTAGAAAATATATTTTTAATTATTGCTAAGATGTTAAAAATAATAATTAATGACTCTAATTAAAAAATAAATAATTTAAATTTCAAAATTTTATTTTTTAAAAATCTACATCCTAGGACATCAATAAATTCAATTTTAAAAAATATTTTAAAAAATTTATTTTTAAGCTCTTGACAAGGAAAAAAAATAAAAAAATATATTTATTCTTTCTTTCAATAATTATAAGATGTAATGACGAGCAAATGGCACGCTAAAACAGCACAAAAAGAGCAATGAGGAGAGTAAATAAAGACAGAGTTTTTAAAATAAAATAAACAAAAATGCTTATATGTACCCAAGTTTTGGCGCAAATTGCCATGGAATTTTTCTATTTGGGACGATGAAAAAGGGTAAAAAATTGGAGAGAGCTGACGCCTGTTTAAGTAAGTGTAGTAAAAAAAATATATATTTTTAAATATAAGTAAGCTTTTTCTTTTTTTTTACTTATTGGCAATTTTTCCCACTGTCTATATTTTTATCTTAAGGCTATATGCTTCTTTGTTAAAATATATTCAAGTTTACAAATCAGAATTCTGATTTGTAAAAGAAAAATTAAATTAAACTTTGTCAGAAGAAAAAGAAACTTTGTTTATTTAAAGAAATTCTGATTAAAAAACTCTGATTAAAAAATTCTGACGGAAATTCTGAATTAAAAATTCTGATTTGAAAATTCTGAAAAAAAATTCTGATTAAAAAATTCTGATTTACAAGTTTTGAATTAAAAATTCTGATTAAAAAAATTCTGATTAAAAAATTCTGATTTAAAAAAATTTCTGATTTACAAATTCTGAAGAATACAAGTTTTCCTGAAACAAATTAATAAACTTTCCGGAAAAAGTTAATTAATTTAAAAATTCTGATTTTAAATAAAAATATAATAAACTTGAATTACCAAATAAAAATCAGAAGCAAGTTTTATTTCTTTCATTGACGTTGAAACAAATGAAACAACAAAACAAAAAGCTAAAATATTTCTATAAAATACACATTTAAATTTACATAAAAAGTTAAAGACAGCTAAAAACAACAGAAAAATAAATATATTTATTTTGTGTATAAAAGCAAGCTTTAACAAATAAGGAAAGAAAAAACGAAAAAATGGGCAAAAATAAGGACACACTAGCCGCCAGCTGCCGTCTCCCTTATCCAAAATTATCGACTTGTATATTTCAAGTCTTTGTTATTACATAAAAAATATTTTTTTTCGGAGGAATAAAATGAAAATAAAAAAATATTTTTGACGAGACGAATTCTATAAAGTGTTGCCATGTTTGAAAAATCTTTAGAAAGATTTAAAACAAAGCAAAAATAAATTTTATAAAATTAAAATATCTTTTTTTTTAAATTAAGAAGCGGTAAGTTTATATTAGCCACCGGCTGTCGTGTTTATATTTTTACTTATTTTTTGCTTCCCAAACATCTTGCAGATAAGAAAGTGAGCTAAATATTTCTCGTATTTCTTTTTTTTGTGTTTTAAAAATTGATTTAAAAACATTGTATTTTTATGAAAAATCCGGTCAGACATATTGCTTCCGGAAATAAAAACCAGAATTTACAGTTCTTTATTAAATTGAGAAAAAGACAAACTTTTCCGGAATCAAATTAATATACTTCAAAATAAAAGATTTTCCGGAAACTAATAAACTTAAGAATACATCCTTTCCGGAAAAAATAATTAAACTTTCCGGTAATATTATACATAATAAACATTCCGGAAATATAAAACTTTCCGGAAATGTTATAAATTTTCCGGAAAAGTTTATTAATAAAATCAGAATTTAGTATATTTAATCTTCTGCTAATAAATAGTTATTTAAAATGTTTATATCAGTAGCAATAAATTAATTAATTAAAATAGTAATGTATAATTTACGTCCCACAAAAAAGGACATGTCAAGTAAATATTAAGTCCTTTTTTCAGCAAATGGTCATTTTTGTGGATGAATTATTTTCTTCTTCATTTATTTCTTTCTCAACTTCTTCCTCAACCGCTATCACAACAGACTCATTATTTGTACGTTTACGGCGTTTAATCCAATCAGCGAGCACTCTCTTAAGTACCAATGCCCAACCAGTTAAAGGCAATCTTTGTTCAGTTTGAGAGTTTCTTCCCATTACTCCATCAAAGTTTGCCGAACAAATCGCCGCACGATTTAACACATCAACAGAAAGACGGCTACCACGACGCCAGGCGCGAAACTATAAATTAAAAAAGAAACTTAAATAATAAAGCAAGATGAATACTTGCTTTCCGGAAAATATAATAAACTTTTTTGAAAAATTAATAGACTAAATATAAATCAGAATTTCCGGAAACAAATTAAAATAAGCTTAAAAATACAAGATTTCCCGTAAACTAATAAACTTAAGAATACAAACTTTCCGGAAGAGGATAATAAATATTCAGGAAATATTAAGACTTTCCGGAAATACTAATAGACTTTCCGGAAATATTAATAGGCTTTCCGGAAATAACTTTCCGGAAATATTAATAGGCTTTCCGGAAATATTAATAGACTTTCCGGAAATATTAATAGGCTTTCCGGAAATAACTTTACGGAAAAATTAATAAATTTTCCGGAAGAAATAATAAACTTTCCGGAACTATTATTTTAATTACCATAGCATAGTCCATTCTAATAACAGAATAATAATCATTTTCATCATCATGACATCCTCCAACACTTAAACTTGTTCCAACTCTATTTCGAAAGGAAGTACTAGCATTATTATTTCTATTTGATCTACAACTATTTCTACGTGTCAGAATTGGTTTTACTGATTTTTGTTTTTCTTTTTTATTTAAATTCCAGTTTAATTCTTCTTTTTGATTTGAAGAAGAAGGAGAAGAAAATGAAACACGTTTGTGATTATTAGTACGTCTGGAATTGAAAATACCATCACACTCTACATCCTTTAGATCCATAAATAAAATTTGGTGGTCAGAGAGGGCACGGCGAATTCCAATTCTGAGGCGGTCATCTAAAAATTTATTTGGAAAAAATGAAAAATAATTTAAATTGTTACATTTTTCGATAACTTTGGCCCTGCGTGGATTTGTCTCTCCAAAAGGAAAGTTTGCCCTAGTTAAAGAACGTCTTCTGCTGATACGTCTCTGAAGTTTGTAATGCGCACGTTGAGTTAAATCATTAATCTGTTTTAAGAATAAATAAACTTGCTTCAGAATTAAATAAAAATCATAATTAAATTTTCAGAATTTTATAACTAAACAAAAATCAGAATATAAAAATACAAACGTTCCGGATAATATTAATAGACTTCCGGAATCAGAATTAATTAATCAGAATTATCTAGAAACTTTTTTGTTTAAAAATACCTCTGAATCTGACAGAAACCAACACGACGGTAACAGATCATCATCTCTCAACGAAAGGTTTTTGCGGGATACGGAATGTTCAAAAGGTAGTGGGACAAAGGGGGAACGAACAAAATTAGTCTAAAAAATATTTTTTACATAATTTTAATTTTTTATATACCTGATGTCTTAAAGAAACTAGAGGCCCTACTAAACTATAACGTTGGGGTGTACTATTAGAATAATTATTTAAAGAGTTTGCTGAAGCTTTTTGTTGGGAAAGCAAAGATGTTTTTGTTGGTTGTTGTTGTTTTCCCATTCTTTTCTGATTTTTAATGTTTTGTTGTTGTTGTTTATCGCTGTTTGAACGGCAGAAAAACATTGATTTTACAAATTTGTTTGGACGCCCTTTAAAAGTGAAAAAAGAGAGAAATTTTGTTTTTAGTAAATTGTGGTGGAATGCAATAATGATTTATTATTTTTAATTTTTTTTATTTTAAAAATTTTTTAAATGGGCGTTTTATTTATTTTAAATTTATTAAAATTAAAAAAAGGAAGGGAAAAATAAAACATCGATCATTTAATGATCAATCCATTAGATAAACGTACAAAAGGGAAAGTTGGAATGTTTGAAATACAAATTAAACAAAATCAGAATTTCAAAATAACATGCTTAAAACAAGCTAGAAACTTGTTTAAGACAAAATCAGAATTTATTAAAAACATAAAACAATTTACAAAAACAATTAAAATAAACAATATTAATTAACACAAAATCAGAATTTCAAAATAACATGCTTAAAACAAGCTATTAACTTGTTTAAGACAAAATCAGAATTTATTAAAAACATAAGCTAAAAACATATTAAAATCAGAATTTAAAAAAAAAACTTGTTAAAAACATAAAAACAACTTGTTTAAAACAAACCAGAATTTATTAAAAACATAAAACAATACAAAAACACAAGAAATTAAAATCAGAATTTTAAAACAACATGTAAACAGAAAAGTTTAAAACATTCCGAAACATTCAATTAAACATTACTAAAATCAGAATTAATCTAAAACATCTATAAACACGAAAACATTAAAAACATGAAAATATTTTTGTTTCTTTCAAGTTTATTAAATTGTTTTGATGTTTTATGTTTCTTTTGAAAACAACAATGTTTGGAAGACTATTTAAACATTGAAAACTTTAAATATAAACAAATTAAAATGACGAAAAGACCAGAGAGTGTTGTGTGCGTGATCTGACGAATATTATTAGTGGCGCGTTTTTTCGTCTTTTAACGATAGAGACGGATTATTGGGAAGGATAAATGATTGATTATAGCGGAAAGAAGAGACCCTTTTCTTTTCTTTCTTTATATTCGCGCATTCAAAAAATATGAATGAATGGAAGTACACCAAACAACCAAAAAAACACTTTAAACCCCCCAAATATTTTTTAAATAAATAAAAATAAATCTTTTTCTTTCCTTACCCTCTTTTTTGCTGTTTTCCGAGTTCCAAAAATGCATAAATTCGTCATAAGAGGTTCGCAAATCGGGACTACTCGAACTTTTGTATTTTATATTTTTGCCGTTCATTTTGAAAAAAATTTTGAAAAAATTAAAAAAAAATTATTTTAAAAATTCGAAATTGAATCAAAAATTAAACACAAAAATTGCACAGATTTTTTTAGTTTAAAAATAAATTTATTCTTTATATAAATGGGATTTCCCTCTTTAAAAATAAGGAAAATGGTCTCTCTAAAACAAGGCTAGACTGTATCAGTTTTATAAAAATAGAAAAACATTCTAGCCAATTGCAAAGATGATTTTAACTAATTATTTGAATAAAATTGACTTTAAAAATAAATATATATTTACTCCAATCCAAATAATTTTTTTTTGTTAAAAAAGACACTAAATGGCACTTAAAATAAGTTCAATGAACAAATAAAACATTTTATAGAAAAAAAGGAAAATGCTTATACAAATAATAATTAATCCTGTTAGCAAGCATTAGTGGTGTAGTCGGTAGTGTGTTAGGTTTTGGAGCCCATTGGCCTAAGTTCGACCCCACAACCGGTATTTGATTATAATAATTATACTTTTTTGTTTTTTCCTACATTATTCTTCCTCTTAAACTGTAATAATTAGATATTTATTTTTTGTTTTTAATTCAACTAATAATTTTATAAAAAGCTAGAGGAGATATCATAGAGGAGATATCCTATTCTATCAGAAAAGAATGATTAAAAAACTTATGTTACGAAGCAGAAAATTCATCTAGCCAAACAAATTATGAGAAATTTTTATTTAATTAAAAAATATTAAATTTGAAATAATTTAAAAAAAGGCAGTCTAAATTTTATGGAAATATTTTTTCTTCTTTTTTGCTCACTCTCCTATTCTTCCCAACATTATTATTCTGGCCTACACCACCAGCTCCGCCGTCAACATTATTAACATGGGCTACTCCACCAGCTCCGCCGCCAACATTATTAACCAGGCCTACGACAGGTCCACCAGCTCCTCCACCAACATTATTACCAACTAAAATTTAAAAACATTAGTTTATAATCTTTAGTTATTTTAGTAGATTTAGGTCTAAAATACGAAAAAAACTATTTCTCAACCCCAGAGATTTTGAACTTTTGTCAGAAATAAAAACTAACCATTTTGCGGTCCAAGTCTTGCCTCAACTGTCATTAAGCGGGTAATGATTCGACGCAAGATTCGAACCAAGCGGGTATTCATTTGATCCAAGCGAGTATTTATTTGACCCAATGATGCTTCCATTACACCAATACGCCCATCGTCACGAAATTCC
The DNA here is from genome assembly GCA_036172945.1 of Meloidogyne incognita. Taxonomy (NCBI): domain Eukaryota; kingdom Metazoa; phylum Nematoda; class Chromadorea; order Rhabditida; family Meloidogynidae; genus Meloidogyne; species Meloidogyne incognita. Next base: position 10,259,942 of record JARQAC010000003.1, read on the forward strand.
TCCTCAAGATTATGTAGTTGATCTCCATGCGTGCCTACCATAAACATTAATACATCAGATTGAAGATGTGAGACGGTTTGCATTTGCCGCATCTGCTTCATTTCTTGTTCAAGAGCATCAAATCGGCCTTCAAGAGCATCAAATCGGCGTCCCATTTCTTGTTTCATCTGTCGCATTTCTTCTTCAAGAGAATTTTCTTGATGTTGCTCAAAAAAGCTCAAACGGCCATTCAAAATCACCGACAACAATTTCTAAAGTTTTAGAAATTTAGAAAATTCTAAACAATGTTTAGTCCCAACATTCTAGATTATTTTAACAGGCTATGTATATATTACTATTCCTATGTTAGGTCCTGACTTAGCGCAATTCGAAAAAACGGACCAACAATGAAAAGGCAAATCGTAAAAGACAGGCAGAGTATTTGCCCAAGTAATCAATAAACATGTACTGATCTTAGCGGAAGCCCCCCCCCCATTCAGTTATTTAATAACAGGCAATCTTATTCTCATTAAATAAAAATTAATACCAAATCCTTGTACTCGGCAAATCTTGATTGACCAAACAAGTGGTTACGGCCGTAGAATACATTGCGGCTAAAACCGGCCTGTTCTGCATTCTTAAAGAAAAGAAAATTATATTTAAATAAAAATTCAAATTTTAAAAACTGACATAGACAAGGGTGGTGTGTCGATCGAGAAATTTTGAAAAGAATGACATTTTTAAAAAAATTTGAAAAAATGAACCTAAATAAAAAATGATATTTAAACTGAATCGAAAAAAACTTAGAATTCAAAAAAAAATGCTTCTAGAAAAAAAATATTTCAGAATCAGAAGGCAAATAATATAAAAATGCCAATTCCGCGAGAAAATTAAAGTGGTAAAAAGACAAAAGAGTCTATTTGAGTCTGACAGGCAACTCAGTAATTTTGAAGAAATCTTATATATTTTATATGATTTTTGTACATTTATTTTTTTATGTCAGTCAGTTTTGACCTAGTTTATTTTTCCAATTTTAAAAAAGATACCCAATAATCCCAATAACTGAATTCATGCGGCTCCGAAACAAAATACTCTTCAGTCCCATCCTCAGGCTTATCAAAGAATTGATCACCTCTGATAACACAGATTTGATTTGTATTCTAAAAACATAAGGGGGAATTATTTAATTAAAAGGGTTGATAGTTTCCAAAATTTCCAAAAATATTTTTAAAAATCCAACCAATTCTTCGCCAAGTCCATCTTTAGGATGTTGAAATAAAAAAATATTTAAAAGTTCAAATTTTAACATTGTTGTTTAAGACTTTCCAAAAATTGTTGTTTAAGAGGCTTCTGCCAATTTTGACTCTAAAAATATAAAGGGATCAAAGAGGGTATAACGGGGATTTTAATAATTTCAAGAAATTTTGTTTATAAATTTTTTATTTTGAGATAGAAAACACAAGAGACTGCTTCTCTTTAAAGCATTTTTGTTAGTTTATGTATACTACTAGTCATCGATTTTTCCGTTTGCCTTGTGACATCAACAGCGGGTCAGCCCTGTTGACAGAGGACACGCGCGCGCGGCCATAACGGCGCAAAGCCATAACTTGCTGGAAAATTTCTGGCCCTTGTCAATTTTGGTACTAAACTCTTTAGCTCGATGAGAGGAATCGTTTGATACTAAATTTGGTAAGGTTCGGATAACTTGAAGCAAGCTACGGCTTTGCGCCTTTATGGCCGCGCGCCTACTTGGGCTGTACCCATTGACAGGGAGGAAAAAATAGCATTGAGAGGGCGGAGACATCAAATCCAGGATAGGACGACATTTGCGAACGGACATAAAACGTCCTCTCCTTTTGGGTCTTTTAACCTCTTTTTTGTTACTTTATACTTATTTTTTAATTTATTTTTTAGTTTATATTTAAATAATGACTGAAGAAGCTACTTTTGTACATCCAGGATCAATTCCAAATCTTGTCACAAACAACAGTAAAAATGCAGAGAAACAACCAATTAAAATCCCTTCAGAATTTATTCCTCCATCTCAGAGAGCGGATGCTCCACTTGCTGCAATAATACCGCCAGAATTGGATGATATTAACCCGAGGTTTTTTCTTTAATTTTTTAAACTAATTGTCTAAGTAGACTTTATTTATATGCCCTTTTTCCTCCGTGGTTGAAACTGACCAACCATGATGTCATTCAAAAGAGTTCGGAAGGCTGCTTCGAATTAGGTGTGGATGAATAGACGAAGTGTTTCCAGAAGAGCTCGTCGAACTGATCACGGACCCCCTACCATGGCTACTGACCGTCGGCCTATATATCGGTCCCTAGCTATCTATCGGACCAACCTCGTCCACTCCTAGTTTTACTCATGTCAGCTTTCAGAGCTCTTTCGAATGACGCCATACTTGGCCTGTTTCCACTATGGAGACAAAAGGGCATATAAATAAAGAGCCCCTATATTTTAGTTCATTATTCCCCGATTTTGATCACAACGGGATTTTGCGGTTTTCAAGGCTTTTTTCAAATACCAAGCCTTCACTTAAAGAACAAATTTGGTGGACTTCTAGAACATTTAAAAAGAAAGGAGAAAAAAAAAGATCAACAGAACAAGAAGAATTAGCAGCAATTTCTAATTTAAAAATGGCAACAGAAGGGAAAGAAAATAGAGAGATGGAAGAAGTTGTTGAAGAAGAGTCGAAAAATGAGAAGACTTTTAAAACTGGATGGGACTTTAAATTTGGCGAGTTGCGCAAAAAGGATTGTCAAATCGATGAATATGTTTGTTTTTTAAATAATTTTTGTAGAAAATTTTTTAAAAAGGTTTGCGGACAAGATTTGCGGACTTTTCCTCTTTATTTCCCTTCAAAAATTTTATTTTAAGGAATTACTTTGTGCAGAAAATTTGGAAGAATTATTAACCAAAAATAAACAATCACAACAAATAAACGAGGAAGATGAAGAATCTGCTCCGCCTTGGAGATTTGGACCTGCTCAAATTTGGTATGACCGATTAGGGGTTCCTTCAAATCCAGCAAATTTTGATTATGGAATGAAAAGGGGAAAGATGTTTACTTCGATTGATGGGCTGGAAACTCCAGGTTTTTTTTATTTTTTAATATTTGAGAAACTTTATTTGATAGAGTCGGGTATGGACTGGGTTAACGAAAAAATTGATGCGGTGTTCCAGCTTCGATCCAACTCCAAGTTTTGTGTAACTCATCTCTGGTTAGGGTGTCGTTCATTCAAAAGCCTTTTTTACTTATTTATGCTAGGCTTTCTGATTTTTTGAGAGTCGATTGTTCCAACTCTAAAATCCTCTTATCCCCCCAACTTCACGTCTTTCTTAATCCCTTAAGAATCTTTCTGACTCAAAAATTCCTCTGACCCTCTGACTTAAATTCCTCTGACTCAAAAAAATATAAAATTCACCTTTTCTTCAATTTAGATGACAAAACCTTTCTTCCTGTTAATTTAATTCATTGGGAGGACGATATAATTATTGATGGAGAGCAAGAAAAAGAAAAGGTTTATTTTAAATATTCTTCTTAATTTTAAGTAAAAATTCAAGTTGATAAAAGAACTTTCCTCATCACTACTGCCTAGATGTGGTTGGATTCCTACTTCACATACAAGGACTTATAAAGCTTTTATGACTGCATGTAAATTTATTTTTTTTTAGAATTTTTTATACCGAAGATGTTCTAATAGAATAGAAGCCTGTTGAAAATAGAAGCTCTTGCCCCATTAGAAGCCCACCCAATGTGGCCTATTGAAAATTAGATTCCGAGGCTTCTGTTAGAACATTTATGTTATTTTTTATATTTGCGGACAAAATTTGCAGAATTAAAAAAAATTATTTTTTCAGGGAAAAACAAATCCTTCATAGAATACTTGGAAAACCCTACAAGAGTAACTTCCCAATCACAATCTGGAACTTTTTCAAATTTGACAACAAATGTTCGCCATTCAATTTTTCCTTTTGAAAATTTCGAATTATGCAATTCAAATTGGGAAGATGATATTATTTGGGATAGTTCTAATATGCCTAAAATACCTAGTATAATTTTAAATTTTTTCAAATCGAGGATTTTTCTCATATAAGAAAATGAGGACGGGAGGAAGGGCTTGAGATTTCTATGCGTTCTGAATTATTCGCGATAGTAGTTGATCTTCCAGTTCTTCTACTACTATTTTTCTTTAATTGGATCTCCCCTTACTGACATGAGAAAATGGCGAATTTCGGCGATATGTACTGCTTCCTTCCTCTCCATTTTCCTGCTTCTTAAAAGATTTTCTTTTTAGAACCTAAAGTACTCTCTCTTGATTATGAAGATGACCCAAAAATGTTTGGAATGCCAGAAGATGCTGTACAAGATGAGGGAAGTGATGGATTGGGTTCTAAATCATATTCAAAGGTTTTCTTTTTTGAATATAATTTTTACTCAAGAATTTTTATAGGTTGAGGGAGGTGGAATAAAAAAATCAAAATTAATTTTGGCTCAAGTATTTAAACGACAACGTCAAGAAGAGGAAGAACAAATCGAAACCCAAATAGCCCAAATTGCCGATAAAGATCCTTTTAATTTATCAAATGATGATTATTATATGCCAAAAAATACAGCAGAAAAAACTTCACGTTCATTAGCAACAAATAGTGGAATTCAACATTCTTTGCCAGCACAACAAATTCATCCAATTTTTTTCCCATTTTTAACAAGCAATACACAATTGAGGAATTTTCATAGGCCAAAATTGCCTGGAAGATTTTTACACAGCTTGGTTAGTAGTAGAAGTGGAGGAGGTGCTCCAATACTTTCTTTGACAAGACATATTAGGATGACTAACCAGGTTTTCTTAATAATTTTTTTAACTTAGAATCTGCGGACATTTTTTACAAAAAATTTCTTCGGACAGTTTTATTTTTTTTCGGACACTTTGTTTATGTTTTTTGCTTACAAAATTTCTGGGCATTTTCTTCGAAGAAAATGATAATTTTTGCGGATAAAATTTGCGGACAGTCTTCAAAAAAATTAAAAAAAATTTTCTTTAAGAGAAGAGAGCGTAATTTATCTGGAGAAGGTGGAGGATTTGATATTTTTTTAATGCGTGAAGTACACGATTTAAGTGGTAGAGATGGAACTTTGTTGTTAATGGAATATTCAGAACAATTTCCTCCATTACTTAGTCAACCTGGAATGGCTTCAAAAATTCGAAATTATTATAAAAGGGTTTGTTTTTTTTTGTTTATTTTTATAAGAGGGGGAGTTTTGGTTGAATGTGAATCATTAAAGAGTGTCATCATTAATTTAAATGCCTTATCCACCCTGTTTATTGTACCTTAAATCCCTTGTATTTTTCAGAACATTTAGTACACATTCTATTACCGGCTCTTGTTGGTTCCCTTTTTTTCGTCGATTCTTCTATTTCGCTTTCCTTTTCTGATTACTTTTTTATCCTATGTTTGGGGTCTTTTTTTCTTCACATTAATGAAAGTTGTTTAAATAAAAAAAATTTTTTTAAAGAAGCCAACAAAAGAACAAGAAACAACAGAATATGAATTTGGAGAAACATCATTTTCCCATACTTTCCCATTTTTGGGTAAATTAACAACAACATCAACAACAACAACAGATCCCTCATTACAAGTTTTGGAAAACAACATGTATCGTTCAGCAATATTTAAACACAAAATACCTTTAACTGACTTTTTACTTGTACGAACACGTTTTGGATTCTTTTTGAGACATTTTCCAAATTTATTTGTTGTTGGACAAGAAATGCCTTTAATTGAAGTTCCAAGTCCAAATTCAAAAAGAGCAAAAGATTTTGGAAAAGATTTTATGATGTCTTGTATTTATCGGTTATTTTGGGAGAATGACAAAAAACCTAGACGTGTTAGAATGGATGAATTGAGAAGAATATTTCCAAATCAAGATGCTATTATTCGAAAAAATTTGAAACAAATTGCTGAATTTAAAAGAGTTGGTGTTGGATTGGAATTTTGGGTATTTTTTTTTAATTTAAATGGGTGGGATTGGGTGGCGTTTTCCCATCAAGGTTGGGGTTTCCTTCTTTTTGCAGAATTCCTCCTTTTTTGATCCTTCCGCTAACCTTGCTCCTTCTGTCGATTTTAAAATACGACAGGGTTTATCTTTGATAATTCTGATTTTTGCCAATTCTTTTTATGGGATAAATACTAAGAATGGGACGGATCGGGGAAACGCTGGGTCGGATTTCGGATTGGGGTTTCAAAAAAAATTTTTAGGCCCGTTTCCAATTCCCGTCCAACCTTTTATTAGTCTTATAGTTTACCTAACTAAACACAAAATTTTAGGTATTGAGAGATAATTTTCGCCTTCCAAGCCTTGAGGAAGTTTCAAATATGCTAACGCCAGAAATGTATTGTGCTCAGTCGTCAATGATGGCAGCTGAACAAAGATTGAGAGATGCTGGTTATGGAGAGAAATATTTACATGTTGCTGAGAATGCTGATGATTCTGATGATCAACAAAATATTGGGGAAGAAGAGGTTTCTTTGAATAATTTTTTCTTTTTTTGAAATTTTTGTTTTAAAGATAAAATGTGCCCCATGGAATACAACAAGGGCTTATATAGCCGTTATGAAAGGAAAAAGTTTCTTAGACCAAACAGGAATTGCAGACCCTACAGGTTGTGGATTAGGCTTTTCTTTCCTGCGAGTTAGTGCAAAACCTCAAAAAGTGGCAAAAGAAGAAGTTGACAAAGAAGCGCCAAAAAAGCTTGTAACTGGAACAAATGCTGATTTGAGAAAGCTCCCAATAAAAGAAGCTAGGCAAATGTGTAGAGAATTTGGACTTTTGGAAGAAGAAATTAGTCAACTTGAGAGATGGTTTGATTTTTTTTAGTTTTTATTTGCAATCGAATAGAGGGTTGCAATCGAAGAATTGAGGATTTCTCGGTTCTGAGAACCAACAATCCAACTTGTAAAGATGGGTGTGCCTATTTCTGCAGACCATGATTTGTGAATTTCTTTTTTAACTTCCCTCCCCCCCCCCGATTCCTTTTATTTTGCGGAAAATCCTCAGCCTGTTTAAAATGCCCTAAAATATTAAAAAAATATTTCTTTTATTTTTCTAAATTTTATTCTTATAGGGACATAATCGATGTAATTCGGACTTTATCAACTCAATCAGCCCACGGCCAAAAAAATTCGCCATTTTCTAAATTTGCTAGAGGAAATACTCGTTCAATTTTTGAAGATATGCAAAATAAACAACAAAAGCATTGCCAAAGTATTTTCGAAAGGCAAAACAAATGGTTATCAAATACTAAACCTGAAAGTGATTTAGATGGAGAGGAATCGAGTGGAGATGAACTACGTAAGTGAAGGGGGCAGGAGGGTCTGATAAATTAAAAAAAAATTTTAAAGAGTTTGATGAACGTTTTAAAGAGCATGGTGATGTAAAGAAAAGTGGCACATTAAAAATTTATAGAACAATTAAGAATACGGATGGAACTGAATCGGTTTTTTAATAATTTATTATTGGGGGAGGGGGGTAGGATGGCCATTTCTGGGATTAGGCGACTGATTTGGGAGTGGGGGACTCGTTATTTATTCATTTCTCTAAAATCCGGGGAAATGGGGAGTTTTTTTCAGTTAAAAAAATTTTTTTTCAGACACGTGTTGAAACTGTAATCCATCCACAATTAATGAAGCTTATGTTCGAATTCGTTCAACAAGGGATGAAAGTTTTATTAAAGTATATGCACAAATGGATGAAAAATATAAAGAGGTTTGGAATATTTTTTTCAAGAGTTAAAAGTACTGTTTGGTCTCTCATTTTAAGAGTTTTAGATACCGGGAATCCTGCCATCCAAAAATCTAAAAAATTGGGAATTCCCGACATTTTTTTGTTTCGTGAATCCTGATTCTCGAAATCGTGTTTATTTCTATATTGGTAGAATCTCTGAAGATATTGAAGAGCCTAGCATGCACACTTCATTTAAGACACCCCTCATTAAAATGAAGAATTTTCAAACCCAATTAAAAATTCAATTTTTTAGGAAAAAAGAAAGGAAAGACGGCGACAACAAGAAAATTCTAGAAAATCAAAAAACGTAGAAAAACCGAGTCCACCTCCACCACCACCAAAACCTCAAAAAGAATTAAAAATTACTTGTAGTGCTTGTGGAGGTATTGGACATATGAAAACTAATAGAAATTGTCCTTTAAAAGAGGAAGAATTGGCTTCAAAAACTGTTGGGGAAATTTGTCAGGTTTTTTTTGAAATTTTTTTTTAATTTTGAGATTTTCTGGATATTTATATTTTCTATTTTTGTATTGCAATAGTCATCTAGGCCCTATAGTTTTTATAAAACCACAGAGAAATATGCTTCTGGTTCTCCTATAACTTTTCCTCATTTATTTTAATTGATGAAATCAATTAGGAAATTTAAATGGTAGGTCGCGCCCTGAGAGAAAATTTTTTTTGTTAAAATTGTCCGCCCGTTATGCGGTTAACATCTCCTGTCTGGGAGTTAATTTGAATTTAAAAATTTTTTTATTTTATTTTTTAGCCTCCAGTTTCTCGTATAAGCGATATTCTAGATGAAGAAGGTTGTAGTCTTCCATCAGGGGAATTAATTGAAGTTGATGGAACGCGATTAAAAATATCCAAAAAATTGTATAAACATGCAGAAAAGGAAAGAAAAAATGCTTTGAGGTTTTTTTTGAAATTTTTTTTTAATTTTATTTTTATTTTAAAAAAGACTTCACATTCCTCGTAAAATATTGGAAAGTGGAGGAGGGGGAATTGTTTCTAAAAAATTTGGAAAGAAAGCTGCAAGACTTTCGTCTTCATCATCACTTACTAGAGCTATCCCTCCAGGAATTTCTAAACAAGAATTATTGGCTTCAATTCCATCGACTTCGAATTTTGTTCCTTTAAATGAAGATATTCAATTAGGTTGGTTGATTATGTTTTTTTGAATTTAAAATCGATTTTTTAAAAATTTCAATCGATACGAGTGATATCTCAATCTGTATGGGTTTTAGAAGGGGTTTTTTGGATGGGATTTTAGAGAGAACCAGAGAAAAAATTTCCCAAGTTCATACCTAGGATAGGATTTCTTTCGACTTGTTTTTGCTTTTTATTTTCTCTAGTCTTTCGCCTCAATTAGTAATTTTTTAATTAGTATACCCCTCATTAAACTGCTTATTTTAAAAACCCCAAAAATGTAACTTAAGTAAAATGAAGTCCGATTATGTAAAATTTTTTACAGGAAAAAAGGAAAGATGACGACAACAAGAGAAATCTAGAAAATCTAAAAAACGAGATTTACAACAATTAAAATAAAGAAATCTTTATAATTTCTGAAAAAATAAATAATAGAAAGAATAAAAAGTGTGACAACAAATAATTTTGTTATGATTTTTGTTTTGGCCTTAAAATTTGTCGGTAATATTTCTGAAAAATAAATTAATCAAAAAACTTTAATAAATTAAAAAAAAACTTCATTCCAAACGTATTTTCTTTTCTAAAATTTCATCATCATCAGAATCACTCAAATCCAGATTTACAATTTCATCTTCATTTTTATTATTTTCTTCTTCTTTTACTACTTCTTCCCTCTCTCCTCCCTCCTCTTCATCATCACCGACATAAAATTTTGGTTGGGATAATAATTCTTTTTTACTCGTAGTAATTTCTTCTTCTTTTATTCTATTTAATTGAGGAATATCTTCTTTTGTTCTATTTATTGTTTGCCAATTTTGTGATGAATCTTCTTCAGTTAATATTGGAAGGACTTTAAAAAATTTGTTTTCAAAAATTAAAATTTTAAAAAAGAAACCTCTAAATTTCAAAACTTTTTGTATATTAAATTCTAATTCAGCCAAAGGTTCTCCAGATTTTTCCAAAAGTTGATTACATGTAGTCAAAATTTCTTCAGCTTTAAGGGTAAAAACAGATTGTGGACCATTAAATAAACGACTATTTTCTACAATCTGTAAAAAAAATTGAAAAATTCTTTTTTTTTTAATTTTAATAATGTCAGACTATTCTTATTTTTTTGAGTTAAAAAATTTTTTCCTGAAGGATTAGAAAATTTAGAAACACTATTTTCCCTCATTTTCCGAGTTTATCTACCCCCTCTCTCTCTCTCCAAAAAATTCATTTAAAAAATTAAAAAAAACCTGTTCAAAATCTTTTCTAAAACCTTCAATGGTTGTGTAACGATGCTCTTTTGCATTTTGTTCCTTTAAATGAAAAAATTTTAAATTTAAAAAACATCAAAAAATTCCTCTTACAATTTTTCCCAAATCCATAGGACGTTGAATTTTATCATTATAAAATGGAAACTTGAAAAATTTAAAATATTAAAAAGAATATTAAATTAAAAAAAACCTTTTTAGAATCTACACGAGAATGAAAAGCTACAGATTTTGGCAAATTTTTGCATTCTTGAACTATTTGAAGTAAAATATAAGAAAATCCAACAATATCATCATCATCTAACAATGGATTTATTTGTTTTTCTAATTCTATAAGACGTGAATCATTTTCTTCTAATTTTTTGGTTGCGTATTGAACCATCTTAATAAAAATAAATTTTTTTAATTTTTAATTTTTTTTGAAATTTTTAATGGTCAAAAACTCGAAAAAACAAGCAAAATAAAATAAATGACCACCTAAAGGAATTGAACCCAAGACCCCTGAAAGTAAAAGTCAGAAACGTTAACCACTCCACCACCAATCTTATATAGCCAAAAGTTTATAATTTTCCCTCAAATTAATTTTTAAACATTTTTAACCTTTCTAGCTGCTTCAGTAATTGGATGATTTGGACCATTATAAGTACTTGAATTGATTATAATCTGTGTTAAATCTAAAAAATATTGATAAACATACTTTTTTAAAAATATGTATAAAAAATACCGCTCAAAAATTGTTGCCGAAGTTCATATTTATTATTAGCCACATTTTTTCGAATTTGTTGCAAATCCATAGGTTTTGAAATAATTGACAAATAATCTGGGACCTGAAGAAAATTTTTTTTATTTTAAAAATTAAAGAAGAATATTTAAAAGTCCAAAAAAACATAAAAAAGCAAGTAAATTACAAGAAATGTCCACCAACAGGCATCGAACCTTTACCCCTATTGGTCAAATCCCGGTGCGTTAAACCACTTAACTACAAACGTTAAATGACCAGCAACAGGAAATTTTTTCGAAAATTTTTTTTTAATTTACAAAAAATAGAAAAAAATTAAAAAAGAAACCTTTTTAATATTAACAGGAATAGCAAAGTGTTCAGACCCCTCAAATCCTTTCAATTCATTCAATATCTCCATCAATAAACTAGCCATAGAAACACGCGGATCAGCCCTTCTTCTTTGAACAGATTTTTGTGGCCCAACCAAATAATCAGCATCATCTAATGTTCCTCTTCTTTTTCCTGTTGAAAAGGGGCCTCCTCCTCCAGTTGAAGAAGCTGAGGAAATTGCAGAAAGAGGGCCAATTGAAGTTACTGCAGAAGAATTTGGAGGAATTGTAGGGACGTTAATTGTAAGTGGGTGAGGTTTACGAGAAGAAACTAAAAAAATTATTTAAATAAAAGGGAAAGAGAATACATAATAAACCTCATTTAAAAAGTCTAGATTTTGCAAGTCATTTTTTCCGAAAGGATGGGCTCCTCCATTTTAAAGAGACGAAGAACAGAATTAATCCCATTCCAGATATGGGATTTATTGGGATATTTTCTCTGGTTCTAGACACTCTAGACTTTTAAAAATAATCAAAAATTTGAAAAAAATCTAGGAGAAAAGTTAAATTAAAAAACATAATCAACCAACCTAATTGAATATCTTCATTTAAAGGAACAAAATTCGAAGTCGATGGAATTGAAGCCAATAATTCTTGTTTAGAAATTCCTGGAGGGATAGCTCTAGTAAGTGATGATGAAGACGAAAGTCTTGCAGCTTTCTTTCCAAATTTTTTAGAAACAATTCCCCCTCCTCCACTTTCCAATATTTTACGAGGAATGTGAAGTCTTTTTTAAAATAAAAATAAAATTAAAAAAAAATTTCAAAAAAAACCTCAAAGCATTTTTTCTTTCCTTTTCAGCATGTTTATACAATTTTTTGGATATTTTTAATCGCGTTCCATCAACTTCAATTAATTCCCCTGATGGAAGACTACAACCTTCTTCATCTAGAATATCGCTTATACGAGAAACTGGAGGCTAAAATAAATAAAAGAATTTTTTTAGAAAAATTTTTCATCCAAAATCCAAGAATAGTCTAACGAGGGCGCGACTTTTCGGAAATTAAAGAACGCGACCAATTAAATTCCCAATTAGAAACTTCCTTAAACAGTTGGCGCGCACTGAACTTTAACTTTAATTTGCGGACCCGGGCTTTACGGACTTGAAATTTTCGGACTTGAGATTCGAAAAGATTTAAAGGACCAAAATGGTAAAATTAAAAAAAAATTTCAAAAAAACCTGACAAATTTCCCCAACAGTTTTTGAAGCCAATTCTTCCTCTTTTCCATATAAAGGACAATTTCTATTAGTTTTCATATGTCCAATACCTCCACAAGCACTACAAGTAATTTTTAATTCTTTTGGAGGTTTTGGTGGTGGTGGAGGTTTTTCTTTTTTCTCAACAATTTTTTTAATTTTATTTGGTGATGTAGAAATTAATTGTTGATGTTGTTGCTCTAATATTAAAGAAGAAGGTCCTCCTCCAATTTCTGCTGTCATCATTTTCATTCTTTCTGTTATATCCTTCTCTTTTTCAGAAATTAAAGACTTTTGGATTTGTTGTTGTATTTGTTGCTGTAAATCTCCTTTTTTTGATTTTCTAGCATTTTCTTGTTGACGTCTTCTTTCTTTTCTTTTTTCCTGCAAAAATTCAATATAATAAACTTTTATAATAAAAGACCAAACTATATTTTTAACTATTTAAAAAATAAATACAAACCTCTTTATATTTTTCATCCATTTGTGCATATACTTTAATAAAACTTTCATCCCTTGTTGAACGAATTCGAACATAAGCTTCTATTAATTGTGGGTGGATTACAGTTTCAACACGTGTCTGAAAAAAATTTTTTTATTTGAAAAAAACCTCCACAATTCTCAAGATTTTAGAAAAAAAATCCTAAAAAAGAAGTCCCCCCCCCCTCATCAAATCAGTCTCCTAATCCCAGAAATTGTCATCCCCTAATTCCTCAAATAATAATTTAAAAAAACCGATTCAGTTCCATCCGTATTCTTAATTGTTCTATATATTTTTAATTTTCTCTGCGCACCAGATGACAGAAGTGATGTCGTCTCTCCTCCTGGACTTTGAGGATTTGGAACTGTAAAAACATCCTGTAAATCCTCAGAATTTTTTTCTTGTTTATTTTGTTGTTTATCTGCTACAGCTTCTTTTGCTTTAATAAATAGAAAATTTTCTTTTTTCAGAAAATCTAAAAAAACCTGCATCAGAAACAGAAGCCCCACTTTTTGTTACTTCACCTCGAATCATTTTTTGCAAATTTAAACGTTCACGTTCCTCAAGTTCAAATTCTAATTTTCTTTGTTCAGCATCATTTAATGTTTGAGTTGTTGAATATGCACCAACAAAACGTTTACCAAGTTCTTAAAAAATTTTTTCAAATTAGATTAACGAATCAGTTGAGTATCAATTTCTGAAGTAACCCCCGATTTTAATTAACTGACCACCTGATCAGAGCTGTTTCGAAAAAAAAAACTTTGCAAATAGAAAATCGAGAAAGATCCAAAAATATCGAAGTTGAAAATATTTTCAAAATCTTAGAAATTGAAAGAAAAACTACGAAAATCAAAGTTTCAAAACCGCACTCCCTTGATTCCCCATTAAAAATTGTAAAGGGTCTTTTTTTCATTTATTAATTCCAAAAGGAAAAAAAATATTTACGTGTTCCATAAAGTTCATCTCCACTCGATTCCCAATCCAAATCACAAATATCAGGTTCAGTATTTGCCAACCATTTGTTCTGCTTTTCAAAAATACGTTGACAATGTTCTTTATGCTTATTTTGCATATCCGCAAAGGTTAAACGAGCATTTCCTCTAGCAAATCTAGACACTTGTGAATCTTTTTGTCCTTGGGCTGCTTGAGTTGACAAGGTACGGATTACATCGATTACATCCCTAAAAAATGAAATTAAGAAAATATTAGGCAATTTAAAGATTGAAGTATTTCAAACATTTTCCTCGACCTTGAGGAATATTTTTGCGGACTTTTTCCTTCTTCTTTAGATTTGTTTCCCATTTAATCAATCAAAAAGGAATTTCAACTATCAAATAAGGGAAAATGAAATATAACTCAAAATGAAATATTGGGGGAAATCGCAAAAAATTATCCGCAAAAAAGCACCTACAACTAGGGTTCTCTTTCTGGAAAATCTTCGGACATTCGGAACCGATCGAGGAACTGAATCGAAAACTCCCCAATTCTTAGGTTCAGTTCTAATCCGACAACCATCCTTCCAAGTCCCCAATTAAAAAATCAAACCATCTCTCAAGTTGACTAATTTCTTCTTCCAAAAGTCCAAATTCTCTACACATTTGCCTAGCTTCTTTCAATGGGAGCTTTCTCAAGTCAGCATTTGTTCCAGTTACAAGCTTTTTTGGCGCTTCTTTGTCAACTTCTTCTTTTGCCACTTTTTGAGGTTTTGCACTAACTCGCAGGAAAGAAAAGCCTAATCCACAACCTGTAGGGTCTGCAATTCCTGTTTGGTCTAAGAAACTTTTTCCTTTCATAACGGCTATATAAGCCCTTGTTGTATTCCATGGGGCACATTTTATCTTTAAAACAAAAATTTCAAAAAAAAAAAATAGAAAAAATTATTCAAAGAAACCTCTTCTTCCCCAATATTTTGTTGATCATCAGAATCATCAGCATTCTCAGCTACATGTAAATATTTTTCTCCATAACCAGCATCTCTCAATCTTTGTTCAGCAGCCATCATTGAAGCTTGGGCACAATACATTTCTGGTGTTATCATACTTGCAACTTCTTCACGGCTTGGAAGGCGAAAGTCATCTTTCAATACCTATATAAAATTTCTCTAATTACTTGTGAAAACTATCAGACTAATAAAAGGTATTTATCAGGGATAGGACAGGCTACCCGAAATACGACAACAGTAATTTTTCGACTCGAAATTGGAACCCCGATCCGAATTATTCCTCGATCAGTCAATCCTTAATATTTACCCAAGAATAAGAATTGGCAAAAATCAAAGAGTATCAAAGATAGACCCTGTCGTATTTTAAAATCGACAGAAGGAGCAAGGTTAGCGGAAGGATCAAAAAAGGAGGAATTCTGCAAAAAGAAGGAAACCCCAACCTTGATGGGAAAACGCCACCCAATCTCCCACCCATTTAAATTTAAAAAAATACCCAAAATTCTAATCCAACACCAACTCTTTTAAATTCAGCAATTTGTTTCAAATTTTTTCGAATAATAGCATCTTGATTTGGAAATATTCTTCTCAATTCATCCATTCTAACACGTCTAGGTTTTTTGTCATTCTCCCAAAATAACCGATAAATACAAGACATCATAAAATCTTTTCCAAAATCTTTTGCTCTTTTTGAATTTGGACTTGGAACTTCAATTAAAGGCATTTCTTGTCCAACAACAAATAAATTTGGAAAATGTCTCAAAAAGAATCCAAAACGTGTTCGGACAAGTAAAAAGTCAGTTAAAGGTATTTTGTGTTTAAATATTGCTGAACGATACATGTTGTTTTCCAAAACTTGTAATGAGGGATCTGTTGTTGTTGATGTTGTTGTTAATTTACCCAAAAATGGGAAAGTATGGGAAAATGATGTTTCACCAAATTCATATTCTGTTGTTTCTTGTTCTTTTGTTGGCTTCTTTAAAAAATTTTTTTTATTTAAACAACTTTCATTAATGGGAGGAAATAAAGACCCCAAACATAGGATAAAAAAGTAATCAGAAAAGGAAAGCGAAATAGAAGAATCGACGAAAAAAAGGGAACCAACAAGAGCCGGTAATAGAATGTGTACTAAATGTTCTGAAAAATACAAGGGATTTAAGGTACAATAAACAGGGTGGATAAGGCATTTAAATTAATGATGACACTCTTTAATGATTCACATTCAACCAAAACTCCCCCTCTTATAAAAATAAACAAAAAAAAACAAACCCTTTTATAATAATTTCGAATTTTTGAAGCCATTCCAGGTTGACTAAGTAATGGAGGAAATTGTTCTGAATATTCCATTAACAACAAAGTTCCATCTCTACCACTTAAATCGTGTACTTCACGCATTAAAAAAATATCAAATCCTCCACCTTCTCCAGATAAATTACGCTCTCTTCTCTTAAAGAAAATTGTTTTTAATTTTTTTGAAGACTGTCCGCAAATTTTATCCGCAAAAATTATCATTTTCTTCGAAGAAAATGCCCAGAAATTTTGTAAGCAAAAAACATAAACAAAGTGTCCGAAAAAAAATAAAACTGTCCGAAGAAATTTTTTGTAAAAAATGTCCGCAGATTCTAAGTTAAAAAAATTATTAAGAAAACCTGGTTAGTCATCCTAATATGTCTTGTCAAAGAAAGTATTGGAGCACCTCCTCCACTTCTACTACTAACCAAGCTGTGTAAAAATCTTCCAGGCAATTTTGGCCTATGAAAATTCCTCAATTGTGTATTGCTTGTTAAAAATGGGAAAAAAATTGGATGAATTTGTTGTGCTGGCAAAGAATGTTGAATTCCACTATTTGTTGCTAATGAACGTGAAGTTTTTTCTGCTGTATTTTTTGGCATATAATAATCATCATTTGATAAGTTAAAAGGATCTTTATCGGCAATTTGGGCTATTTGTGTTTCTATTTGTTCTTCCTCTTCTTGACGTTGTCGTTTAAATACTTGAGCCAAAATTAATTTTGATTTTTTTATTCCACCTCCCTCAACCTATAAAAATTCTTGAGTAAAAATTATATTCAAAAAAGAAAACCTTTGAATATGATTTAGAACCCAATCCATCACTTCCCTCATCTTGTACAGCATCTTCTGGCATTCCAAACATTTTTGGGTCATCTTCATAATCAAGAGAGAGTACTTTAGGTTCTAAAAAGAAAATCTTTTAAGAAGCAGGAAAATGGAGAGGAAGGAAGCAGTACATATCGCCGAAATTCGCCATTTTCTCATGTCAGTAGGGGGAGATCCAATTAAAGAAAAATAGTAGTAGAAGAACTGGAAGATCAACTACTATCGCAAATAATTCAGAACGCATAGAAATCTCAAGCCCTTCCTCCCGTCCTCATTTTCTTATATGAGAAAAATCCTCGATTTAAAAAAACTTAAAATTATACTAGGTATGCTAGGCATATTAGAACTATCCCAAATAATTTCATCTTCCCAATTAGAATTGCACAATTCATAATTCTCAAAAGGAAAAATTGAATGTTGCGAGTCAATAAGTAGTCGAGCATCTGATTTTAAATCTGAAGAAGTCCCAGATTGTGATTGGGAAGTTACTTTTGCAGGGTTCTCCAAATATTCAATGAATGATTTGTTTTTCCCTGAAAAATAGGGAAAATTAAGTCCGCAAATGTTGTCCGCAAAAAATGAAAAAGTCCGCAAATATTAAAAATATAAAAAATTAAAAAAGGATGACATTAGATCCCAAAAATAAAAAAAATAAATTTACATGCAGTCATAAAAGCTTTATAAGTCCTTGTATGTGAAGTAGGAATCCAGCCACATCTAGGAAGACGGGCAGAAGAGAGTTCTTTTATTAGCTAAAATTTCTGCTTAAAATTAAGAAGAATATTTAAAAACCTTTTCTTTTGCCTGTTCTCCATCAATAATTATATCATCTTCCCAGTGAATTAAATTAACAGGAAGGAAAGTTTTGTCATCTAAATTGAAGAAAAGGTGAATTTTAGAAAAGTATGAGAGTAAATTTTAAGAGCTGAAAGGACGTGAAGCTAGGTGACTCTTTACCACCAAAAATCAAAATGAAATAATTTTTGCTTGAATGACACCCTAACCAGAGATGGTTAAACAGGGATTGGTCGGCTTACTCGGATGGGGACGTTTGAGCATGAATCCGAATCCTTAGAAAATTCTGAAAACACGATACAGAGCCCGACCCGAGTTTTTGCTGAACCCGGCCCATCCTAGATTTTATTCAATAACTTTTACAAATGTTAAAAATTTAGAAACCTATAACTGGAGATTTCGGTTCACTCATTGAAGTAAACATCTTTCCCCTTTTCATTCCATAATCAAAATTTGCTGGATTTGAAGGAACCCCTAATCGGTCATACCAAATTTGAGCAGGTCCAAATCTCCAAGGCGGAGCAGATTCTTCATCTTCCTCGTTTATTTGTTGTGATTGTTTATTTTTGCTTAATAATTCTTCCAAATTTTCTGCACAAAGTAATTCCTTAAAATAAAATTTTTGAAGGGAAATAAAGAGGAAAAGTCCGCAAATCTTGTCCGCAAATCTTTCTAAAATTTCCCCAAAAATTATTTAAAAAAAACAAACATATTCATCAATTAGACAATCCTTCTTTTTAGGTAGCCCGCCTAATTTAAAGTCCCAACCAGATTTTAAAATTCTCTCCTTATCCAATTCTTCTTCAACATCTTCTTTTTCATCTTTTTTCTCTTCAATATTCCCCTCTTTGCTTTCCTTGGATTCTGCTGATTTTTCATTTTTAATTTCGCTGGTCAATTTTAGATTAGAAATTGCTGCCAATTCTTCTTGTTCAGCTGTTAATTTTGTTTTTTCTCCTTTCTTTTTAAATGTTCTAGAAGTCCACCATATTTGTTCTTTAAGTGAAGCTTTGGCGTTTGCAAAAAGCCTCGAAAAACGCAGAATCCCGTTTTGATCAAAATCGGGGAATAATGAACTTAAAAATAGCTTAAAAATCAAGAAAAATTAAAGAAAAAACCTCGGGTCAATATCATCCAATTCTGGCGGTATTATTGCAGCAAGTGGAGCATCCGCTCTCTGAGATGGAGGAATAAATTCTGAAGGGATTTTAATTGGTTGTTTCTCTGCATTTTTACTGTTGTTTGTGACAAGATTTGGAATTGATCCTGGATGTACAAAAGTAGCTTCTTCAGTCATTATTTAAATATAAACTAAAAAATAAATTAAAAAATAAGTATAAAGTAACAAAAAAGAGGTTAAAAGACCCAAAAGGAGAGGACGTTTTATGTCCGTTCGCAAATGTCGTCCTATCCTGGATTTGACGGCCCCGCCCTTTCAATGCTATTTTTTCTTCCCTGTCAATGGGTACAGCCCAAATAGGCGCGCGGCCATAAAGGCGCAAAGCCGTAGCTTGCTTCAAGTTATCCGAACCTTACCAAATTTAGTATCAAACGATTCCTCTCATCGAGCTAAAGAGTTTAGTACCAAAATTGACAAGGGCCAGAAATTCTCCAGTTAGTTATGGCTTTGCGCCGTTATGGCCGCGCGCGCGTGTCCTCTGTCAACAGGGCTGACCCGCTGTTGATGTCACAAGGCAAACGGAAAAATCGATGACTAGTAGTATACATAAACTAACAAAAATGCTTTAAAGAGAAGCAGTCTCTTGTGTTTTCTATCTCAAAATAAAAAATTTATAAACAAAATTTCTTGAAATTATTAAAATCCCCGTTATACACTCTTTGATCCCTTTATATTTTTAGAGTCAAAATTGGCAGAAGCCTCTTAAACAACAATTTTTGGAAAGTCTTAAACAACAATGTTAAAATTTGAACTTTTAAATATTTTTTTATTTCAACATCCTAAAGATGGACTTGGCGAAGAATTGGTTGGATTTTTAAAAATATTTTTGGAAATTTTGGAAACTATCAACCCTTTTAATTAAATAATTCCCCCTTATGTTTTTAGAATACAAATCAAATCTGTGTTATCAGAGGTGATCAATTCTTTGATAAGCCTGAGGATGGGACTGAAGAGTATTTTGTTTCGGAGCCGCATGAATTCAGTTATTGGGATTATTGGGTATCTTTTTTAAAATTGGAAAAATAAACTAGGTCAAAACTGACTGACATAAAAAAATAAATGTACAAAAATCATATAAAATATATAAGATTTCTTCAAAATTACTGAGTTGCCTGTCAGACTCAAATAGACTCTTTTGTCTTTTTACCACTTTGATTTTCTCGCGGAATTGGCATTTTTATATTATTTGCCTTCTGATTCTGAAATATTTTTTTTCTAGAAGCATTTTTATTTTTTTTTTGAATTCTAAGTTTTTTTTTTCGATTCAGTTTAAATATAATTTTTTATTTAGGTTCATTTTTTCAAATTTTTTTAAAAAATGTCATTCTTTGCGAAATTTTTCGATCGACACACCACCCTTGTCTATGTCAGTTTTTAAAATTTGAATTTTTATTTAAATATAATTTTCTTTTCTTTAAGAATGCAGAACAGGCCGGTTTTAGCCGCAATGTATTCTACGGCCGTAACCACTTGTTTGGTCAATCAAGATTTGCCGAGTACAAGGATTTGGTATTAATTTTTATTCAATGATTTGTTATTAAATAACTGAATGGGAGGGGGGATTTCCGCTAAGATTAGTACATGTTTATTGATTACTTGGCCAAATACTCTGCCTGTCTTTTAGCGGCTTGATTTTTTATTTAGTCCGTTTTTTCCGAATTGCGCTAAGTCAACCTAACATAGGAATAGTAATATATACATAGCCTGTTAAAATAATCTAGAATGTGCGGGCTAAACATTTGTTTAGAATTTTCTAAATTTCTAAAATTTTAGAAATTGTTGTCTGTGATCTTGAATAGCCGATTTAGCCTTTTTGAGCAACAACAAAAAGAGGCTATTGGCAGAATTGAGCAAAAACAAAAGGAAGCTATTGAGCGAATTGAGCAACAACAAAAAGAAATTATTGGAAGAATTGACGGTTTTGAACAACGATTGTTAGGTTTCTTAGATTGTTTTTTTCTTAGGTTATTTTTTTTAGTTTGTCTTCTCCTTATCTTCTATACACAACATGAGAACAGTCGTCGTATTGACGAATTTGAACAACGAATCAATCGACGAATCGACGACGTTGAGCAACGTATAAACCGTCGAATTGACGACGTTGAGCAACGTATAAACCGTCGAATTGACGACGTTGAACAACGTATAAACCGTCGAATTGAACAACATCAACATGACAACGTTCGACGACTTAACAGAGTTGAAGAACTATTCGATAGCGCTTTTAATACAATTATGATACACGAACAAGATATTGCGAATCTTCGAGGTGTTATTGGTGTTATTGGTAATCGTCTGATTGGACTTATGAATCACCTGCATTTGGGAAATAGTTAGTTTTTATTTTTTTACTAATGATTGTAACTTTTAATGATTGTAAAATCAAAAATAATGTGTAAATTTTAGATGTAGATGCAGCTGGTGAAGATGCTGTCGTTGGGGAAGATGCTGTCGTTGAGGAAGGTGCTGTCGTTGAAGGTGGTGGAGAGCCTATTGTTGAAGGTGGTCAGGAACCTGATGATGAGGAACAACAAGGGAATGGTATTATAGAGTGAAAAAATGTTCAAAAAATTTAGACAATGCTTTTTTATTTAAAAATTATTTAAAATTTAAAAATTTTTAATTTAATAAAATTTCTCATCTCTTATTGGAAAAAGTATTAGGGTTGGATTCCAAAAAATTTTTAAAGTTTATTCAAAACAAAAAAAAAAGATTAAATTTTCTTGTTATCTCCGACTTTCATAAGCATCAGTCTATTTGTAAAATTTTTGCTGGCCCACCCATTAAAATACAAATTTGTTAAACCATCAACGCGGAGATGAATAGAGGGGACCAAAAAAGAATTTAAAAAATTTGTTTCAAAAAACCCTAAAAAATTCCTCTCTAATGTTAAAAATAAAAAACCCTAATTCATGTCAGTGGTTGGATTAGACCTTTTATCAACTTCCAAATTAAAAAACCTTTCCTTTCTTAGTCCTTGACTGAATGAACATACCCCAAGTTTCGACAGGTCCAAAACATCTCATTTATTTGTTGGTCTACTCTTGTCTAATATTCTAATTCTTCTAAATTTTCCGCACAAAGTTTATTCCTAAAAATAATTATTTTAAACATTCCTTTTCGTAGAATATTGAGAAAAGTTTTTTTTCAAAAATCCGCAAAGTCTGTCCGCAAATTATTCTAAAATCTCAGGCAGAATTAATCATAGGGAAAGTAGCTTTTAAGCTGCAGTTAAATCTTTAAGTAAATCTTTTAGACACCCAGACCCGCTCAAAAAAATTTTTTTATAAAAATATTTTAAAAAACAAACTTAGGTAAATCTGCAAATTCAAAATTCCAAAGTTGCGGACTCTTCAGATTCTTAATAAATTTTTCCTCTTCATCCTTTTTGCTCTTCAACAAATTCTTCTTTGGTATTTTTCCTTCTTTAATTTTTGTTATTCTTTCATTTTTAGTTCTGTCGGGCAACTTTAAATTAAAAATTGCTGCCGATTCTTCATTTTCACCTCAGTCCATTACCTCAATCCAATGGTGGAGGAGAAGGAGGGAAAAAATTTTTGTCTGTGAAAAAATTGAAAATTTACAGAACAATTGAGAATACGGATGGAACTGAATTCGTTAGTTTATTTTTTATTATTTAGGGGGTAAAAATATTTTTGGGTAGGAATCCTCTTTTTTTTTAAATATGTAAATTTTTAAAATAAATTTGCGGAAAATATGTGCGGATTTTAGAAAAAGGGCTTTTTCCCATATTATAACAAAAACCAATTTTTTTAAACAAAAAATTCTTTTCAGACATGTGTTGAAACTAATGCATCCACAATTAATTGAAGCTTATGTTCGAATTCGTTCAACAAGGGACAAAAGTTTTATTGAAGCAAGTGGATGAAAAATATAAAGAGGTTTGAATACATTTATTTTTAAGTGTTAAAATATAGCCTGGTCTCTCGCTATGATATTCGATATATTAGATACCAGGAACCCTGTCGCTCCGATCCCCGAAACTTTGGGTTTTTTGGTATCCAATTATAAATTTTTTTTCCTAGGAAAAAAGAATACATCAACAACAAAATTGGAACAACAAATATTGTTGACGTAAAAAACCCCTGGAAAACTAATAGAAATTGTCCTTTATATGGAAAAGAGGAAGAATTGGCTTCAAAAACTGCTGGGGAAAGTTGTCAGGTTTTTTTGAAAATTTTGAATTTTGAAGATTTTGTGAATATTTGGAATTGGTTATAGTCCTGTTTATTATAAAAACCGTGGGAACCTCAGTCAAATAATATTTAGAAAACCACCAATAAATATGACCCAGGTTCTCTTATCCAACTTTTCCTCCCATTTATTTAGTGGGGTTTTCTCCACCCAGTTTTTTTTATTGTAAGGTTGCGCGCCTTGCGATTGGGTTCCCCAATTTGTGGGGTTGGGGTCTAGGAGTTGAGTTAAATATTTAAAAAAATTTCTTTTTTTTTTTTTTAGCCTCCAGTTTCTCGTATAAGCGATATTCTAGATGAAGAAGGTTGTAGTCTTCCATCGGGGGAATTAATTGAAGTTGATGGAACGCGATTAAAAATATCCAAAAATTGTATAAACATGCAGAAAAGGAAAGAAAAAAATGCTTTGAGGTTTTTTTTGAAATTTTTTTAAAATTATTCTTAATTTAAAAAAGACTTCACATTCCTCGTAAAATATTGGAAAGTGGAGGAGGGGGAATTGTTTCTAAAAAATTTGGAAAGAAAGCTGGAAGAATATCGTCTTCATCATCACTTACTACGAACAAAACCAGGGGAATAATATACTAAAAAATGTTTAAAATATTTTTAAAAAATTTGTTTGACTAAAATAAATGATTTAAAAATTAATTTTAACGATTTTCTTTCAAAATGTTTCAATGGGTTTTCTAAAAACATTTTTTCCCCTTCTTATTAAAGTTGTCTTCCACTTTCATAAGCATGTATTAATCTTTGAAGAATAGCTTGTTGGTCTACCTAAATATTTTTTAAAAAATCAGAATTAAATTAAAACAAACAATAATCAAAACATAATTAATACAAACATCAAAACCAGAATAAAATTAAAACAACTAAAAACACTGCCATAAACAACAAAATAAAAATCAGAATAAAACAAAATCAAACATCAATCAAAACCAGAATTAAAACAAAACATCAAAGTCAGAATAAAATTAAAACAAAAACTCTTAATAAAACATCAAAAAACATCAGAAGTATATTACAGTTATTTTTAAAAAAATATTTATAAAATTCATTTAAACCGATTCAAAAACTGTTGGTGCAGAAAATAAAACACCTATAGTTCCACCCAAAGTAACACCAAAGAAAATATATAAGAGAAAACGATCAATTACCATCGCAACAAATCTCCAATCATCTCGATGCTTTTAAATTTAAAAAAATTTTAAAGACCCTAAATTACAATTTTATGGTCCTCTTCACGTCGTAAATGTTCAGTAATATATTCAACAGCCTCCACAGCTTTAGCCTTCAAAAATAAAATTTTTTTGAGTAAAAATAGGCTTGGGCTTCTTACAGCTTCTAAACTCAGCGGAAACCCATTTTTAATTATTGGATCACCAGTCTCTTCTGGTTCGTGTATAGCTCCTTTAATTCTCCCTTCGGGGCAATGTTGGTGATGTATTTTTTGAGAAATTGTTTCATCAAATTTTCCAATACCGGGAATGGTTGTTATACTTTTGCTGCTAATTCTTTTTGTTAAACTATTTATTGTTGCTTTTGGGCGCTTCATGCACAGTAGACGAGGCATTAACTTTTAGAAAGAAAAAAATATTTTGAAAAATAAAAATTAATACCACTAAAAATACATGCCTAGCCCAGTCAGGCATTCTGTGAGTCGTTGGCCCACGATGGTAGACGTTAATAATTATAACAGTAACCTTAAATATAAAGTTATATTTTATATAAAACAAAACACAATAGAAACAAACAATAAAACATTACAAAAACATTAAAAATAAAAGAAACAACGAAAATAACAAAAACAGAAAGATATAATTAAAACAAACATCAACGAAACAATGTAAACTTGGAATCAAACAAATCAACACAACATACGATAAAAACACACGAAAAAGCATCGAAATAAACATCAGAATTAAATTAAAACAAACATAGATCAAAACACAATTAATACAAACATCAAAATCAGAATAAAATTAAAACAACGAAAGACACTGACATAAACAACAAAATAAAAATCAGAATAAAACTAAAACAAACACCAAACATAACCAGAATTAAAACAAAACTTCAAAGTCAGAATAAAACAAACAAACATCAAAGTCAGAATAAAATTAGAACAAAAACTCGCAATAAAACATCAAAAAACATCAGAAATATGTATTACTGTTATTGTTGTGATGTTTAATGTAAAGGTCAGCAACAAATACTTGGCAACAAGGGGAATGGTAGAGGAAGTTGGAGGCATAATTTTAGAAACCAACAAAAGAAATACAACGATAGATAATAAAACTTAAAAGAGAAGTTTTGAATAAAAATTGTTTTTGTAAAACCAGAAATTGTTAAAGTCATTTTTTCACCAGAATCTGTTGGCAAAAGGAAAACAGCCATAGATAGAAAAGCCATTAATACTGTTGGTATTATTAAAACAACGGTGTAAAACAAAGTTTTTCGACGAATTCTAAGTTGGAATTTAATGCGAGAACTGAAGAAAAAATAATTAAAAATATCTGAAGGATTTTAAATATTTTACCGGCTGTTGACTAATGATGCTGGGGCATCTGTCCAAACAAAAAATTATTTTCCCACTAAAAACAAAAAAAAACAAACCAATAACATCCCAAATTGAACTAACACTTTTCGCATATTCACTCAAATCCATTAATTCGGCCTGTTCAAATTCCATTTTAATTTCATTCTCGTTATACGTCCACGAACCAAATATTAAATGACAAACTTGAAAAAAACTTGATGTTTTTTGTTAAGTTTGTTTAAATTAGATTTTATGTTTTGTTTAAAACATTGTTATTTTTAATTGATGTTTTGTTTCAAGTTTGTTCTGATTCTGTCTAAAATTTGTTTTTAAAGTGTTGTTTATGTTCTAATGTTTTGTTATAAGTTTATTGCTTGTTTGCTGTTTTTAAAAAATATTTTTTATTTGATGTTTGTTTTAGACTTTTTCTGATTTTTGTTCTGATTTTAATTAAATGTTTGTTTGATGTTTTGTTCTGTTTTTACCTTTATTCTGATTTAATTTTGTATTTTGTTTAGTTTGTTTTGTTTTGTATTGTTACCTTGCTCATCAAAAGGAAAATATTCAACATCTATAAACTTTAAAACATTACCATTTAAAACAAAATACAAACCAATAATACACGAACTTTTATAGATTGCTGGGGGTACCTAAAAACATTTAAACAAACAAAACATCAGAACAAACCCAAAGAACATCACCCCGATAATCTATAACAACATTAGACATAAACGATACTTCATAATTTCCATCAGCGCTAGAATATTTAATTTTTAAGTAAATTTGGTTAGTAAACATTTAAACTTGTTAAAAAGCACCTATTAAAAAATTTATTTTTAATTTTAAAAACAATTTTCTTCTAACAATGTCGGGCAACCAAACTTTGTCGGGAGGGACGCGTATATCCTTTATACCTCCATAATTTACTGGACTCCACTTCATTTGGTAATCCTTCCATTTTAAAGTTAGCCAAACATTTGTATGCATTATCTAAAAATACATATTTAAAAAATTTTCTGGCCCCATCCTTTTCTTGACCTGATCCTTCTCGTCCACGTTAATTAAGAGAATTAGCTACAAAAAGTTTAAAAAAATTTTTTTAAAATAAATAATTCTACTTGTAAAGTCATTTTAACAATTATTGGCTGGCTATCATTACGCATTGGCAAAATTAAAGAATTATATCCGCGAAAAACATCCATCATTAAACGCTCTTCATCATCACTTGCGGAAAGGTGAGAAAATAGTTTGACAAAAATTAGAATAACTATTAAAAACATCACTAAAAACAAAACCAGAATTAAATTTAAACAATTTCAGAATTGAATTTAAACAAAATCAGAATTAAATTTGAACAAATCATGTTAAACATTAAAAACCAGAATAACAATACAAACAAACAAAACAATTATAAATCAGAACACAAACATGCAAAAAATAAATACAAACAAAACAAATCTGAAGAACAAACTTTGCCATTCAATTCTGTTTTAACTTCAGAATTAAATTTAAACAAAACAGAATTTTATTTCTGTTTTATTAACGCCATAAACATTACTAAAAACATTGCTAAAAATATTACTAAAAACAATTTCAGAATTAAATCTAAACAAACCCAGAATAAAATTAAAACTTCTAAAAAGAATGTTTAGAAACAAAAAACAATTCAAAAACATTCAAAAACAATTCCAATAAAACAATTCTTTGAACTTTTATAAATAACCACATCAAAACATATATTTTGATGATCTAGCGGTTCGAGCGTTCCCTTTCTATTTATAATCTTGTTCATTTATTGATGGTTATGATTGACAAGTGAAAGATTTGTGAGATGATCGAAGATTAGTCGGGAAAATTTAGCAAACTTATTTTACATGCAAAAAATAAAAGAATTGAAGAAAACTTAAAATTTAGACCCTCATTAAATTCCTCTTATTTTGACTTGTTAATCCTGTCCATCTGTTGACAAATGGCCAAATTTGAAATAGAAGAAGGGTCGTTAAATGCCACCACCTTTATTTAAAAGGAACAACTGTCTTTGAAAAATAAACTTTGTCGGGAGTTTTGTTAAATGTTTTTCTGTTTGGAGGATTGTATTTCCTTTTTGAAAAAACTTTTTTTCTGCAAAGTTTGTTTAGGAAAATAAATGTTTATAAATATCTAAAATATACAAATCAGAATTATAATTTAATAATAATTCTGATTTTTAAAAATAAATTTGGTTACTTTCCGGAAACTAAATATAAAACAGAATTAATAAAATTCCGGAAAGTTCAATTAGTTTGATAATAATTCTGGTTCAAAATTAATTCTGATACCAGAAAAACATTAAAATACCTAGTAACAATTAAAAATCAGAAGTTTTAAACTTGTTCAAAAATAATTCTGATTTATATTAAAAAATCAGAATTAATAATCTAATAATAATTCTGATTTAAATACTATACATAAATCAGAAATTAATATTTTCTGTAAATTAATTTAATTTTAATAAAAAAATTAAAACAAAAATTAGTATAATAATGATATTAATTGAACAAAATTAATTTTAATTAATATTTAGCGTATAAATTTTTAAAAAATTTTATTTTTCATTGGGCATTTCACTATAGAGTTGAGCAATTTTTTGTTTGTATTTTGCCCTAAGTTGTGGCCTTTTTGCCTTAAAATTAAAATTTTTTTAAAAATATTTTAATAAAATTTTACCTTTAATGTAGGTGTTAATAAATCATTTTCTATACTAAAAGGTTCATGTTCTAAATAAATAGCTTTAACTTGTTCTAAACTATTTAATTTTTGTTCTTTTCCAATTTGTTGCATTTCTGCCAAAACTAAATTAATTATTCTTTTATCTGAACAAATCTCTTCTAATTTTATTTCTTCTTCTTTTCCTCCTCCATCTATTTGGGTAAATAAGCGTCTGATTTGGTTGGCTGCTGGGACAACAATTGCCTTTTTTAATTTAAATTAAATCGAAACAAAGTTTTAAAATGTTTTTAAGTTTGTTTTAGTAAAATCAGAATAATTTAAAAAATCAGAAATGTTTTTACCACAAGAAAGCGTTGAAGACTATCACCATCAACAAATATTTGATGTACTGACCTAAAAATGTTTATTTTATATTCTGATTTTAATTGTTTATTTTAAAGTAATGTTCATTTGAGATTCTGATTTTAAATAAAATGTTCATTTTAATTCAAAGTTTATATTAAATTCTGATTCTGATTATTAAATGTTTGTTTTAAATTCTGAAGTTTGTTTTGGATGAATGTTCATTTTAATTTCTGATTTTAATTAAATGTTCATTCCAAAAACTATTTACCTGCATTGTATATAAACATTTTCAATTTTTTCAGGCGCTACATATTCCCCCTGAGCCAATTTAAAAATGTGTTTTCGTCTGTCAATAATTTTTATTTGACCATTTGGGAGTATTTGACCAACATCCCCAGTTTTTAAAAACCCATCTTCAGTAAATAATTCTTT
Source organism: Meloidogyne incognita (assembly GCA_036172945.1). Classification (NCBI taxonomy): domain Eukaryota; kingdom Metazoa; phylum Nematoda; class Chromadorea; order Rhabditida; family Meloidogynidae; genus Meloidogyne; species Meloidogyne incognita. Next base: position 10,289,175 of record JARQAC010000003.1, read on the forward strand.
TGTACGTTCAGGATCTTTAAAATATCCACTGGTGACTGACGGTCCTTTGATTAAAACTTCTCCTTTTCTGTCTTTCTTTAAAAAATAAAAAAATTATTTTTTTAATTTTTTTTATTAAACAAACAACAAAATAATTCAAATCGGGAACATCTTCTAATTTTATAAGTGAGCAAGTTGAAGGACCTCCACATTGACCGCCTACAGTTTCTCCAGGCCAGGTAGATATAGCCATTGCTGTGCATTCTAAAAAAATTATTTTTTAAATTTTAAATTAAAAAAAAATAATTTAATAAGCTAATTTACCAGTCTGTCCATATCCCTCAATTATATGACAACCAAAAACTATTCTCAATTCTTCCAATACCTCAGCGGCTATTGGGGCGGAACCAGTAACTTTAAAATTAAAAATATTTTTGGATTGAGGAAAATAAATTTACCAATTAATTTTACATGGTTTCCAAGTCTTTGACGTGCTCTAGCAAATACAAGTCGGTCCCAAATTGATTCATTTGTTACTATACCTTTTTGAAGCATTGCTTTCTTCTGCGCCCGACCAATGGAAAACAACCAACGAGAAAAGGGATTTAAACGGGTAACTTCTGCCTGAACATTTGTAAAACTTATAATTAAACTTTCCGGAAGCAGAATATTAAAATAGAATATATTTATTAGGAAAATATAAATCAGAATTAATAGATAACAAATCAGAATTAATAGACAACAAATCAGAATTAATAGACAACAAATCAGAATTAATAGACAACAAATCAGAATTAATAGACAACAAATCAGAATTAATAGACAACAAATCAGAATTCAGAATTAATAAAATTCCGGAATTAAATATTAAACTTGAATACGACTTTCCGGAAGAGATAAATAAGAATTAATATTTTTTAGTTCAGGAAATTATTTATAAATAAAATTAGCTTTCCGGAAACTTAAGTATATTTAAGTAAATCAGAATTAATAAAATTCCGGAAACAGATAAAACTAACAACTTTCCGGAATTAAATATTAGGGTAAAATATAAAGTTCAGGAAAATGTAAATCAGAATTAATTATTTCCGGAAAATATTTATAAACCGGAATTAACAATTTTCCGGAAACTCAAGTATCTAAATCAGAATTAATAATTTTCCGGAAAGTTCAATTAATTTATTTACCTTTATTGCGTCATTAAAACGGTTTAACAATCGAGGTACCACAGGTAATAAAGTTGGTTCCAAGGCCTGCATATCTGCAGAAAGTGTAGCGATACCATCAGAGACATAACCGATTCGATATCCAAGGCAGAGGGCTATCCAATGGGCACATTGTTCGAACATGTGTGATAAAGGCAAATCTTGAAATATAAAAATTAAACCAGAATTTATATCAGAATTTTTAAATTCCGAAAGAATACATGAAATAATGCAGTGTTCTGTTGTTGACAAAAACTCTGGTAAAAACTTTTCTAAAACTACAGCCAACGCAGAAATATTTGCAACAACATTACGATGACTCAGAATAACACCTTTTGGTGTTCCGGTTGTTCCGCTAGTATAACTATAAATAATTAGAATTAATATTTAATTCAGGAAAATATATAAAATTAACTTTCCGGAAACTTAAGTAGCTTACTTTAAACTTAAGTCTAAGGTAAAATAAAGAAAAATCCGGAAACTTAAGTTTTCCTTTTCCGGAAAAAGTTTATTTAAAAGAAAAAACCTTTCCGGAAAAAGTTTATTTAAAAGAAAAAACCTTTCCGGAAACCTAAGTTTTCCTTTTCCGGAAAAAGTTTATTTAATTTTAAAAATTAACCAAATAATATAATTATCTTCTGGTTTAGGCTCATTATCCTTTTCTTCCTTTTCTTTTTCTATTTTCTCTTCATCTTCTGTTTTATTAATTAAATCATTCCAAAAATACAAACAAATATTCAATTCTTTAGCTTTTTTTTGTATTTCTTCAATTTTTTCTTTTTCCAATTCCCCAACATATAAAATATTTTTTAATGAGGGTGTTTTCTCTCTCATATTAAATACATTTTGTAATTTTTTTAAAGAATCTAGCATTACTAATCTTCAAAAAAAATTTTTAAAGTTTAATTTAAATTAATTTAAATTACTCTGTTTCACAATGGGCTAAAATATAAGAAGCTGCATTTTCTCCTAAAGTATCATAAAGAGGGACAACAATCATTGAATGTCGAATCAAAGCTAATGTCTTTAATTTAAAAATTTTTTTTTGAATTTTAAGAATTTTTTTTTTCAAACCAAAATAGTCCATTCAGGACAATTTTGAGCATAAATAGCAACAAAAGTTTGTTGACCAGGCTTAAGCCCCAATAGGCTTATTAATTTTGTGCCGACATCCTTTGAGAGATTAGCAACTTGTTGATAACTGATAAATTTGTAAGGGCCTTCTTTCGTTCGGATACCGAGACAAGGCCCTTCTGGGGCAAGCTAGAGAGAGTTTTTTTATTTTTTAATTAAATAAATTATTTTTTACTTTCAATCCACGCTGAAAAGCCTGCCATAGAGTTGTTACTTCCGGAAAAAAATATTCTAAAACTTCTTCAGGTTTATCCTTCAAGAGGCCACTTTTAAATGTTCCGGGGGAATTCTAATATTTTTAAATTTTCAAAAAAAATTTTTTTAAAGAAAAATACCGGCAATTCTATAGCTTGGTGTTGCCTATCCATATTTAAATTAAAATTTATATGTAAAAAATATTTTCCTTTTTATTATTAAAAAATCTTTAATTTATTTTAATTGTCACGCGTTTCCTTTAAGAGATTATTTTAGAAATAAAATTAAATAAAAAGTAAAGTAATCAACAAATTTAATAAAAACCCCTCTTTCACCATGTGGTATACTTGAAGAATGTGTTTACTGATAAGAATTTAAACTACAAAAAGAGAGACCGGACTTGCAGGAAATTAAGCGTGTTTATGGTTCTTGGGGAATTTCCGGATCTCCGGAACTGAACTAAACAACTGAGCTGAAGAATTATCGGTTCTTCGGTTCCGTACCGACAACAGTAGGTTAAAATTAGAAGATCAGTAAATAAGGAACTCATCGTTGAGATGAGTCAAAAAACGAAAATAGTAGTATCGAAAAGTAGCCTTTAAGTTTTATTATTACTTTTTAGTATTTTTAATTCAAATATTTTTAAGTAAATTTAAACATTTCCATTTCTGTTACAAATTTAAAAATAGAAATTTAATTATTAAACTAAAGAAATAATGGACTTTGTGCGGTAAGGTGAAGTAATATAATGGTTGTCGATTGTGTTTGTGTGGTGTGTAGTGTAATATGCTTCGGGACAGAAAAATCGGGGAAATAAAAAATTATAAATATAGATTGCATTCAATTTTCTTATCAGATGGGGTTATATTTAATTATATATTGGGGAGGAGAATTATTTTAAAATTAGATAAAAGTGTTTAGAACGCATGGGGATAAATAAATATTAAATTCAAGATCAGTCTAGTCAAAAAAATCAAATTTAATTCTTATTCTGTAAAGAAAGGAAGATTCAAGTAAGGAAAGCATCTTGTAAGGCAAGGAAGATCCAGACTAGAGCCTCTCAACTCTTCTTGATTCCCACCAAATTTTCGAGTATTTAACTATACAAGTTAAATTATTATATATTTTTATTTATTAAAAAACTTGTTTTTAAAATTTCTTAAAATAAGAGTTTATTTAAATAAATAGGTAAATAAATAAATAAATTAAACCACCAAGGAAAAAAATAAAAACCAGACATTAAAGAAAGAAAACAAAGGGCAATTTACCCATCTTTATAATTAAAAAAATATTTTTTCCACTTTTCCCTTATCTGACGAAAATTATTTTTGACAACTAAGTAAAAAATAAAAACCAGACATTAAAGAAAGTCTAGTCAAAAAAATCAAATTTAATTCTTATTCTGTAAAGAAAGGAAGATTCAAGTTTCAGCACATTTTCAGAAGATTCAGCACATTCAACTTTTATTTTTACAAATCAGAAATAAAAGCCATCAGAAATAAAAAATAACAACAATGATGTTTATATTTAGAAATACTAATTAAAAATAGTACTAAAAACAACATCAGAATTAAATTCAAACAAGAAAATGTTTAAACATAAAAATCAGAATAACAATAAAACATTTAAAATCAGAAATTAAAAACATTACTAAAAAATTCAGATTTACATCTGAACAAAACCAGAATAAAATTAAAACTTGATAAACATGTTGATATTTTAAATTAATTTCAGAATTAAATTTAAACAGAACATGACATTAAAACCAGAATAACAAAACAACAAACAAACCTAACAAACATAAGCAGCACAGTCAACAAAATAGATACGAACAAAACAAATCAGAAAAACAAAATTTACTGTTCGTTTCTATTTTTACAAAACATGTTTAAACAAAACATATAAAAACATTAAAACCAGAATAAAAGAAAACAAACAAAACAATTACAAATCAGAACAGAATTAAAACAAAACATATTTATTTAGCACTTATTTTTTTAATTCTGATTTTCCCTTTAAAACAAAACAAACAAATTTAATTCTGATTTATCTCTAATTTGTCAATAACAATAAATACAAACTTTGCTTTAAAATGGATAAACACATAAACTTCAAACAAAAGAAATGTGATATATTTAAGTTTTTTTAAAAATAAATGTTTCTTTTAAAATATTTTTTCTCTTTTGTTCTGGTTTTGTTCTCAATTCATTCAAGAGAAGAATTTCTTCGAATATTTGACTGCGCATAATAAATATTCTTTTGTATTGAGGGTTCTAATATAATAAATACCTATTTATTTATCTACTACTAAAAGCTGTCCATCATTTGTAATACTTTAAAAGTGTAACAGAGGAAAGAATAAAAATATATATCTCAGTTGGAAGACACACTACACTACACTCCTCTCTTTAAGCCAATTACAAATATAAGAGAGTTCAACAATTTATATCCTCTTAATCTTATTTGTTAGCCACTCTTTTAATTTATAAAATCATCACGGAAGGGAAGAAAATTTTGAAAATAATAATAATTATTGTTTACCTTTCCCGGTCTAAGATTTAAGGGATTATTATAAATAAATATAGGTATACTAGTTTGAATTATTTATTAAAACATGTTTTGAAAATGTTTTGTTTTGAAATAAACTTGTTTTAGTTTAAATAATAATTAAATAAACTTGTTTTATTAAAAATAAACTTGTTCATGTTTTTGTTAAACTTTGTAAACTTGTTTTGATGAATTAAACTTGTTTTTATTTAAATAAACTTGTTCTTATTAAATAAACTTGTTTTGATTAAAATAAACTTTTTTTACCAGAAATAAACATGTTTTTGTTTAATTAAACTTGTTCTTATTTAAATAAACTTGTTTTATTACTTGACAAACAAGTTTAAATGTTCGTCAGGTTCATATTCTCCATCATCCAAACATTTTATTCAACTTTTATATGTTTTGAAGGGAAAAACATTGCATAATAAATGTTTGTTGAGTTATATAAAACATAAAATATTTGTATGTTTGTTTTAGTTAATCATTATGAAAATATTAAATCAAGTTTTTTAAAAACAAATAAAAATATATATTAAGTAAATAAATAGTTTTTGAATAATTGGCCTTCCATGACATTTTTTGCTGCTTCATTTTTGGCATTATTGCATGGCTTTTATTTTTAATCTGAAAATGAGATTTGGATGGAAAGGGTTTGGCATTGTTATATAATATTGAAATATATCTTAAAATAAATATATTGATGAAGTACCTAGAAATTATTTTTAAAAAATTGTGAAAAAATTTTTTTTTAATTTAAGAGTGTATCTAATTATTTAAAAAATTCTTTGAAATTATCTAAATAAATTAAAAAAAAATTTTTTTAAATAAATATAACAAGTCTAGAACTTAACCACAAAATATTTCTTAAAAATCACCACCAATTCTCTTAAAAAATTTTTTTGCCTGAAAAAAATTTTTCTTAAAAATCCTACAGTACTTCTTTCATTAAAAATACATACTAAATTTATTTAGTAATTGCTCAAAGTTTTTAAAAAAAAATTTAGTGCATTGTTTGTCGCTGCTTAATGGGTACATATACTATTTAGCATTATTTGAGAGAAGATTCTTTCATGTCCCACTAATTGAAAAAAAATTTTGTTTAAAAAAAGGGAGAGGTTTCAATTTCACGGACCGTCAAGAATGCTTCTTTTCTATTCACAATTAATTCAATAGAAATAAATTGTTGATCCTCTCTCCAAACAAATAAATAAATTGGCCGCTTCTCGTTCAGCCCTCAATCTTATTTCTCCTCAATTTCTTTCAATTTTCATTTATTTACTCAGCTCCTCATTGGCTCTCCTCAAGATCTTTTAAGAAAAAATAGTAAAAAAAGAGGTTGGGCCATTTATCCAATTTTAGTTAAAAAATATATATTAGAGGTGGCAATTCTCGCGCATTGCTTTCTACTTTAATTAAATTTTTAGTAGTCTTCTATTTTTCTGAAAAAATTATAGCATTCAACAATTTTCCTCAAGTATCGAGCTTCTTCAATAAAACGTAGAAATTCCCCTTTAAATCCTTCAAACCTAGAAGATATCACTTAAGTGTCCTAATAGGTAGAGACGTCCGAGACCGAAAATTTTTCAAGACTCAAGACTCAGGACCAAGATTAGACCCCAAGACTCAAGACCGAAAAAAACCCAAGAAAAGTCTTGGAATCATGGACGAGTCTTGGACGTCGCTACTAATAGGTGCCCTATCCGAAATAGAGGTCCTATTAAAAACCTACACCTCAAGAGTTTTTAGACCGATAGAAAAATAAGGGTATCTATTAGGACATTTTATGGTATCAATATTTTCCCTTCAAGTATCGAGCTTCTTCAAAAACGAACACAAATTCCCCTTTAAATCCTTCAAACCTAGAAGATATCCCTTAAATGTCCTAATAGAATCCCAATCCTAAATAGAAGCCTCTCGAGAAGTACAAGACTAATAGAAAAATAAGGGTCTCTATTAGGACATTTACGGCATCAATATTTTCCCTTCACGTATCGAGCTTCCTTCCCTCTTCTTATCCCACCAAGATTCCCCCTTCTTCCCCCAAAACATATAATATTCCCTTAAATTTTAATTGTTATAAATATTTTAGCAATTCATGTCAGCCCGTTTTCTAATCGACGATTTACTTACAAAACCATTACCTTCCGAAAATTACTTGGAAGAGGATAATAATGAAAAGAAAAATAAATTTTTTGAAGAATTTACTCAACTACTTCCCCCTACAATTTTTGGCCAAACTGTTTTGGGGCAAATTCTTCCAAAAATAATTAATGAGAAAATATTCAAGGAGGATGATATGATTGTGGAAGAACACCCAAATTTAGGTAACTAATGGAGAGTTAAATGGATAAGGAAAATATTCTAATAGACGCCCCTCTTTAATAAATAGCCTAGCACATCCAGAAGAGAAAGACTAGCTTTGCTTCTGGAGAAGTTCATTAGTAAACTATAAAGTTGGGTTTTGGCATACCTCTGAGGAGGTTAAGGAAGGAAAGATGACGAATCTTAAGGTAACCACCCTAGAATGGAGGGATCTTAAGGAAGGCTTTAAACTCTAAGGACAATTCCTTGAGACTTGGATATCGCCTTGAATACCTCAGCTACCCAATCCTTTATTTAAAATTAATTTAAGAACGTAAAGGAGGACAAAGTGAAGAAGAAATTACTGGCAACAACCTTAAAAGTGAACAGCAGCCTACTAATAATTTAGAACATTTGTTTAGCCTTAATAAATCTTTATCCCATAATCAACCAGTCGACGAACAGAAGAAACACGAAAATAATGGTAGGTTAAAAAATATTTTTTTGTAATTAAAAAAAAAATTTTTGAGAGTTAATTATCTCCATAAAACTTTTTAAAATCATTTATCACATTATCATTCCCTCAATGAAATAAAAATAAAATATACGGTAATTTGAGAGACTCATCTTTTAGATGCAGGGTGTCCCTCTTAAACTGTCCTTTTAATTGGAATAAAATTTAATTTTAAATACTAATCATTAGGAATCGCTCCAGCCTGGTTTCTACCCTTCCAACAACAACAAACAAATAATTTACTACCAAATAATTGCTTAAAACAATTTCCCCAATTGACACTACCTCCCCAATTTATAACCAATATAAACAAATCAAATGGGCATTTTATCCCATTCTTTGGCCATTTAATTAACAATCATTTTAATCAAAATAACCACAAACAACAAAATTTAAATTTACACCATAAAAGAAAGGGAGGCCAAATACGCTTTAGTAATGAACAAACGGATATTTTGGAAAGAACTTTTGATGCTAAAATGTATTTAAGCACTCAGGAAAGGAAAAGAATTTCGAGAGCTTTAAAATTGTCGGAAAGACAAGTAAATTTTTGAAATTTTTAATTATATATGGTACTAAATAAATTATAAGAGTAATTCTGATTTAATTAATTCTGATTAATTCAAGAAGTATAACTCTAAATTTTTAATTATAATTCTAATAATTACTCTGTATTTTTAAAATAAATCAGAATTAATAATTCTGATATTTGTATTTCTGAAATATAACTAGTTAATAGTATATTCAGAAAAGTCAGAATTATTAATTCTGAAAATTATTAATTCTGATATTTAATACTTCTGTTATTTTTCTGTTTTTTTTAAATAAATCAGAATTCCGGAACAATATAGCAGAATACACTTTTCCGGAAAATATTAAATATAATATCTATCCGGAAATATAAATCAGAGTAAGTTTTAGAACAAATAAAATTATAGCTTTCCGGAAACTTAAGTTTATAAATCAGAATTAATATTCTGATTTCTATTAAACAACTATGAGTTAATATTATTTTAATTAATGGGAAATAATTAAATAAAATTTTTTAAAGGTCAAAACTTGGTTTCAAAATAGAAGGGCAAAATACAGAAGACAAGCGCCTGCAGATTCTGATTGTGTTCAACCAAGTGATGATTCTTTAATTAATAATCAACAACAACAATATACTAGAAACGATTTATTTAATATAAAATCTCAACATTTTTTAGAAAATGTTGATTAAAAAAATTTTTCTTGGATATTTTAAAAATATTTCTCCCAAAAAATATTTTTCCCAAAAAATATTTTTTTCAAAAAAAATTTTCTTCTCTATAAAGAAAATTAAATTTCTGATTTTTATTTAATTAAATTTTCTTCTCATTTTAGACACCTTACCTCCTTTTTCCCTCTACATACCGTAATCCCCTCTTATTAAATATTAATTTTTTTCTTGTAAAAGGCTAAATAGCAAAAAAATATAATTTACATATAAATTAATCTCCTCAATACCTGTTGACCTAAAAAAGTTAAAAAAAGATTTTTCGGTATGTTTTGTTTTTAAGCAAAAATGCGCGAAGGAAAAAGAACAAAACAAAGCAAAATATTCTTTTAAAGGAAAACTTGAGAAGGGGGGGGGGATATTTAAATAGAAAAAGATATTTAATTACAAAAGAAGAAAAACATATTAGAATATAATCAGAATAAAATACAAACAAAAGTTTTATTCTAAAATTCCGCCTGTTTATCATAATCAGAATAAAATAAACATGTTTTGTCATAAAATTCCGCCTGTTTTTCTTCCTAAAACAAAGTTGGATAAACCCTAAACAAAGTTTTATTCCCCTTGAAACAAGAAAAACAAACAAAGTCATAACCGAAAAATCCGCCTGTTTTTTTAATAATCAGAATAAAATAAAATACAAACAATGTTTTATCATAAAATTCCGCCTGTTTTCCCGCCTGTTTTTTTTAAATTTTATTAAAACTTTATTTAAAGTTTTATTTAATAAAATTTTTATTAATTTGGGAGGATTACCCATTATAAAAATAAACAATAAAAATTCATTGTAAAATAATACCATGTATAAAATTTTAAATAAAATATTAAAAATTTAATATTTTTGTAGCCAAATAATTTTAAATAAATAAATATTTTTGTACAATTTTTATGTCTTTTTATTTTATTTTTATTTATTTTTTAATAAAAAAATATTTTTTGAAATATTAATAAAATTTTAAAAAATTTTATTTTAGAAAAATAATAATTTCGTACAAGAAAGAAGATTACTAAATATTTCCATAAATAGAAACAATACAAAAACAATATAAACAAATAAAATATAAATATAGGTAAATTCCAACTTTGTTTGACATTTTTAAAAACATTTGTTTTTATTCCAACCTTTTCAAATTTTTAAATAAAATAGAAAAATCCGCCTGTTTTAATAATCAGAATAAAATAAAAACAAAGTTTTATCGTAAAATTCCGCCTGTTTTTCTCCCTAAAACAGGTAGACCTAAACAAAGTTTTAAAACAAGTAAAACAAACAAGTTTTACCATAAAATCCGCCTGTTTTCCCGCCTGTTTTCGAAATAAATTAAACAAAACTTTTTTTAAATTAAAAACTTTTTTTCCAAGTTTATTAAATTATTATCAAAACTTTAAAACAAACTTGACCAAGTTTAATTAAATTAAATTTCAAGTTTAATTAATTTCAAGTTTATTTTTTCAGTCAAGTTTTAAAATTAAAGTTTTAATAATTTAATTAATTAATCATTTCTAAAAACTTTAAAAAAAGTTGAAATAAAATAAAAGGAAATAAAAACAAGTTTGTTTTTAATTAAAACTTGAAAGGAATATTTTGATGTGTGACGTTATCAAGTTTTAACAAAAAACTTAATATTAAGTAATTTATTATCTTTTTTATGAAATACTAATTTTTATTTAAGGCTAGAAATTTTTAAAATTAATTTTTATAAAATTAATTAATTTTACTTTTGCTAATAATTTTTTAAAAATAATTCTTTTTATTTTATTTTTAATTTTTTTCTCAATAAAAAAATATTTTTTTATTTTTTAAAAATTTTTTTTCTAATTTTTTTTTAAATTTTTTTTCTTAAAAAATTTTTCTTTAATTTTTTAAAAATAAAAAAAATTTTTATTTTTATTTTTTTTTCATTTTAAAATTATTAGAATACCTCAACTTTTACAGTACACAAAATTAAATATACCTATAAATAATACCCTTCCCCCAATACTTTTTTCAAATAATCCAATTTATTTCCCGCAATACTTACCCCTTATTTACTTGTTTTTTAAAAGCTTTTCTTCTTTCCTTCTTCAATTGTCGCGCAGGGGAGATTATCCCCTTGTGAGATTACTCTTATTTAAAATAATATTTATTGATGATTGGGATAAATTGTCTCTTCAAAATTTTATTGGGAAAAAGGGTAAACACACTTTAGAAAATTTTGATTTGATGAGTGAATTAATATACAGACAGGAAGTTAATAAATATAATAAAAATAATAAATAAAATTAATAAAAATGGGAGACATAATATTTATAAGATATCAGGGGCAGAGGTCGAACGGAATTCCAATTTCCGAAAATTTGAGCTGATTTCCAAGTTCCGATTTCCGACTTTGAGTCATTCCGATTACCAGCAGTTCCGCTTTCCTGCACCTTCATCATTTGCGATCGACCTCTGATGTGCCACCGGAACCGAAATTTTGACGGGAACCGGATCCAGGTGAAACTCTAGTATCTACCAAAGGTAGGCATACAAAAATTCCGAAAATTAAAATAAACTTAATTTTTAATTATGTAATTTATTTAAATCTTGATAAAAAAAGGAAACATTTTTTGTTGTAAAAACCAGTTTTTTCTCTTTTTGATGGCTTTTTTTACTTTTAAAATTTTAATAAAAAGAATGAATTTGGAAAATTTTTAGACTAGATAATTAATCAAATTTTAAATTTATTAGAGATTATCTTTCTTTAACCAGTACAAAGTCCAAAAATTTATTAAAAAAAAGTATTTTTAAGTGTTTTTAATGTTCTTGGTGTAATTCAGAGGTGGGTCGGAATTCCGATTTCCGACTCCCGAAAAAAAATTTTGATTTCCGATTTCCGAGTTCCGAGTTCCGACTTTTGAGCTATTTCCGATTTCCGACAGTTCCGATTTCCGACACCTCTCTGTTCCGACCCACCTCTGGTGTAATTGCCCATTTAACGGGGAGTGGGGCTGTCTAAGCGATACTTCCCACAGTATGTATCTCAATATATAATCTACGAATTATTCCAGCTTTAAAGCTAAATAAGAAAACCTCTAACCTCCCAAAAGTAATTTATTAATTAAATCTCTAAACCCTCTAAAACTAGGTCCAATTTTAATTATTTTTTTAAATTTCTGGGTTGCTCAAATAAATTTATTAAATTAAAATTTTAATTAAAAATTTACTTCCACAATTTTATTATAAAATCAGAGATTAATTTTCGTAAAAATTATTTTTTACTATTTTTAGAGACCTAAAAAAGGTGTTTCTTTTTTAAGGTTATTAAAATAAATCTTGGGTATTTTAATTAATTTTATTTTATTATAATTAATTACTTTTGGGAGTTAAAATTCAGTTCAATTTTCTTTCTTATAATTAATTAATTAATTAATTATAATTTTGTTTTAATAGGTATATAAAATCCAAAGTTTCTTTCTTGAAGAGAGACATTTTCTATTCTTTTTTTGTCCTTAAAAAATTTTTTAAATTAATTAATTAACTATATACCTAAATAATGATACAATAACTAGGCGGCATCTATTCTCTTTCCGTACTTCAAAAAATTTTTTTGATTAATTAATTAGTTAGGTATACATATAATGATACAATAACTAGGCATATACTTAATTAATTATATTTAAATTTAAAATTGAAAAAAAATTTTTTCTTGAAGAGAGACACGTCCTAAGACGTCCCATTTAAATGACGATATAAACCTGCTCTCGTGATAATTAATTTTTTTTCTTTTAATTTACTAACACTACCCCGAACTTATTCTCTCTCAAAAAAAGTTTAGAGAACATGTGCCAAAATTTTTTTTTCAGATTTCCTAACATTTCCCTTTACATTCTCCCTTAATTTTCTTCCTTGAAACAACTAATAACCACGTGCTTCTATTTAATCTCTTGTCCCAAAGTATATTTAAATAAAAATTAAATGCGCGCGTGTTCCCCCGCCTTTTTTCGTCTTCCTTTTTTTTTTGTTACCTAAAATTAATTAAATAAAAGGCCAATAATAAAGAGGTGATCAGATCATTACCTAAAAATTATTTATTTTAAATTAATATTGCGCTATTTATTTTCTTATTTTTTTTCGTTCCTTAAATTTTTTTAAATTTTAAAATTAAAAGGAAGATTCTCTAATATATTTATTTTTTGTTTATTTAATTAATTTATTTAATCAGTTATTTTTTAAAATTAATTTATGGGAGCAGGCCAACGTCCGCGAGCCCAATGTACCGCCGAGCTATAACTTCGTTCAAAATAGTCGAATCCGGGACGCATGGTTCGATGCATCTCAACGAGCTGAATCTAACCATGCCAAGGCGTCCCGGATTCGACTATTTTGAACGAAGTTATAGCTCGGCGGTACATTGGGGTGTACCCTTAATTTTATATTTTTATAAAATCAGAATTTTACAATAAAATTCTGTTTAAAAATTTATTTCAGGATTTTTTTTATCAGAATTAACAAAAAAACAAAGAGAGACAATGCCGTATACCTTATATTTTTTGAAAATTTTCCAACAAATCTTTTAACTAAAAAATTTTTTTAAAGTTAGCTTAGCATATTCCCTAACACAATACAGTTAGACTTCACCCATATGAACCTCATTAACGTGTACTACATCCTCAGTTTAGTGGGCATTTTTATAAAATTGCTTGGCCATTGAAAGAGGGGGTTGTTTAAGCCACACTTCCCATACTTGAATACTCCCCAATACAATGGACGATTTTTTTCTGTCAGATCCTAGGGTCTACACAGGTCCAATTGTATATAAATTTAAAAATCAAATTTAGAAAAAAAAATAAAATTAAAAAATAAGGTTAAAGTATCATCTAGAACTTGAGTCATTTATGGACCACCAAAATATAAACAATATTTTTTTCCTTTTTTTATTAATTTTAATTAATTATCAGCAAGTAAACAACCCCAAAAAACAACCCCCTATTATAAATACTTGTTTACATTACAGCCAATTTTTTTTAAATTTATTTTTTTATTGCCAGCCGGTCCAAAAAATCTCTTTTTTCTTTCGTTGATAGTCTTCCTCTATTCTTCTTTTCTTATCTTTTTTTTATCTTTTTTTATCTTTTTTTACAATAAAATCTGACAAAGAAGGAGACGTGGCAACTACCTATAAGTAAAAGACTGTCACTAACAACGCAACAAAAATTGGCGCTCATTTAGGGAAGGAACAGATATAAAATTCTATCGATTCTTTCGTGTTTATGTGACCTTTTTTTCTTTCTATTTCCTTTCTCTATTTTTTATTATTCTTTCCAATAATTTTAAAAAATTAAAAATAAATTATTTAAATTATATATTCTAAAATTTAATTTTAAAAATCAATTAATTAATTTAATTCTTTCTTTAATTTAACAAAAAAATAACCGGCTGGCTGTTGTTTACTTGCTTGGTAAAATAAAAATAGAATAATTGAGGAAAGTGTTTTGGGTAGATTAATTTAATTTAAAAAAATTGGAGGGTGTTAAGGATCTATTTGAGGGGATTTTTAAATATTTTCTATTTTAAAATATTTTTAAATTTATTTTTAAGGCCATAAAATATTTTAATTTTTAAAGCATTTTATTGTCATATTTTCCTTACACGTACACACAAAAGAAAATGTTTTAAACTTAAATATCAAGTTGTAAATTTAAACGTTAGATTCATTCTATTTATTTAAAATTCTGATTAATAATTCTGATTTTTCTGATATTGTTATTATTTTCGTGTTTATTAATATTCTGATTTAATCAGAATTTAATAATTCTGATTTTTGTATTTTATTTTATTAATTCTGATTTATTTAACTAATAATTCTGATTTGTATTTTTCTATTCTTGTATTTTTATATTTTTTCAAAACAGAATTTTATAATTCTGATTTTTCTGACTTCTTTAAATTAATAATTCTGTTCGTATTAATTCTGATTTTTATAAATACATTTAAAAATACATTTATTAAAAAAGAAAAACACAAAAAAATACAAAAGGTAGCGGTGTTGTCTCTCATCTAAACTTAATCTTTATTTAATCTTTTATTTAATCCTGTACAAAGTTTAGAACAAAAACAAATATATTTTTGTTTATTATTAAATTTAGGTACATTGCATTTTTATTTACTTCCTTTTTTCAAAAAAATTTTTTCTTGAATTTTTTAACCAAAATAATTTTTTTAATAATTTTTTTCGATTGTTCTTTTTTAATTTTTATTTTATTTTTTTTCTAATTTAAGAATTTCTTTTAAAAATTATAATTTGTAATCTTCTCTTCTCATTTTTGAAATATTTATAAAAAAATAAAATTATGAATCCATCAGAGCCTATTGCTGGTTTTGAACAGATTGATATCGCCAAATCTTTGGTATGTTTCTTTTAAAAATTTTAAAAAAATTAAAAAATTAATTTTTTTCTCTTGTCTTAATCCTTATCTTTTAAATTCTTGAAAATCTTTAAAAAAATTTGGGAATATTTTTTCGGTTCTTTCTCCTCTACTTTTCTACCCCCCCCCCCCTCCTCCACAAGAAAACACTTTCCTCCTCAATTACCAGCAACAGCCAGCTAGCTTATTTTCAATAAAAACAACAAAATTGCTTTGTTAAATTAAAGATAGGGTATTTTATTACAGGTTAAAAAATATTTTATTATTTTATTTTCTAAAAATATTTTTGGTTTGTTGGCTGGCTTTAAATAAATATTAAAATTTATTTCTACACCTCTTCTCCTTCCCCCCAAAAAATTTTATTTTGTAACACTTCCCCTCCCTTTAAAAATTAAAAGAAAATCTAAAATTCTTCTCTCCTTTCCCAATAAATAAAATTTCCTCAAAAAAATCAAAAAAATTCTAAAAAATTTCCAAAAATTACCACAAGAACTTCCCAAAAAATTCCCCCAAAAAAAATGTCTTTAACTAAACGAAACGAAAATCACCGTTTAATTTCTAAACAGGAGGAAGGCACTACCAGAACAACATCAATCACCACCACAACAACCTCCTCTACATCCCTCCCTCCCCTAAAAACAACTTCTTCAGCCAACCCCTCCATTTTCACAACAAAAATTAAAATTTTAATTTTATTGGCCCTCACATTTTTCTCATTAATTTTGGCTACAATAATTTTATTTTTGTCTTCTTCACACTCCGAAAATCAAAAAGAATTTCCTTTTTATTTAAATAAAACATCAGAAGAATTTAAAGATTTATTATCAATTAATAATTTAATTGACCGAAACAATTATGACCCCAGTGAAAAATCAAAGCTTCCTATTGCTAGTCATCCTATTATGTTTAATGAAGTAAATTTTATTAAATTTAAATTTTTTTTAATTTTAAAATTAATTTTGGATCCTTAAAAATAAATAAATAAAATTATTGAAAAAAATTTTTTTTGTCCGCAAAAAATTTGCGGACAAGTTTTGCGGACAAGTTTTGCGGATAGTACTTGTCCGCAAAAAATTTGCGGATTAAAATTTATTTTTGAATTAAATATTATTTAATAATTTAATTTTACCAATTATTTTTTTTTATTTAAAATAATTTAAAAAAATTTTTAGACGGGTTGGTCAAGCTATAGGCCACAACTATATTTTGGGTTGGTTTATTTTTATTAAATTTATTTTTTAAATGAAATACAAAATTAAATTTTTATTAATTTTTAATTAAAAATTTTTTAGTTTAAAAAATCGCCGTCCAGATTCCCCATTATTTGGAGTTATGTGGTATCGTCAAAAATTAGCTACAAAACCTGAAGATATTGTTTTGAGAAATTGGGCAAAACACGGTAGTTTTAATTAAAAATACAAACAAAATCAGAATTTAAAAGAAGAAATAAACCAGAAATAAAATCAGAATTTTAAATAAACATTAAATCAGAATTTAATAAAAACATGAGAAATACAAAATCAGAACTAAAAATAAACACAATCAGAATTATAAAGAAAATACAAACCCAGAATTAAATGAACATAAAATTATAGCAATATAAAACCAGAATTTAAATAAAACACAAAACCAGAATTTCAAATGAACATTAATTAAACCAGAATTTTTAAAACACAATAAAACACATTTATTACAGAGGATGATGTTGTATTTATGTGGAACCAACATGACGGCCGTTCTTTTGGATCCCAAAAATTAATTGATGGAGAATACAATATCCGAACTGATTTTCTAAATTTTAAATCCTCTTCTTGGATGGCCAGATTTTATTTAACAAATAATTCAACAACAAAAGAATGGCCCCAACAACTGGCATTTATTCTCTATTTTGCTGTCCAGGACCCAATTTCAACACTTCAAATGACTTCAATACACCCTACAAAAAGTGGAGAAATTAATTTGCTTAAAGGAAAGTGTGATGCAGTTAATGGAGAATTCTATTTAAAAGTTAAACCAATTTCTGGGAGCGGGTCGAAAATATCTGCTACAGCAATTAAATCTGAACCTTTTCCCGATATGGCTAAGACTAGTGAAATGGTTAAAGAAAAGTTGCATAAACAATTGGATGGAAATTTTGCGTTTGATATTGTTCAGAATCTTGATGAGAATAATCCGAATATTATTGCGTTGCAAATTAGTGCTAAAGGTAGTATATTAAATAAAAATACAAATCAGAATTTATAAGAAATACAAAAACAGAATTAAGAAAAAATACAAAAATCAGAAGTAAATAATATATATAAAACCAGAATTAAAGAAAAACACAAATCAGAATTATGATAAATACAAAATCAGAAAGTTAAATAAAACACATATCAGAATTCTTTATTTTATTAAAATTCTGATTTGTATTTATACGAATAAAATACAAATCAGAATTCCATTAACTTCGCAAATACATATCAGAATTTCAAATAGAAATACAATTAAAATACAAACCATAATTAGAAATACAAAAATCAGAATCTTGCTGTTAAAAATTATTATCTAGGTATACTATAATCTGCGCTGAACTGTCCATAAGTATGATTTTTAATTGGACAGTTCAGCGCAGATTACAGTATACTTTTAAAATAAAAAATATAACAATTAATTATTTTTATTATTTATTTCAGAAGATACAGCTTTTGAAGTCCTTTTCCATTCCGTAAATGATGGAACACCGCCAAGCTTTACTGACGTATTTAGAGAGAAGGAAGAGGCTTTTCGTTCAAACTTTAGCCGTGCTTTTCCAATTGCTGTAAAAAAATTTTTTTTTTAATCAGAATTTAATTTAAAAAATTTCAGAAGAATTATTCAGCAATTTATCACAAAATGGGACACGCAGCCCTTTCTAATTTGCTTGGAGGGATTGGGGTTTGGCACGGAAGTTGTAAAATGCGTTCACATTTATTCTCACCTCCCGACTCTGTCAAGCCTTACGGACCTTTATCTTTAATGTCTGCTGTGCCTTCACGTACTGGATTTCCTAGAGGGTTTATTTGGGATGAGGTGCATTTTTTGTTTAATTTAATAGGGACACGGAACTTTTAAAAATTCATATCTCCCACTAGAAACAATATTTCTGCGAGAGGTTTTCTGATTCTATTTGCTAAAATCGTGAAGAATAGGAATAGTTAAATGGATTCTCTCTAAGAAATTTATTTAGCCCTTATTATCCGACTTAATCCCCTTTATCTCTCACAGCCTCTAACAGATATAGCTTTAGCTTTCAAAGAATCCCTAATTAAATTATAACCTTTCAGGGTTTCCACAATATGTTAATTCACAAATTCGACCCACTCCTCACAGTCCAAATTATTGGTTCTTATTTGGATATGATGAATATTGATGGTTGGATGCCCAGAGAAATAGCTATTGGCTCTGAAGCTGAAGCACGCATTCCAGGCACTTTTCTAGTTCAAGAAGATTGGGTTGCTAACCCTCCAATGTTTTTCTATTTAATGAGGGACTTTATTTCCGATAAAGAGGTGAATTTTGGGTTGTTTGATTTGGGGGATATCGTGGAACAGTGTATCTGAGTCAGAAACCAGCCTTATTTATAACAATTATTTTTAGTTATTCCGTCGTTATGGCCCTGAATTGAAAAGAATGTACCCAAGAATGAAACAACTTTATTTGTGGCTCAGGAATAGTCAAGGTGGACCTAAACCAGGCACTTTCCGTTGGCACGATAGAAATTCAACTACAAATATGGAATTAAACCCGTAAGTTTTCTGTTGGATTTTACGGGTTATTAGATCCCTTGGGGATTTTTCTGGACATATATCTCGGGATACAAATAAAAAATGAGGGAATATCCAGAGAGGTTTATTAAGGCCTTCGGACGGGCTTTCCTCCTCACATTTCTTTTCTAAATATGGTAGATATATTTTTTTTTCTATATTTTTTTTAACACTGGAGGCCTAACTAACACTGGAGGCCTAACTGGGACGGGTCTTGCAGGAATCAAGATTGCTATTTTGAAAAATCTCAATTCTCGATAGTCTAGATTTATGTTCAAACTCTTCGTGGTTCAATCTATATTAGGATATCTTAAAAATTAAACTGTGATAATCGTAAAAATAATTTCTAGATGTTCATTAGCCAGCGGTTTTGACGACTTCCCCAGGGCCACACACCCAACAGAAAAAGAATACCATGTAGATTTACGTTGTTGGATGGCTATGAGTTCTTCTGTTTTGGTTGATTTAGCTAGACAATTTGGGGATGAAGAATTCCTACCAGCAATTGAAAGAGAATCTGAAACACTTAATGATGTTGAGAGTTTGGATAAATTGCATTGGTCTGAGGATAAACAACAATATTGTGATTATGGATTACACAGGTACATATTAGATTAAACAAATATTAATTCTGATTTTTGAATTCTGATTTTATTTTTAAATAATTCTGATTATTTAATAATTCTGGTTTAACTCTAATTTTTATTTTTAAATAATTCTGATAGCTAAAACAAATCAGAATTTATATTTCTGATATTCTATTTATTTTATTTCAGTGATTCTGTGAAACTAGTACCAGAAACAACTCCAGAAGGAGACACAATTTTAGTGCGTAAAGTACTTAAAGAACCTCAATATAAATTTGTTGAAAATGTAAATGGATATAGCAATTTATTTCCTCTATTTATGCGTATTTTGCCTGCAAATTCACCACATATTGGGCCTTTACTTAAACAAATGAGGGACCCTGAGCAATTTTGGACAGATTTTGGATTACGTTCAATATCCACACTTTCACCTTATTATTTTACTTGGAATTCTAAAGCAGGTTCGCCTTATTGGAGAGGGCCTGTTTGGATTAATATGTAAGTTTTTTTAATTTTTTAAAAATATTTTCTGGGATTTTTAATTTAACCTAACACTAAATAAATTATAGGGGTTTTGATTTAATAAATTCTGATTAATTAATGAATGTATAACTCTGAATTTTTAATTTAAATAATTCTGATTTAGTAATTCATATTTAATTAATTTTGGTATTTTTAAAATAAACCAGAATTCCGGAACACTATTATAATATATATTAGAATACCCTTCCGGAAGATATTAAATAGAATCTAACTATGCGGAAAATATAAATCAGAATAAATAATTTTTAGTTCCGGAAACCATAAATAAAATAAACTTGCTGGAAACTTAAGTTTTTAAATCAGAATTAATAATTCTGGTCTTATATTAAATAACTCTTAGTTTATAATATCCAAAGATAAATCAGAATTAATAATTCTGATTATATATTTATAATTCTGATTATTTTCCCCCTATTAATTCTGATTATTATTTACCCAAACTAATTAATTAATAATAATTACTTTACTAAATTTTCGAATTTTCTAGAAAATTATTTTTCTCTTTTTTTATTTATTTAAAAAATTATTTTATTTTTTTCCATCCTTTCCCCACACATTTAAATTAATTAATTAATCAATCTTTTATTTTTTTAAAGGAATTATTTTGCGATCGCAGCTCTAAAACATTATTCGCTGATTGACGGCCCTTTTAAGGAGGAAGCTGGTCGTTTACATTTTGAATTGCGTGACAATTTGTTGAAGAATGTAGCGATGCAGTACGAAAAAACTGGATTTTTGTGGGAGACATATAATGATAAAAATGGGCAAGGAGAAGGCAATCATCCTTTTACGGGCTGGACAACTTTAATATTAAAGATTTTATCTAATACTTATTAAATGAAGAAAAAATTAAAATAAATGTACTTAAAAATAGGTAAATAATGATTGAGGAGGATGATGAAATTTAAAAAAAAAATTTTTTTTATTTTTTAATTATTTTTAAACTGTAAAAAAGGTGCGCAACTACCTGCAGAGGAAATTCTCTCTCATTTGAGTAGTGTAAATTTGTTCTGATTCAATTAAATATTCTGATTTATTTTTTAAAATCAGAACAATCGATTATTATTTATTTATTCTGATTTATTTATAGAAATCAGAAATATTAAATCAGAATTTTTTATAACTCAGATTAATTTAGTAAACAAGAATTAAATCAGAATTTTTCTGATTATAAATTTATTCTGGTTTTTATGAGAAAAATGAGAAAGAATTATCCCCCAAAATAGGAGTGCAATAAATTAAATAAACGAACTTTACTAACTTAATTCAAAAATCTTATAAATCAATACTTTTAATTTAAAATTTAAAAAGCCCAAAAATTAAATTTAAAAAAATATTTTTAATTAAAAGTGTTGATTTATTAAGGATATTACATATTATTTTTCCTTTCCTTTCCTTTCCGGTCATACTTTTATTAATTTTTTGTATTTTAAACTTCAACCCTCTAAGTTTTAATTAATTCTGATTTTATTATTGTCTAGGAATGTGTATGTTAAATTAAAAACTTTAAACTTGTACTTAAAAATATTTACAACTTTAATTTTGTTAATAATGTTAAAATGTATTTTGTGTTTTTTAACGAAAATAAAACTTTTTAGTTTATATACTTTGTATTTTATAAAATTAAAATAAAGAGTTACTGTGTTTTTATTAATTCTGATTTATAAACTTAAGTTTCCGGAAAGTTAAATATATGTATATTTGTAATTTCCGGAAATTAATTAATTCTGATTTATAGTTTCCGGAAAATAATTTTAGAGTTATACTGTTTCCGGTTAATTTAATTTATAGTTTATGTTGGATCCACATTTTAAAAGATAATTTATTATTAATTTTTAAAATGTTATCTTTATTTATTTTAATATTTTTCCCTTTTTTATTTAAACTATTCCCCCAAAACATATTTCAAATGTTTCCTTGCTTCCTATCAGTTTACAACATTTCCCCAAAAACATTATTTAAATTTATTTCTCTTTATAGTTTCTTATCAACCGTCTCCTTAACCTACATTTGTATATATTTCAAACTTGTAAATATTCACCCTTTAATTACTTCCCGCCCTTTATCATTTATATAAATAGCTTTTCATATTTCTAATTCTTTGCCTTATTTTGAACCAAACTTTTAATAAATAAATAATTTAATTTGTTAGTTGGTTCCTCATGAGAGGGTTCGAATTTAAATATATAAGGCCGGGGACATTATAGTTTACTTTATTTATAGTTTCCGGAAAGTAATTTAATATTTACATGTTTCCGGAAGATTGTTAATTCTGATTATTTTATTATTTTCTGATTTTAATAATTCTGATTTATAAAATAACCATTAAACAAATAAAACAAAATATTTATTCAATAATACCATAAAATTGGCTGTCATTAAAATTTAAAAAATATTTTTGAGCACAACAAATCGTAATATCGAGGTGTGGCTTGTCGAGTAAATATAAGTGAAAGAAAAAAACGAAAGATTACATCAACAAAATTAATATCAAAATTAATTATTTTTAGTAGAAAATAAAGAAAAATACATTTTAAATAAACTAAAATGTAAAGCAGGAAAAAATACAAAGTATAATATAGTAGTTGATTTTTTGCTTATTTTTTGATGGATAGTAAGAAAATTTTTTTCAAGAAAGAAAAAAGTAAAAAAATAAAATTCTCTTAATTTTACAAAATTAATAATTATTATGCCCCTCAATTAATTTATAGGGGGTAAGTGAATAATAAAAAAAATTTATAAAAATCTAAAAGAAAGCAATACGGTAATTTTTATTCTGACTGCGTCATCATCTTCTCAAAAATCTGAAAATTGTTAGAGTTATTAATTAATATTAAATAATGTTCTGATTTTGTATTTTTAACGTATAACTCTAAACTTAATAATTCTGATTTTGTATTTCTGTTTATTCTTTCCGGAAAGTTTGAATAATAAAAACGGAAAGAAAATACAAAAATTCTGATTTTGTATTTTTAAATATAATTTTGTGTTTTTAATTAATTCTGATTTATATAATAAAATAATTCTCCATTCTGTATTCTGGTATAACCCTACGTTATTAATGTTAATTCTGAAAATAATTCTGAGTATAACTCTGAATTTTTAATTAATTCTGATTGGTTTAAAATAATTCTGATTTTCTGTTTTTATTAGACGTTTTAAAGCAATTAATTTCTGAGTTATTTTCCATAAAAATAAAATTCTGATTTTTATTTTATTTTTTACCTTCAAATAATTCCCTGCCATTATTTCTGAAGTAAATCGCTTCTCAAAGGTTTCACGTACCAATGCCCTATCCATTTTGTGTACTCGTTTAACGGCTTCTACACCTTCATCGATTGTATCAAAAATTATTCCTGTTACTCCCTCCTCTACAACCTTTAAATATTTTATTTTTTTAAATTTATTTTTTCAATTTTTTTAAAAATGAAAACCTCCGGGACAGAACCACAAGGACGGGCAACTATCTAAAAAAATTTTTTTGAAAAATTTCAAAATTTTTCAAAAAAACCCACAGGGGTTCCACAAGCCATAGACTCCGCCAAAACAAGTCCAAAAGGTTCATTCCAATCAATCGGGAACAATAACGCTCTCGCATTCCCCAAAAATTCTCCCTTTTGACTATCAGTAATTTCCCCAATATACTCCACCAATTCAGGATTTTGATCAACTAACGGCTTAACCTCCGTCTCCCAAAATTCAACGTCCACTTTATCAATTTTTGCAGCTATTTTTAACGGAATCCCCGCTTTCACCGCTATTTTAATTGCAATATCAGGTCTTTTCTCCTCTGCAATGCGTCCCAGAAAGGCCAAATAAGGCTCCTCTCCTTTCGGTTTTGATGTAAAATTGAACATATCTTTTGGTATTCCGTGGTAAACAGTTCCAACAAAATTTGGATTTTTGTGTTTTAAATGTGTTCGTTGATTGTCGGAGATTGAAATTAATTTGGAGTGGGGGAAACATGAAAAGAGGGGGACCAAGTCGGGAATGCAAAGTTTCCCGTGTAGTGTAGTTACTGAACGTTCACTAATGTCTTTTAACATGCCGAAATGTTCGTATGTGTGGAAGTGCTGAAGAAATAAAAAAATTTTTTATTTTTAAAGTTGAAGGGGATTAATAGGGGTATAAAGAATCAAAGTCTCAGTCTCAAGTCTCTATTTTGGGACATAACTTTTTTGGTTCTCAACCGATTTAGATAAGTATTATACCATTCGAAAGCTATGAATATGAGGATTATTTTAGCCAACAGGATTGATTCGATCAGATTTC
Source organism: Meloidogyne incognita (assembly GCA_036172945.1). Taxonomy (NCBI): domain Eukaryota; kingdom Metazoa; phylum Nematoda; class Chromadorea; order Rhabditida; family Meloidogynidae; genus Meloidogyne; species Meloidogyne incognita. The sequence continues at coordinate 10,313,882 of JARQAC010000003.1, forward strand.
CCTACAAAAAGTTATGGCCGGATAAATGCGCGCAATCGTGATTTTTGCTCTTTATCTGGCTGTAAGTTTTTGTAGGATGATTTGAGCAAATCAATCCTGCTAGCTAAAATAATCCTCAAACTCAGAGCTTTCGAATGATATAATGTTTATTTAAATCGGTTAAGAATTTAAAAAGTTATGGCCCAAAATAAAGCCTCGAGACTGAATCGGCAATCCGCAAAATTTTTGCGGACAACTCCAAAGTTTTTTAAAATAAATTTCTTAAAAACCCACCAAAATATCAAAATCATTCTGTCTTTTTCTTACATCTTCCAACATACACAAAAATGGAATTATAGGTATGCAAACGGGATTTAGACGTAAAGCTGGCCTTGAATTAGTATTAAAATATTTCTTTTTTAGATACGTCCTTAGGGGGAGAGGTAGAAGAAGAGTAAGGGGAACCGTCTATACAATACCTCCAAATTTAAGATAAACTCCCATTAAAAGGTACGAGTTTTATTGTCCTAAGGTTTAAAATTTGTTTGGCTATTCTAAACTGTATCTCACTTTTGATACCCCTCGTTAGATATGATAACCAAGGGGTGTCACGGGAGAGGGGGGGGGGGGTTATAACCACATAGGTTTTTAAGTTTTCTAATTTTTTACCAAAAATCATTAGCAACCATTTCTGCACTAGTTTTACTGTCAGAGGAACAAAAAAGAGTAACTTGATGCCCTCTACGTACCAATTCTTCTGTTAAATAATGGACTACACGTTCAGTACCTCCATACAATTTTGGAGGAACACTTTCAAATAGAGGAGCTATTTGGGCTATTCGGAGACGTTGATTGGGCCGTAATGGACGAGGAATGTGGGCGATAGTTCCTGCATCTTAAAAATTAAAATTAAAAAAATTTTTTTTATCCGCAAAAATTATTGCGGACACTTCGGAAATATTTGCGGACAGAACTGAAAATTATTGGAATTGGAACAAAAAGGAGTCTATGAGTCACCTTATAATAAAATAATAGCATTATTGCTTCTCAAAAATATTTTTTCAATTCAAAACTTTGACGAAATTATTTTCTAGTGTGAAGGGAACTTTGTGTGGTGCTGTGAAGGGAACATTTGTAACTGGTGTGAAAGGAACCTAGAGTAGTGTGAAAGGAACATTCGGGCTAGTTTAAAAGGAACCATAGTCCTCTTTCAAGAACCAAAAAAATATTATTGTTATTACCTTTAGCATGCCCGTTAGTTAACCCATTCAAAGCTGGCATTTCACAGCCATTTCCAACACCATTTTTTAAATCTTTTTTGTTCAATCCATTAATATATCCATTTTGGTGGTGATAACCATTTTTTGTTGGTTGTTGGTCGTCACATTTATTTGATATATTAACTCCATTTTCTGTTACAATTCCGTTTATATGTGAGGGTAGTGCTTCCATTTTTTATTTTTTTAAAGTTTATTTTTTATGTGTAAAATGACTGTAGAAATTAACAGCTAAAAATATAAAAATATTTTTATTTGAGTAATAATATGGGGCGATAATTATAGTGTGAAACAGGCTATGTCGTTTCGCCTTTCGTCTTCTTTGATATTTCGTCTTTCGCTTTTTAAATTGTCTTTCGTCTTTCGTCCTTTGTTTTTTAAAATCTGTTTCGGCACATACCCCCCCCCCCCTCTCAGTGCAAGGGAACATTACTAGGTAGTATGAATGGAAGGTAGTGTGAAGGGATATTAAGTAGGTAGTTTGAATGGAACATGGTTCAATTGTGCGAATATTTTACAGGGTAATGTGAAGGGACATTGTTAAGGTAGTGTGAAGGGGACATTGGTAGGGTAGGTAGTGTGAAGGGGACGTGATATTGAAAAGAAATATGGGAACACAAAAATTTTAAAATAAAAAGGCTTCAATTTACTTTACTCTCTCTCCCTCCAAAAAAATTTTTTTTTCGATCACAAAAATAAGAATAAAAATATTAAATTAAATGAATGCGCAGTCCAACAAATAAATCTCCCTCCTAAATAAATAATTTTTTTTTATTTTTCTGACAGCCAATACCTTTTTGTATTTATTCTCCCATTAATTGTGTGCACATTCCTTCTCCTCTCCCGTCGGAATCCAGCCCCTCCCCTCTCCCGTTTTTTTATTAAACATTTTTTCTTCTTCATCCTACGCTTTATTCGCCTTATTTTAAACACCTCCCCCCTTCCCCTAATCTTTGCGCGTTCACGTGTACCCCTCCAAAAACGCCGAAAAAAATGTTCTCTGATTATTAATAGCTTAGCAAATCTATTATCTTGATCAGCTTTTAGAAAAACAAAGGAAGTAAAAGAGAACATTGGTGTGTGGGTAGTGCGAAGGGAACATTACTTAGGTAGTGTGAAAGGCACACAACGCCCATGTTCTCTTTTTTAGACAAAACGAACATCCAAAAAGGAGGGTGAACACTAGTTGATCTTAATCACCCCTTTATGCTTGAAAACAAAGAAATTATAAATGTAAAGCGAAGGGAACATGGGTGGGTAGGGTGAAGGGAACATGGAGGTTCTCCATGTGAAAGGCACAGGCACCTCTCCGTTCCTTTTTTAGACAAAAATAGACAAAAGGGAGATGAACATTAGTTGATATCTTGATCTACATTTTAAGCTTCAAAACAAAAGGGTTATAAATGTAAAGGGAAGGAAATAGGGGTAGGGTGAAGGGAACATGGAGGTTCTCCATGTGAAAAGCACACCTAACATTTCTTTAAAAACAACAAAATTTTAAAAAATAAACAAAAGAGAGGATGGCACTTGGTTTCTAGCCCTCCAAAAACATTCCAAAAAACAATTTTAAAAAATCGGACCCCCCACAAATATATTTTTGATCAAAAATTCACATGAAAATATCCCTTACAAAAAGGCTAAAAATATAAAATGTTTTGTTGTAATCAACCCTCTTTTAATATATTTTTAGTAATGGTGGGATGAACATTTCTTTTCATTTATTTTACTAAAAAATTTATTTTTTGGTGAACATTGATATATAGAAATTTGGTGAATAAAATTTTTTGAAAGGAAAGGAGTAAGATGTCAAGTGTTTTAAGAGGTGCGCAAAATTTAAATTTCCAGATTAACGCCAAAATTGGCAAAGTGTGATGAAGAAAGGGAAGAAGGCAAAAGTAGTGAGAGGAACAAGAGTAGTATGAAGGGAACAGAGGGGGTAATGCAAAAGGGTATTGTAAGAGGTATTGGTAGTGTGAAGGGAAGCGAAGGGAACATAAGCAGGGTATTATGGTAAGAGCTCAAAGAAAAAGTAAACGGACCCAGGGGTAGTGTGAAGGGAACAAAGGTAATGTGAAGGGAACAAGAGTAGTGTGAAGGGAACAAGAGTAATGTGAAGGGAACATAGGTAATGCGAAGGGAACTTACTATAGTGATGCGAAGGGAACATATTTTGGGCCATTGGAAGTCTGAATTCTATAGCGCACACCAAAATAAATTTGCGCAGACAAAAAACAACAAAATGGGGGGCTATAAATTTCAGCAAAACTTTTTTAAATTTCTTAATTGGGCGAAGAGGAGGAGAAAAATTTTATTCGTTAAAAAAATACATTATTCATTGATAATAATTGAAGAAAAAAAATATTACAATGTGTGAAATTTAATTTTAAAAAAATTAAAAAAATAGAGAGGAGGAAAACGTTAAAAATAAACGAAAAATTCTCGCGTTACAGAAAAATAGAGAGAAAAATAAAATTAAAAAATAAAAATAAAATATTGTAGCAGTAAAATAGTAGGTATGTAGCAGACTTGCTCATGGATACGGATACAGATAATATCAAAAGGCAGGCGGATATCCGTCTGTATCCGCCGTAAATATGCGGATACGGATACCAAAATTAATATCCGTGAGCAGATCTGGTATCAAGTAGAACCTTTAATTCAAACAATTTCTTATTCAAAAAAAAACGTCCAAAAAATGAAAGGTATTTTTTTAGATTAAATTAAAGATTCTAGTTTGATTCTCTTATTATAAGACACCCATCTCCTTTAAGTGGTATTTTTAAATATGGAATGTGTTTAGTATTGTTTATATGGAAGGAGGGGCATTTTCCCAAAAACTTCTTCAAGTTTTAAAAATCATTAAGCTTAAGAATTTGAATAGACACTCAGATGGGTATCTTATAAATTAGAGAGATTTTTTGTCGTCATTCAAATATAAATTTCAAAAAATTCTAAAAAATTTCCCCTACTCCACCCCCAGGCCCGTAGCCAGGATTTTTTTTTGGGGGGGGGGGGGGGGGGGGGGCAAGGGGGAAAATTTTTTTGCGCCTTTTTGGCGCCGAAGGGGCCAAAAATTTTGTATTTTCAGCGCCGCAGGCGAAAATTTTGAGAATTTTAGAAGGCCGTAAGCCAAAAAAAATTCACTTTTTCGGCGCCACAGGCGCCCCCCCCCCCGGCTACGGGCCTGTCCACCCCCCTTATTTTATTTTCTCAAATATTTCAAGTAATTACTAATTCCCCTTTTTTCTCCATTTTCTTTCAATTTTTTAATTAAAAAATAATATTAGTAATACAAATAAATGTAAAAGAATACGGAGGGGGAAACACACACAAGATTTTTTGTGGTTGGTCTTTGCAAAATATAAAAAAAAATTGAAAAAATTATTCAAAACTTAAAATTTCTTTCCTTTCCCTTGTCACTTTTACCTTTCCTTTCCTTCTTAAAAAAAATTTTTTTAAGAGATTAAATTAGTGGAACGTTCACCTTTTTATGAAGATGAATCGTCTCCTCCTCCATCCTTGTCATCGTCCCGCTTTGGACATTTTCTTGATGATGGAACGCTTTAAATTTTCAAGAATTTACAAACTACACACAAATTAAAAATTAAATAAAAAAATTTTTTTTGACGGAGGACAGGGTCATGGTCACAAAAAAAGTTTCAAGACGTTCGCTGAATAAACAGTAAACGCCCTGTAACGGCAACTTAAGAAATCCATTCGTAAAATTAAAAAAAAATTTTCACAATTTTCTTACAAATTTTTCTGATTTTGCGCAAAAAATTAAAACCCCCCCCCCCTACAAAATTATTTAGAAAAAATTTTTTTCTTACTATGGTTCATCCCGTCTCGGACAATTCCACTTTTTACCAGGAGGCGGCGGAGGAATCCATGGACGCGGCACATATTTAGATCCAGTATAGATGTATTGGCCACCGTTGGAATCGCTGTAAAAAAATAAAAAAAAATTTACAAAAATTGTCCGCAAAAAATTTGCGGACAATTTAAATATATATTTATTTTAACATTCTCTTAATTTAGCTAAAAAAAATAAGAAAATTTTAATTTTACCATTTTTCACTTCAAATTGGAAAAAAAAAATTTTTTACTAATTTTAAAAAAATCCGCAAAAATTGTCCGCAAAAAAATTTTTTGTCCGCAAAAAAATTTTTTTCTCATTTTTTAAAGTTTAAAATAAATAAAAAATATACCCTCCTCGTCGTTCACGATATGAAGAAGAACTTCCACCACTTCCTCTATAATTTCCTCCACTTCCATTATTGTAATAACTTCTTCCACCTCCTCCACCTCTATAACTTGACCCCCATCCTCTTTCATATTTTGGTGGTGGGTAAGGATTTCTTCTTGATGGATACAATGTTTGGGGTCCCAAATTATTTTTAATATATGTTGTTGATGTTGTTGAACGTCGATAATAATTTGAAGAATTATAACGGCTTAAAGGTTGTGGTGAACGTGAAGAACGTCGAGTACTTCCACTACTGCTGTAATGATGGTGGGATGTTGGTGATGATCTGTATATTTTTTTTTTGAAAAAAAAGAAAAAAAAAATTTAATTATATATATTTTAGTAGTTATGGGTGTATTATAGAGTTGTTTTTTTTGTGTGTGTTTGTGTGTGCATTTTTTAAATTAAATTAAATTATTTAATTTTGGTTGTTTTATTACACATTAATTTTTTTATTATTTTTATTTTTCGGGTTGAAAAGGTTGTCTGTCTATTTTTCGTTTTTGTAAGGAAGGTTTTGTTGTTATAATTATTTTTTTTCTTATTTCAATACAAATTTTCCCAATTGTCGTTTGTTTAAATTGTTTTTTTTTTAATTTTTAAATTCAATTTTTTTTATTCAATTTTTTTTTCATTCATCGCGCCAGAAAATGACTGTGTGTGTGTGTGTCTGTAGTATTTTTTCAATAGAGTAGAGACCCTTTTTAAAAATTTTTTTCCCCACAAAAAAAAAATTTTTTTTTCAAATTGTTGATTAAAAGTAGTTAGTATTTTCTGTAATTTTTGTATGCTTAAATTTGTTGTTTTATTAAATTGATGCGCTCTATAGAAACGCGAGTTTTTAAAAAATCATAAAAAAAAATTTTATAAAAATTTTTTGAAGCAGTTAGTAATTATTCCGTTTTTTTAGTGCAAATAAATTAATTTTGGACATTTGAGCCCAAATAATTTTTTAAAATTAAAAAAAAAATTTAAAAATACCGTCCAGAAGCCCGTACAGTAAAAACTTCTTCAACAATTCCTCTAGCAACACGTCTTGGAGGAGCACCAGAACGATGATAAGTTGGTGTAGGTGAACGTGAAGAACGTCTTCCTCCACTTCCAGGAGAGCGTCTTCCACCTCCTCCAGAAGAAGAGCTTCTATCAAAAGGTGCGGGGGAAGAGCGTCGTTGAACTAGAGGTAAACGTCCACCCGGCAATGGCTCAATCTTTTGGGCAAGTGGAGGCGGGTTGGGAGTTTTCTTTGTTTTGTTGTCACGTGAATCGTCAGTTGGATAATATGAAGGATTTTTGAAGTAAGGTTGCGGTGGAAATCCAGGTTTTCCTCCCATACGTGGAACATAAGTATAACCAAGATGGCGAGAACGAGCATCTCTAAAAAATGGAAAAAAATTTTTTTTGGAATTTTTGGAAAATAAATTTGAATTTTTGTTGAAGAGTAGGACCCAAGAAAATTCTAAAAAAAAAATTTTTTTTAGACGCATCAGGAATGTCAAGAAAACCACCAGTAATGTCACAGGGTATAAGAACTCCGATAACTCAAAACCCAAAAAAATTCTCAATTCGAAACCGACCCAAAACCTTTTCGAAAAACCAGATTCAAAACTCTATCAGAAAGTTTATTGCTACCCGAAGCATTTCTGCACAGAACCAGAACACAGACCCGTACGATTTTTTAGAACCAGAAAAACTAGATTAACACCCAATCAAAAAAAAAATAAAAGAAAAATAAAAACCTTAAACGAACAAGTCGAGCTTTTCTATTCTGACGTAAACGCTCTTCTACAGACACATAATCATCATCCTTAAAATTTAAAAAAAAAATTTTACAAAAAAAAAATTATTCAAAAAAAACCCTATCACGTCTGCGTGTTTGTCGATACTTTTGTGGAGGAGATCTATCCCCATCAGAACTATTGCTGCTTCGACGCGAACGAGAACTTCGTGATCGTGAAGATCTTGAACGTGAACGTGAAGAAGTACTTGAAGACCTCCTTCGTCTCTTTCGATCGCGAGAATCATTTAAATCAGACAAACTGTCATCACGACCGTCACTCTGAAATTGAAAAAAAAATTTTTTTTTAATTTGTTGTTGAAGACAGGAACCATCCAACATGGGTGGATAAAGGGAAAGGACGTTGAAGAGATTCTAGCTAAAAAATAGTCAGTTGTTGGAAATGTAAGAATGGGAGAGACTACACACTTACGGAAATATTTTTGTAGATTATATTGATAATTAGGAGTCCAAGTTAATGGGTACTACTTCCTAGTCCCTGCTCTTTTTTCTCGTTAAATATAAGTCTCAAGGGTTCAGGGAATACCACAAACGTCTTGGACCCGAGCCAAAGAAAATTTTGAAAACCTGGTTATAAACTCGACTATTCCTCAACCCCTCAATCCTTGATGGAAATTGAAGAGTAAAAGAAAAGGGATGAGTTATCAAGTCAACGACTTCAACAGTCAACCCCCTTTCTCAACCCGTTTCATACCTTATGGAAACCAAAGAGTAGAAGAAACAGGATGAGTCATCAATTTACCCCCTCCCCCTCCCTAAAGTCAACCCCAAAAAAAAACCAAAAACCAAACCTTAGTATCATCCATTTTATCCTCATCCTCCTCCTCATTTCCCGGCGGAGTTTTAGGTCCCATTTGCTTATTATTCTTCAGCTTCTTTTCATTCTCGCTCAAAACATCTTCCGCATCAGCTTGCAAAACCTCTTCTCTAGCATCAGGAGAGTGCGGCGCCGACATTGAACGCGGACTTGGAATTCTGTCGGATTCTTCCAATTCGTCACCAGCCTCCTTCAAAAAAAAACATTTTTTTTAAAATCCTTTAAAAATTAAACAAAAAACCTCAACAAAGTCCAAAACTAAATCCTCTCCTTCGTCAATATCACCTCCTCCATTTTTTGGCGAGTTTGGTTCTCTTTTAACTTTATACGGCATATTTGCTTTGAAAAAATAAATTAAATTTTTAGGCTTGGAAAAAAAAAATAAAAAAATATTTGAATGATCAAAAACACAAAAATTAATTTTTGATGTGATATTTATAAAATTAAATTTATTTTCAGATAAAAATATTAAAAACAGAAAAAAACACAGATTTAAATTCTATTAAAAACGAAAAAAAGGGAAGGAGAAAATTAGAAAACCACACACAAAAAATGAATAATTTGAGTACTTATATATAGAAATTAAATATTTTCTTAAACAAAATCAAATAGAAAAAAGACAAAAAATTCCCTGATTTAAAATAAATTCTTTAGTCTATACCCATGTAAAATTTAAATAATATTCCCACAGAAAATCAATCAAAGTTGATAACAATCTGGCTTCGAATTGGTTGAAATTGACTTTGAAAAAATTTTAAATTAATTAGTTTAATAAAAGTTCCCATCAACTATTTATGGGTTATTAGGCTTTCTAATGGGAGAACCCCTCTCAACCCTTTTACTTAATTTCACTCAATCGGGGAGGTCATTTCTAGAATGAGAAAATGCCCTCTTCAATGTATTTAAAGTTATTTATTGATTGAGGAGTTAGAGGAAGTCAAAATACAATAAACTTGGGGGAGAAGGAAAATTGATGAATGGGGGAAAGTCAACAAGGCCCATCGAAACTCGCTTTTGCCAATTTTCCCAATTGTTTCGGCAAATAGAGAAAAAACTCCCTTGGAGTGGACACTTACTCTGCCCCGAAAGAAAAAAATGAGGAAGGGAAAAAGGCTGACCATTCTGAACAAAAATAGGGGGAAAAAGGTTAGGAAAAAACCGGGTCTTTAAAGTTGAATATTACCCAAAAAACATTTAAAAAAAAAAAAAACCTGTAATTAACTTTTGTAGCATCAAATAACCGTTTAGAAGCCCTAGTTTCAATACAATCCTTATCCTTCAAATAAATAACAGTTTTGATTCCAGATTGAATAATTAACTTTGCACATTCATTACAAGGAAAACGGGTTATATCTAAAGAAATTTAAGTTTAAAAAAATATAAAAAATAATTTAACAAACATATTGTGGCATCCTTAAATTGAGCGGAATTTCCATTTGCAATAGCATTCATTTCAGCATGGCAAACATACAAATACCTAAAAAAATTAAAAAAAAATTTTTTTAAATTATTGTTAGACCCTAAAGCGAGATTCAAGGAGACTAACCTAAGTTTAGAAGCCCCTCTTGATAACCGTTTAGAAGTCAAGGAATAATGCCAAGATTGGATAATTAAGACAAGGAAACACAAATTCAGGCTATCTATAAAATCCAAAGAAAAGTAGGGAAAATGATTAGCTTAACTAGAAAGCTAGTTGGTCTATTGAAGAGATAATCTGTTTGTTCGGTCAGCCTACTAAAAGATCGGAAATCTTAACCAGATTCTTGTCCTAGAGTCAAGAAAGGATCAAGGAACTCTGAAAAATACGTTAATCTTTACTCTCAATCTAGAAAAAATCAATGTCCGGATCTACACCCTAGTGAGCTCAATAAAGCAGCCGACCGACTTCCCTTAATCAGACATGCTCTCAGAAACCCTGGGAGACCCACACCTATTCCCCCTTTTTAAAAAGGGCAGGCTCCCCAGAGTCAAGATTAAACCTAGAGCTCGATAAAGCAGTCGGCCGATTTCCAATAATCTAACTTAAAAACCACATCCCCATCTATTCCCCATTTTTGAATAGAACGGGCCCCTTGCATTAAAAATTCCACAAAAAAATTAAAAAATAAACGTTTCTCCACTTTGTGTTAAACATGTCAGAACTGTCCTTCCCCCACGGCATGTCGTCATCATTGCATCCATTAGGCATTCCATTATAGCCAGTTCCCACAATTTTGTTCTCCTTAACTATACAAGCCCCAACTTGAGTACACGGGTCTTTACTTCGAAGAGACGCCAATATTGCCGAACCCATAAAAAATTCTTCCCAGTTGAGATAGTCAGAACGTTTTTTGTTTGAATTGTTATCCAATAAACATTTTGTTGTTTTTAAATCGGAGTGGACACTGAAAAAGAAATTTTTTATTATTAAAAATATTTCTTAAGGAAACCTTCCATTTTGAATGATTGAATGATTTCCTTCAAGTAATCCACTCATATATCCGTTAAAAGATAACCCGCTTCCTTCAAAAGGTTCTACCTTCTAAAATTAAGAAGCTAAATTTAAAAAAAAAACATGAAAAAACACAAAGAAAAACATGAAGAAATCGATAAACAAAGCCAAATCGGAAAACTTTTGGCAAAACAAAAATATTTTCATTAGTTGACAAAATGAAAATACAGTTAAATTAATTCCGAAAAGAAAAACATTTTTTGGCGGAATATTTAAAAATAATAATTCTGAGTTATACTCTTTCCGGTTTTAATTTATTAGAGGTTGAAATTAAACTTTTCCGGAAAGTTTATCACTATGTTTTAAGAGTTATATTCTTTCCGGAAAGTTTTAATTTACTACAACTCTTTTCCGGAAGGTTATAACTTTTCCGGAAAGTCTACTATGTCTTTTGAGATATTCGTTCCGGAAAATTTTTGTTTTTTTTTGGTTAAGCTGAAAAATATATTTTAAAACCAAGACAAACTTTATTAAACGCAAGTATTGAATTCTGATTATAATCAAAATTGTTATTAAAATTAATTCCAATGGGTGAAGAAATTGGACAACAACTATTAATACTTTCATTTTTGACATTTAATTCATTTCCTTTCAAATTTTGTGAATAAATTAAATTATTGTTTTGCCAATCACTAGAAGAACAAGGTTGGGGTGATTCTGTTTGCTTTTGTTGTTGATTTACTAATTCAGAAATAAATTTTAAAGTTTCTTCTGTTGCCCGTTTATCCAATTCTGTCATTAATTCGAGCTTAAATAAGGAAAGATTTTAAATAAATTAATTTTAAAATCCGGAAGAGAATACAAATATTCATAGTTATATTCCTTCCGGAAAGTTGTAATTTAATACATGTTTTTTCCGGAACCTTTTAATTTATTATAACTTTTCCGGAAAGTTTGTTATATTTTCTCCGAAACTAATTAAATTGCCTCTTATTTTTTAACAAAAATTCTTTTCCAACCTTAGGCATTTTTTCAATAGGTTCTTCACCAAACATTTCATTATTAACTTCCAAATGTCTTTTTTGTGTAATATTAAAATTACTATAATTATTTATTTGGTTAAAATTATTTGTTTGTTTTACTTTTTTCCCTTCCCCAAAAGAATTTGCCGGGCTGCTAGATAGCATTAAACGTTTATCCAATCCATGCACCCTTTCAAGATGTTGCTAAAAAATAATTTTAAAAAATATTTAAAAAATTATTTAAAACCCAAAATGTAGATGTTGATTTATCTTTTCTATTTCTAATACACCCACATAATCGACATTTTCCACCCCCTTCAAATTCGTCAAAATAATCCCAGACAACTGAGGGCATTTGAATAAATCAGAATTTCTTTTTATAATTAAAGTTTTATTTTATCTGATTATTCTGAAAAATATTTTTTTGAGTTATATTCTGAATTATACTCTTTCCGGAAAGTTTTAATGTATTACATGATTTTTCAGTAACCATTTAATTTATTAAAACTTGAATTTAATTTTTCCGGAAAGTTTATTATTTCTTTTGAGTTATATTCTTTCCGGAAGGTTTTAATTCACTAAATATTGCTATGTATTTTCCGGAAAGTTTTATTTTCTTCAATTAAAAAATTTTATTTAAACGGCAAGGGAATGATTGAGAAGGATATAGAGGAGAAGACGGGAATGGATGTAAAGGATTATATTGATCGATTGAGAGAAGAAAAAGGAAAAGCATAGGCAAATAAGGTAAATCGCTCCTCTTTCCCTCCTCCTCCTCCCCTCCCTTCACAAATTATGGCCAATCCGCGCGCTCCAAAATTGTCAAGGAAAAGGGCCGAGGACATGAAGAGGGAGAAAAGTCGCGAGAAATTGATTGTAGATTTCGTAAATTGAATAAATAAAAAAAATTTTGAGATGTGGAACCTCGGATTTATGTTATCCTAAATATCAACTTACCTCAAACATCATAGGATGTCTCCAATTAAATTTATCCAGTTAGACAGCTGTGTTTGTTTTTGATATACTCTACAAAGTCTTTTTCAATCGGCCACTCCTATTTTTATTTTTTGATGGCCAGCTAAATATATCTAGAGTGTTCTCTTAAGCTTTGGTCAACCCAACACATGTTGTAGTTACTCATCTTGAATTTTTTTTATTATTCACCTAATCATTAGTAAAAAATACGGAGAATAGCAGCATTAAATAAACTATTTCCGGAAAGTTTTCTATTACATTATATTTCCGGAAAATAATATTTCACTTAATATTCTATTTCCGGAAAGTTTATATTCTCCCGGAAAGTATATTTTATTTAATATTCTTTTTCCGGAAAATTCTACATTAATTCCGGAAAATAATATTTTACTTATTATTCTAATACTTCCGGAAAGTTTATATTATGTTTCCGGTATTAAACTTATTCTACTTTCTCCTTATAATATTCTTTCTGAAAATCAAAGCAGAAACATGTCCAATTAATTTTCAGGCAAACCAATTAAAGAAATTTTCTTCTCTTTAATTATGTAATTTAAGTTAAATAGTTCGTGTTCTTGTGTTTCGATGGGCATAAAAGGATTTGGCATTATTTGTTCTGAAGGACAACCATTCGAACAGATTTTGGACTTTTTACAACCTTTTATGGAAAGGCCTAATATTAAAATTGAATTTTTGAGAATTGAAAATACACCTATTCCTGAGGTTATAAACAAATACTATTTGAAATTAAACTTTATTTCCGGAAAGTTTGAATATTATTTTATTCAGTTATAATTTAAATATATTTCCGGAAAGATTTTTAATTATAAAATGGTTCCGGAAAAGTTTTATTTATTTCCGGAAAAGATATTATTATTTTCTTTCCGGAAAGGCTTATTAATTATTCTCCTTTCCGGAAAAAGTTTAACTCATAAAACCTCTATTTAGTTGTCAGTTGATACTCTAGCTTCTCTACCAATTCGCCACCTCATTTTACGCAACAACACACTCTCTCATTTTAGAGTTTTATCTTCAAGTAGTACTGAACCTTTAATTACTTCAGCACTTTTTGATAATGTAGAACAAGTGGAAATACAAAATAATGAAATTGAGAATATTCAAGACTGTCCAGCTTTAACTCTCTTTACAAATTTGCAGTCACTTTCCCTCGCTGGGAATAAATTAACTGAAATATTAGACAACACTTTTGCTTATTTTAATTCACGCAAGACGCTTCAACAGTTAAAATAATTTTTTTTTTTAATTTTTAAAATTTCTTTCAGACTCGATTTAAGCGAAAACCTTCTCTCCGACACTTCAATTAATTCTAAAGCCTTTGTTGGACTAGAATTTTTACAAAAACTTTTTTTAGACAAGAATCAATTAAACAAACTACCGACCAAAGCTATAGCTAAATTATCTGATTCTTTACAAGAATTGTTTGCAAGTGCAAATCAAATTGATAGTTTAGAACCTGGAGATATTCCACCCCTTCCCAGGCTTAAAAGTTTGGGGTTGGATGTTAATCAGGTATATATACAACGAATTTAATTTCCGGAAAGGTTCCCCTATTACATTATTTTCAGGAAAATAATATTTTTATTTAATATTTCCCGGGAAGTATATTTTATACGATATTATTTTTCAAGAAGGATACTTGTTTCCGGAAAATACTATTTTGTTTAGTATTATTCTACATATTTCCGGAAAGTACCTAAATCAGAATTAACAAATTTACGGAAACATGCAAATATTAAATTACTTTCCGGAAACTATAAATCAGAATTAATAAGTTCCGGAAATTACAAATATACATATATGTACCTATATTTATCCAATATTAATTTCCGGAAATTTCTATTCTCGTTTCCGGAAAATATATTTTTATTTATTATTCTTATTCCGGGAAGTATATATTTATCCGTAAAATTTTTTCATTCAATATTATTTCCGGAAAGTTTTTATTTATTTCCGAAAAATAATACTGCTAAACAACCCGTCCCCTCCCAACTTTTAAACTAAAAATTAATTTTCTTCAAAGATAAGTCAACTAAATTCAAATATATTTACTTCAATACCTTCACTCTGGTATTTATATTTAAGTCAAAACCAATTTACATTTATTCCTTCTTCAATTTTTGCTTCTATTCCTGAATTAAAAGTGCTTTCAATGGGTGGTAATCCAATTGAAAGGATTGAAGATAATTGTAAATTTTTTTGAAAAAAAAATTTTTTTTAGTTCAGGTATATATATAAGCAATTTTATTTCCTGAAGGTTTTCTACTTTCCGGAAAATATTTAGTTATAAAATAATGAGTTATACTTTTTCCGGAAAGTATATTTTATTCAATATTCTTTTTCCGGAAAATAATTATTTATTTATTATTATATTTCCGGAAAGTCCGAAAAATTATTATTCTTCGGTTTGTTTCCGGAAAAATATATTTTACTTATTTATATTTCTGGAAAGTAGCCATGTTTCCTTTAAGCAAATCTTTAATTAAATTACAAAAAAACTTTTTTTTTATTTTTTAAATTTTTTTTTAATTTCTTTAGCATTTTCTTTTGCAAATTCATTACTTCGCTTAGACCTGTCTCACTGCAAAATTAATTATTTAAATAATTGTTTCTCACCAATTTCACGTCTTCAATTTATTAATTTACGTGGAAACAAAATTAAATTTATTTCAAATGAATTATTTGGGGGAGAAAATTCGAAACTTGAATTTCTTGTTTCTATTGATTTGGGACAGAATCAGGTCCTTTCTTCTATTAAAAAAATTTTTTTTTAATTTTTTAAAGATTGAAAAGGTTGATAACTTCGCTTTTGCCGGTTTACCCCAACTCCAATCTGTCGATTTAAGCTATAATCAACTAGAAACATTTAATTCCGATACTTTTAGAGGAACATTTTTGCAGTCAGAAAATGCTGCAAATGTGCAGATACTTGATTTAACTGGTAAAAAAATTAAAAAAAATTTTTTTTTAAAGTTAATAAAATTTTTCCTCAGGAAATCCGATTAATTGCAGTCCAAACGGAACTGATTGGATATTTTCATTGAGGGGAAAAGTTCGAATTTTGGGAAGGTTTTTAATAGAGAAATTAAATAAAAACATTATTAAATTAAAGTTGTTCCAGAATGGGAGAACAACAACAAAATATGGAGGGGGTTGAATTAACAAAAATTGGTGTTGTTGGAGATGGAAATATAAAGTAATTTATATAGAGACAAAACTTGAATGAGGGAAAGAAAAATACAAACAAAACCTTCCGGAAAGAAAATACAAAAACTTGACTAGGAAATAAAACACAAAAGAATAAAATATAAATTTTCCGGAAAGAAAAATACAAAAACTTGATTAAGAAATAAAAATACAAAAAGATATAAAAACACAAGTCAGAGTTAGAATTCCGGAAAAACTTTCCGGAAAGAAAAATACAAACAAAATACAAAAACAAAACTTAATAAAAACACAAAAACATTCCAGAATAAATAAACATTTTAAGGCAAACAATCAAAACAACATTAAAACCAAAAACATCAACAACAACAACACTTTACGGAAACAAAACAGGAAAGGAAATAGTAGAAAAGAAGAAAAATAAAAGAATTAATAATTTAAAAAATTTAAAATTTTTAACACAAATAAAACGAAAAAATGAAAGTAAAGAAATTAAAATAGAAGAAAATAAAAAAATAAATCAAAATAATAATAATTATTTATTAAACAATGAAACTAATAATAATATAACTAAAAGTATTGAGGAAGAAATTAATGCTTTAATAGAAGAGGAAGAAGAAGGTGTTTTAATAAAATCTAACAAAGAAGAAAATGGCTGGTTTGTGTTAAAACTTGGCAAGTTTTAATAGAATTCTTTCCGGAAAGTTTATTATATTCTTTCCGGAATATTCTTTTTATTATATCCTTTCCGGAAAGTTTATATTAAAGTTTATTTAATATTAGAATTCTTTCCGGAATAATTTAAGATTATTATATTCTTTCCGGAAAATTTTTATTAAAGTTTAATTTTTAGTTGTTGTCATTGCAATGATCGGTTTGGGTATTTTAGCTGTTTTTATAATGATCGCTAAAGGAATATTAATTTTTAATTTTAAATTACTCAGTGAATATTTTACAATACGGAAGAACAGAATAAAGAATAATAGACAGAGAATGAAGGCAAGTCAGAAGAATTACGGAAAAAATATTTAAAATTCCGGAAAAGCTATAATTCCGGAAAAATAGACAAACAAAAATTCTTTCCGGAAAATACATTTATAAATTTATTTTCTTTCCGGAAATTCTATTATTTATTTATTTTTTCTCTTTTTCCAGCTTAATCTTCCCCCTTGTAAAAATTCATTTACCCCCTCAAACATACAACAACAACCTTCTTCTAGTCATTTTACCGACAACCAGAAGCATTTTAATCATTTAAATTATTACCTCAATAGTGGACTAAAAAGAACTAATATTCCTACAGTTTCAAATAGTATAGATTTAAATGATGAAGAATTAAAAGAAGAAGAGATTAATTTGAAGAGGGTAAAAAGGGAATTATTTTTCTTTTAAAAAAATTTAAAAAGATTTTCAAAAATTAATTTTTTTTACATTTTCTTTATATATAAAAAATAATAATTTGACTGAGAAATAAGAATTGTTAAGACAAATATGAGAGAGAAAGGATAAGAGAAAAAAATATTATATTAAATATATGTACCTTGGTTGAACAATATAAACCTTTTTCCGGAAGGTTTATATTAAAGTTTATTTAATTTCCGGAATAATTTAATATTATTATATTCTTTTCCGGAATGTTAATTTAAAATGATTGGGTTTTCCGGAATGTTAATTTAATATTCTTTCCGGAATGTTTAGTATATTCTTTAAGGAATATTCTTTTCGTTATATCCTTTCCGGAAATTTAATTTAATATTATTATATTCTTTTCCGGAATGTTTATAACAAGCTTATACTAGTGACATTTAGTTGTTGCTTTCCGGAAAGATTAATAAATATTCATATTGTATATTAATAGTCAACCAAGATTTTTTAACTTTTTTGAGTTAAAATATTAAAAAAAATTTTTTTGTGGCTAAAAATAAATTTAAAAATTTTGTCTTTATAGTTTTTTTTTAATTTTCTTATTTTAAAAAATCATTTCTTTATTTTTTTTAATTCCCCCCATTTTCCCTTGTTGAAGGCCATAATTCAACTTTTGTAAATACATTGTTTAATTTATCCTCCTATAATGATAAATTTTTTCCCCTTTTTTAACCTTTCTTACTTTATTATTTTTATTTTCACCTCCTCCAATTGCCCAACAATCTGTAGGTGCTATTATTTTCGAATTTCTAAAACGTTTTTCAACCATTGCTTCAACAAAACCACAACCTATACCATCACCAATTACATTTACTGATGTGCGGAATCTATCCCTTTAAAAAAATTTTTTTTTAATTTCCTAAAAAATTCTGAAATCTTTTCTAAATTTTTTTGAAATTTTCTGGCGACTTTCTAAGCTCTATTTTTAAATTAAAATTATCTTTTTTTATTTTTAATTAAATTTTGAGAAAACTCACAAAAGCCAATCAACAGCAATTATTAGCGTAACATCTGATGCAGGTAACCCAACCGCTGTTAAAACAATAAGCATTGTTACTAGACCAGCTGAGGGGATTGTAGCTGCCCCTACCGATGCCAAAGTTGCTGTTAAACTGGAAAGAAAAAAAATTTTTTTTGATAAAATTAATAACGAGAAAATAATCAGAAAAACCAACGCAATAGTAACAACAGTCCCCGCATCCATTTCCAATCCATTCATTTGTGCAATAAACACAGAAGCAACAGCCTCATATAAAGCCGTTCCATCCATATTAACCATTGCTCCAACAGGTAAAACAAATTTTGTATATCTTGGTGAAACTCCAATAATTTCTTCTAAACATTTGAAGGTTACTGGTCTAAGAGAAAAAATTTTTTCAAAAATTTTTAGAAAATTTTTTTGAAATTTTTTAAAAATTTTTTTGAAATTTCGAAAAAAATTTTTCAGATAAAAAATTTAAAAAATTTTTTTGAAATTTTTAAAACTTTTTTTATAGAAAATTTTCAAAACCCCAAAAAAATTTTTTGAAATTGTCCAAAAAAATTATTTCTCTTACAAAGAAGCAGCAGACGAAGAAGTCCCTAAAGCAGTTAAACCAGCCTGAGTTAACCCTTGCATAAATTTGTACGGATTTCTTCTTGTTCCAATAAACAAAAGGGTTGGTAGTGTTATAAATAAATGGATAAGAAGTCCGGTTATGACTTTAAAAAGGAAATTTTTTCAATTTAATTCCTGCCCCCCCCCCTACCAGTCAACATATAAAGTCCCAACATTTTTGCAGTTTTAGCCAAATCTGTAATTTCCAAAATTTTTGCTGCAATGAGTGAAGATATTCCTATTGGTGAATACCTTTTTAAAATTTTAATTTAAAAAAAATTATTTTTATATTTTATTTTAAACTTACCACATTACAATACTAACCAATGCAATAATTACTTTATCCAAAGAAATGAATAAATCAGCTAATGGCTTAAAAAAAAATAAAAAAATGTTATTTTAAATATTTTTTATTATTTTTTAAATTAAAATTCCAAAAAAATCTTTGAAAAAAAATTTGAAAAAAATTTTCAAAAATTTTCGAAAAAAAATTAATTTCCACACCTTAGCTTCATCTCCAAGTTGTCCCATAACCAAGCCAAGTGCAATAAAAAATACAATTAAACCTAATCGAAAATTAATTTTATTTTAAATTTAATTTAAAAAAATTACCCAAAGAATTCATTCCATCAATATATTTATGTACAGAACTTGTTACAACTGTAAAAGTTCCAAGTTTGGGATTAGAAACATTTTTGCTAACATATTCTGTTTCAATTTGTTGAAAAGTTGCTCGTACAATATTATCAGGAAACATGTTTCTATAAAAACAAGTTTATTTTATTTAATATTTGTATTTATAATGTGTTTTCCGGAAATCAAGTTTATTTTATTATTCAAGTTTATTTTAAAGTTTATTTTCTCTAACAAGTTTATTTAATTTAACATTAAGTTGCTTATACAGACAAGTTTATTTTTCAATGTATTCTCCGGAAAATTAAGTTTATTTTAATTATTTTCTCTGTCAAGTTTATTTATTTATTCTCACACTCTCTCACCTTAAAACATCAGTCAATTTATCTAATGCAGAAATATCAGCAGTAGTGTTATCCAGTTTACTACCATATTCCTTTTTAATTGAAGGATCACCAGGATGTATTAATAAAACAAGGCAGATACCAGTCTTAAAATAAAATTTAATTTTATCAAAAAATATTTTTATTTATTTACCACTACAGCCAAAATCATTGTAACAGAATAATAAATTAATGCAAACAATCCAATCCACCCAGACTGTTTAGCTTCAAGTTGGCTTAATCCAGAAACTAAACTAGCTGCTATTAGTGGCAAAATCATTGCTTTAAGAATATTCATAAATATTTCTCCTGGGAAGCCAATTAAATCTATTTCTCTTTAAAAATAAAAGTTTTATTTTTTACTTCTCTGCCAAGTTTATCTTATTTATTTTTAAAGTTTTTGTATTTTCCGGAAACTCAAGTTTATTTATTTCTCTATCAAGTTCATTTAAAATTTTCCGGAAAGTCTTTATAATTCTATTTATTTATTAGTCATGTCTTTTTAGTGTTTTTGTATTTTACGTAATTTCAAGTTTATTTATTGTGTTTTGTATTTTCCAGTGTTTTCCGGAAAGTTTCTATCAAATAATTTTATTTAACAGATAATTATTTTTAATATGTATTTTCCGGAAGTGTTTTTTTGTATTTTCCGGAAATTTTATTATTATTTTTCTCTACCTTTGTGTTAAATGTAAATGTCTCAATCCAAACCCAATACCAAAACCAGCAAAAACACTAAATATTGTAAACAACAAAAGTATATTTTCTCTAAACAATTCTTTTTTACGTCGACGTGTTTTTCGTTGTTGTTGTGATGTTTTGGATGGAGGTATTTTACAAAGTGATGTATCATCGACAAATTCATCTCCCTTACCTCCACCCATTTAAATCCTAAAAAAAAAATTAATTTTTTTAATTTTAATTTTTAATTTTAAAAATTAAAAAATCAATTTTTTAATTTTAAATTTTATCCAGAAAAATTGAAGAAGAAAAAAAGAGAATAAATAAATGGGGCCAGAAAAATATATTTTAATAAAAAAAAAAGTCAGATGAGCGAGAAAAAAAATTTTTGGGGGAGAAAGGTGGAGAGGAAGGAAAATTGTTGAGTGTGTGGAATTTAATTATTATTTAAAATAGGGGTGTAGATTTTCGAAACAAAAAATTATTTAAACATCGAGAGAGGTCGTAGAACAACCAAAAATTTGTAAGTAAAAAAGGTAATAAAAAAATATCAATTTTTAAAGGAATTTAATTTTTAGACCAAAAATTAGAAATTTTTATTGTTTTTAGAAATGATAAGAAAATTAAACAAGTAAAAAAGAAAGAAATAAAATGTAGACAAAAAAAGAAAGTGTTTAAAACATTGAAAGAGTAGTCAAAAAATATCCAGAAAAATTAAATGAATTAAAATAGTTGTGTTTTAATTTAAGTTTCCGGAAAGTTTGTGTATTTTTAAGAATAAGAAAGTGAGAAAAAAATACAAATAAACTTGAAATATTAAATAAATAAACTTGGAATTAATAAAAATAAACTTGGAATTAAATAAACTTGAAAAAGTAGAACTTGAATTAAATTAACAAACTTGATTTAAAAAATAAACTTGAATTTAAAACAAAGTTTTAAAAACAATTTAAAAATGTTTAAAAGAAAGTTTATTTTCAACAGAAAGTTTGTTTGTTTTAAGACAAGTTTGTTGCTACAAATGGCCGCGCCAAATAACCTCTTAGAAAAACAATAATTGATGAAATAATAAAAACTGGAAATATTTAATTTTTTTGGGAGAGAAAAAACGTGGAAAAGATAAAATATATTATATGTATGTGGACATTTTTTACGAACAAAAAATAATAAAAAAATTAAACAAATGTTTATTTGCTTACTCGAGAAATGTTTGTGTGTTGCGCTCACGTTTCTGCCTCCTTCTCTCCCTTACATCCTTAACTATCCCTCCCCCGTTCCCTTAACTTAATATTATTTTGTTGAATAAAAAAAAGATGAGTTTTAGTTGGAAAATAAAACGAAAAAAAAATAAAAGATTTTTAAAAACAAAAGAAAATTTTAAAAAATATTTTTAAAAAATATCCAAAAAATCTCCCGAAAATTTTTGAAAAAATATATATATAATGAAAAAATTCTTCAAAAATATTTTGGTACAAGAGGATTAAATTTGTTACAACCGGAAATATTAATAAAAAAATTAATAAAAAATATGCAAATAACAACAATAAAAAATTATTGAAAAAAATACTCACATTATACATTTGTGTAGTGGAAAGTTTTGGAAATCAAGTTGATAAAATTAAATTCGCAATGTTTTTGTTTTGTTGTAAAAACGTTGCAAATAAAAACATTTATTAAAGAGATTATTTAATATTGTAGAATAGAAAAAAATAAAATTAACCGGTTGCTTGTTGTTGTTAAAATATGTTGGTCTCTAAAGAGAGCAATTGCGTAGCTAAAAGAGAAAAACATTATTTATTATTTGTTTTAATAAACTTAGAAAAACATTTAAAAAATAAACTTGAAAACAAACTTGTAAACGAACAAAGTTGAATTAAATAAACAAACTTGAAATTCATAAATAAACTTGAATTCACTATAAAAACAAACTTGAATTAAATAAAAATAAACTTGAAATAAGTATAATAAACCTGAAACTTGAAATATTAATAAATAAACTTAATTTAAACAAGTTTTTAAAAAAAGTTTTATAGTATGTATATTTACTACACTATATATAAAATATATATTTACAATTGTGGGTAAATAAAACTTTGGCAAAGTATATAATGTACAAAAATAGCAATATAGCTTTAAGTTGGGGGTTTTCACTAAAATTATAGGGTAAAATGAGGTATATATTAAATACATATTTACATATCTATATTTTTCTCTCAAAAAAATTCTCCCTTTCAAGGGCCTAATAAAGGGTCAAAAAGTACAACACTAGCAATATGTCCATTATCCAAAACTTCAAAAATCATTTGATCTGTCCCATAACAAAATGAAGAACCAAAAGGATTTTCCCCTTCAGACGAACTTTTGTTTAGTACAACAGGACCACTGAAAGTATCATTATTCCCTGATGTAATATTTGAATTGGTTTGGTGATCAAAAAGTGAACGGAAAGCTTCCAACTTCAAAAAAATTTTTAGAAATTTTTTTTAGAATTTTTTGAAATATTTGAAAATTTTCAAAAAAAATTTTTAATTAAAAAAAATTTACTTTCGATTCTGTCCCAATATTTAATTCTTCCATAGATTTTGTTTCAGCTTTTAATAAAAATTCACATCTATCATAAATACCAAAATCAAAATGGCCTGGGACGTTTGTATGTAAAACAAATTTGACTAATCGGCGAGTTTCAATATCAAAAAGTAAATCCTTAAAAAATAAATTGAGAGATTAAAACAAATTTAGATAATATATCCAAAACCCCTTCCCCTCAAAACTCTGTCCCGTCAAGATATTAAAAATATAACACCCCCCCCCCTCCCTCTCTCCCTATTCGGCCCCCCCCACTCTCCCTTCTCGGGGAAGGGTGTTGTGGCATTTGTCTCTTCCCTTCTTCCTCATTTTTTTTCAATTCTCCCCCACACTCTTAACTCTTAATTTTTAAACTGAAAATAATATAAGCCTTTCCCCATAATTAAACATGCAAATATAGATAGATAAACGTAAGTTAAAAGAATAAGAAAAATATAACAAGCTAACTAATAATAAATAAAAAAAGAAAAAGCCTTCCTTTCTTGCAGCTTTATTTGAATTTATGTAAATTTCCTCCTCTTTCCATCTGCGGGAGTGTGTTTTTGTGTTTGGTTGGTGGCCTTCAGTTTCTTTTTAAACAAGGCGCTTTATGGCCATCAAAAAAAAAGAAAAAAGATGATGGACAGCCGCTTGTTTATAACGATCCCCCCCCCCCCTTCTTATAACCAAGTACAAATAAATACATATATATTATCTAGAAAAAAAGAAAAAAGGAAGGAAAGGAATGAAAAGCGGCGCGCGCAAGTCTTGAAAAGTCTTCTGGCCATAAGGGAAAATTGGCCATAAATAGAATAGAAAAAACATTGAAAATTAAAATGCCACACAAACAAAAAAAATGATCAAAACGAAAGGCACAACCACCAACACCCGCTGGGTGACAATTTTTAAAAAAAATATACAAACCCAACAATTAGAGGCACACACTTTTAATAATGACAATTGGTGGAAGAAGAAAAAAATTGGAGAGAAGTACTGTTATTAGTTAGCTATTAAAAATGAATTTTTACCAATTAATTGTTAGTGGTGGTAAACTCGAAAAAAAATTTTTTAATTTATTTTTAATGCCAACAATATTTCTACAAAAAATACAAAAAAAATAATATTTTTTTTACAATTTCTTTCTAATTTTTAATAATTTCATACCCCCCCCCCCTTAAACACAACATTTCAATCTCCCCCATATTTCCCCTTTTCTCTCCATTTTTTACAAAAAAAAATTAATTTATTCAAAATATTTCGGCATCATTTGATCTGAGGAGTGAGGAAGATGTAAAGGAGAATTTTTCATACTAATAAGCGCTTGTCATTCATTCTCTCCTCAAAACCCTCCCATCTCATCTCACTCACTCCCCCATCTCCTCTCTATCCCTCCAAACAACAACCAGCCTTCACTCAATCTCTACAAAAAACCCTTTCCTCAATTTTTTGACTTCTCTTAAATATATTTTTTTTAATCTTTTAAAAAATTCGGCGCGCATTTTTATGCAATTTTTAATTTTTGAGCGAGGTAAAATTGAAAAAAAAAAAATTGAAAAAAAGGAGAGAATAACCGTTCAACAACCTCGATATTTGGTCATCTACCTCCCTCTTCCCCATTTAATTTTTAATTTTCCGTTTTTTTTACTCATTCAATTTTTTTTCAATTTTTTCCTCAATTTCCCCATTCTTCCATTCATTCAAACCCAATTTAGCAGCAAAATACAAAAAAAAGAGAGAAAAACGGAGAGAAAGATTCTTTTTAAAGTGAATGAATGAAGGATGGCCTTGGGTATGGATTCTCTTCATTCAAATTCAGTCTTCCTTCATTTTCATCATTTGGACGACAAAAATGCCTTCATTTTTGTTAGTGTCCCCCCTTGATTATAAAAAATATAAACCCAAATTTTAGTCCATATCAGGGGTGTCCGCAAATGAAAAAAATTTTCCGCAGCTGCCAAGTCCGCAGTCTGTAATCCACAATTGCGGACACTCCCATGTTCCATATAGTATAATTCTACCAAGCTTAGATATCAAATAAAACCTCCCAAAAAAAAACCCCCAAAGAAAAACATCCATTCTTCAAACTACTTTTTGTTCCTGCAACACCACCTAACTAACTATTCCCAAAGGGAGTTTGTCATTTTTTCTTAAAGTTTCTTTTAACTCAAAACTTTTACTTAAATAAATATTCCCACAAGCTTTCAACTAGAATTCACCTAAAATATATATATATTTTTTTTAAAAGTGCCATCAATTTTCCCATACCAAAAATAGGGTAAAACATGTATATAATTCTCTCTCAGCATGAAAATCTTTCAAAAATCTTTCAATCCTTTTTAGGTACAAAAATTGAAAATAATGAGAGAAAATATATATAATAGGTCCTTTTAAGGATATATGTAGTTAAATGCGCACCCACCCCCCTCCTAAAAGGTCCTCCTCCCTCCTCACCAAAATTTAAGGGAAAAAAGCAAAGCGACAGGAGGTGGGTTGTTTGGACAACGAAACGCGGTGAACACCTGGCCCCACAATATGCTCATTAAATATACAATACATTTGCTATTTGCCATATATTCCTTGGGTATATTAAAAAAGCTCGGTTATATCTAAACTAGTCTCCATTATTTGTTTGCATTTTAATGTAAAGATCCTTCTTATATCGCGTGCCGTTCTTTCTCTCTCTCTCTCTCAACTCTTCCAATTTTATCAAATTTTCAAGGCTAGAGGATCGGATAGAGAAAGGAAATCTCGTCTAAGAATCTAGATTCCCTGGATCAGGTCCAAGCCTCAAGTCAATCCTCAATCTTAGAGCTGTTGGTTCTTGACCAGACCGAAGAACCGATGATTTTTCGGTTCAGTTTCGGATATCCGAAGAATTTCCAGGAACCGACAACACTAGGGATTGCCCCAAACTCCATCTCCAACCACCGGATTTCTCAATAAAAAGATTTTTCTCGATTTATTTTAAGTCGCCGATTTCTCTCTCTACATGTAACGATAAAATTAATATTAAAAATCGCCCAAAAACCATAAAAAAGTTTCTACCAAAAACAACCCGATTATAAAACTTTTTTTCTTCTTTATTGTTCTCCCTCTCCCCCATCTATTCCTTATACCAATTTCCAATTTCTTTCTTCTACCTTCAATCTATTCATTCAAGAAAAAAAAGCAATTTATGCCTTAATACAAAAAAGTCTCCCTTCCTTCCCTCCTCCAAAAACATTAAAATCCGCACAGGATTACCTCGTTATATCCCCCAAAGCCATTCGACGCTCGTTTAGGTGTTTTGGGGAAGGATTTGACCTGGTACACATTTACATCCAAGTACATTTTTTTCCAATTTTCTGTCGTCCTCTTTTTGCGCCCAATTAATTATTTGACGCTTCAAAGGGGGAGATGAAACAAAAATGGGAGGAAAAAAAAGATGAAAGAAAAAATTAAAAAAATATATTCCTCCAAAAAAATATTCCTCCAAAAAAATCATTCCTCCTTCTCCAAGTATTCCTCTCTCCCCAAGTATTCCCCTACCCCTCACCCCCCTGTCCCTCACATATGGAACTATTCTTAAACTAAAATTCTACCAATTCTACCAACTAACTAACTCTCTCTTGACCCCTCTATTCTATTGTTAAACAGATTTTTTGTCCAAAAAAAGACAAAAAATTTTTTATTTTTCTTCATGTTTTAGTAGTAGATTTCCGGTCAATTGAAGCTAATTTTCATATATGGCCTTTTTTCTTCTCTCTTTTTTGTTTCATTTTTTCTTCTTCCTTTTTTAAATATCCTCTCATCTCAAGAGAGCTATATATTTTTTTTTCTTCAAAAATACTTAAATTTATATCAAAAAAGCTTATTTCTCTCTTAATTTATAGGCTTATATTCTCCTTTAAAATCATCCAAATGACACAAATAATTTAAAAAGAAAGGAGAAAAACAAGAAAATATGCGCGAACACGTGCCCTAACCTCCCTCCTATCTCCTGACCACTTCTTTTCCCCCCTCTCAAGGGGGAAGAACACTAAAAACCACCCCAACATTTTTCTTTCTTTTTTAAAAAGCGGTCAGTCTACTAGTTTATAGTAGCAAAAAGTCTAACAATAAGTCCTTTCCTCCTTATATCGGCTAATCCCCCTTAGTATTACCTCCCCCCCCCTCCCTCCCATATCTCCCCTATATTTTTCCCCTTTTCTCGCGCAGTTGAACAACAAAGCCTTCTTTCGAATAATTGGCAGTAAAAGCAGCAAAACATACACACAAATACAAAAATATATTATAAAGTTAATAGGTTATTCTCTGTTATAAATACTATTATTTACGACATTTTGGTCATAAAATTATTAAGTCGAGAAAAAAAAATTTTTCGTACTTTCCTAATCATTATTTTCATGCTTATAATTTCCCCAATTGAAAAAAAAATTTAATTTTTAAAAATTATTTTGAATAAATCGCGCTTATAAAATTAAATATCGCTTCCTAAATATTTTTAAAAAAAATTCCAACCTAATTCACAACTTATTCTTCCTTTTTTCCTCTTTTTCCCCTAATTTAACTTGAACTTCTCACCAACTTTCTACCAGCTACTCAACTCTCTTTTCCTCTCTTCCCCCAATTATAAAAAATTCTTTTTTTTTTTTAGAAATATGCAAATTTTTCCAATCGGCTTTTCTGCAAAAGCGGCTGGTTGCTCATATTTTTATGAAATTTGAGAATAATTTTTTTTTAAATTAACAGGAAGAGAATATATTTTCTTCCTTATTTTTCTTTTATGGAAATGCAAAACTCTCCTCTTCTCCCCTCCCCCACTATATCTCATTTTAAAATAGGCACACAAACATTGTGTTTAAAATTATAAATATATAAAAATTGGATATATAAATAACAAAAGAAAGTCATCCCACTATAAATATACATTCTCCCTCAATTGGTCAATTTGTTTATATTAGAACAACAACCAGCTTCTTCCCTCCTTTTTTCTATTTTCAAATTTTTATTTTCCAAATTTTTATCTAAATTTGTCAAATCGAGATAAGAAAAAATCAGAAAACAGAAACAAAATCAGACAAAAATCAGAATTAAAATTCAGAACAAAATCAGAACAAAAATCAGAAAATCAGAAAAAAATTTTTCAAATTCAGATCTCGAACATCTCGCAAAAAAATTTTTTTTTCGACCTGAAGAACAATTTATTTTTCATGACCTGTGTCCTACATATACCAACCACAAATCCCTCCCTCTTTACCCATTTTATATATTGCTCCCTTGGGGGTTTTTTCTTCCTCAATTTTCTTCTTTTTTTATAAACGGTTAAAGGCCACATACATATAACAACTGTAAAAATTATTTAGAGTCACCAACTGCGCAGACCGTGCCGTTTTTCCAAAAAAGATTGATGGGCCAAAAATGCGGGAGAAAAAAGAAAAGCGAGAAAATAAAGGAGAGGGGGGTGGGGGGATATAAAGGGGGAAGGATTGTAAAAATAAGAGGAAGAATTGCTTGCAAAACGACATAGATAAATAAATTCACATCTCCCCTCCCTCCCTCCCAGAAAAAAGGTTTTTAAAAATATTGCCCAATTTTATGTAAATGTCAAACCAATTTTGTGTGTTGTCCTTATTTATTTTATCTTCTCTCTATATTTTTATTTTAATTTTCAATAAAATTTTTCTTAATTTTCAGAAAAAAAAAATAATTAAAAACTAATATTAAAAAATCCCTATTAAAATCCCCCCCCCCCCCAACTACTCTAAAAATCATCCAACATTTTTCAAGTCTCTTAGCATGGTTAGAAATATAATTATGAACCATAAGTGAACTCCTCCCTCTGTTTTTTTTATTAAATTTTTTTTAATTTTTAAAAAATCTTTAAATAATCCCCACTAAATTGCTCAACTAAAAAAAAATAATCTGTTAGTCTAAAGCATAGTCTGCAATTTCTTGTACATATTTAGAACTAGCCTGATCTCTTCTCTACTTTTTTATAATAAATTTTTTATTTTTTTTTTCCAACCTTGTATAAAAATTGGATAGAAAAATAATAAGCTTATTAGATTAAATTTATGTGTCTCTTAGGAAAAAAAATTAAGAGCTTTCTCCACACCACTTCCCCCCTATTCTTCCTGTAAAAGGATAATATTAAAAAAAAGTTGCCAACATGGAAAAATAAAAATTATATATTGGTCAGTTTATTTTTCCTCCTAAAAAATTTTTTTTCCTCCCATTTTCCCCTGAAAAACTTTAATAATAACTTAAACTCCTCAATATCATCTCATCTATCCCCATTTAAATTATCCTAGAATGTCCGGAAAACCGTCCAAAACACACACACAAAAATATATCCCCCCTTCTTCCCTCCCCCCTCCCTCAACTACTCTCTCAATTCCCCTTAAAAACTACTATTTTTAACACATTTTTTCGCCTCATTTTTGCCTAAAATAATAATCGTCTGTCCATAATTTATTTATTTTTCGATTATACTCTTCCACAACACTCCCAAAAATAAATTTGTTAAAAATGCATGAATTTTTGATGATTATATCCATTAAAATAAACGAAAACAAGGCATTTTTAAAAACAAATCATTTTGGAAATTAAATGAAAAATTTAGGGGAAAAAACTATTTTTTACGTGAAAATATGCCCTAAATTGTCCATCCAAAAATTGTTTATAAAAAAATTTTTTTATGAAAAAAACCCCCACAAACTCTTTTACACCCCTCAAGCTTAACCAATCCCTCAACTCACTCTATCTTTTCAAAATAAAATTTTTCTTAAATTTTCAACTTAAAAATCTTAATTTTTTCTTAAAGTAGCAAGTACACAAATGCAGACTTCCTCCCTTATTATTCCCACAATAATTTTTCTTGCCCAATTAGCTTCAATTTACAAAGAAACATTAGCAGCAATTTCAACAACATTTAATACTGACGACCATTTCATCACACAACCACAACAAATACTTGAAAATTGTCCATCCAAATGTGAATGCCAAAGAATTGGGAGAGCTAAAATCACCGGAATGGATTTTCCAAAAAATAAAAGTGAAGAGGAGGAAGATGAAGAAGAATATTCACAATTTGTTGGCCTTTCAGTTAGATGTTTAAAAGGATCTATGAATGATAGCGAATTCCTTTCATTACTACAAAATGTGCCTGTTGATGTTGAACATTTGGAAATACGTGGGGCACCAGGGAAACCAAATAAATTGCATTGGTGAATAATGTTTTTTGAAAAATTCTTTAGTCCGAGGGATTGTCCGAACTAACAGTCTATTCAAAGTAGAAAGTAAAGTGAAGACTAAGATGAATTGAGGCTGGATAAGACAAAGGAGATCAAAGACTAGCCGGGCGCTACGATCCAGGAATCTTGCCGACAAAAAAAAACAAATTTCCGATATAGGGAATGGGTTGGCAGGATCTTTGGTATGATCCAACTAGACTAACGCTGACTTTTATATCAACCACTACACGAATTTCTTTTTATCTCTTTAAAGGTCAGATAACCTAAATCGACTATCCCGTCTTCAACATCTCGCATTAGTTGATTGTTCAATGCCTGCCCTTTCTCAATCTATTAGATTACCTCTACTTTCACAGCTTTATTTAATGGGTAATGAGTTGGAACAAATCCAGCTTGGGTCTTTTGTTGGTATGCCAATGTTAGAAATGCTTGATTTAAGTGGTAATAGAATAAGTGCACTCTCAACTGGAGCTTTTATTTATTTAAAGGTATTAAATTTTATAAGGAGATTACTCAGAATCAGAATTTTTTCAGAATTTTTTTCAGAATTTTCAGAATCAGACTTTTTTCAGAATCGCAAAATCAGAATTATTTAAAAAATCAGAATTTTTTCACAGAATCTTCGCTATCTCAGACTCAGCCACAATCGATTAGGAGGCCCAGACCTTTCTACAGGCAATTTACTTCGAGGCCCAAGACATTTAAAAGAACTACAATTGGACGGGAACAAATTAAGTGCCAAACAATTGAACGAATTACTTCCGGATGTAACATCACTAGAAAGGCTTGAGTTAAATAATTGCGACTTAAATGACGCGGAGCTTTGGTCTTTAAATTTGAGTGTAGTTCCAAAATTGAAAAGAATTGGTTTGGCAAGCAATAATTTAACACAAATCCCAAGTGCTTCGCTTAGGTAAGAATAGAAACTATTCAAAAAAAAATTTTAAAAATTCTTTCAGAGCTCTACCTTCTCTACAAATTCTTGATCTACGCGAAAGTTTAATTCGTTCAATCGGACCTTGTGCCTTTTGTGGGATGAATATAACAACAGTGCTTCTTGAAGGAAATCTTTTGGGATTAACAAATTCAAAACCTTTCCATCGCGAAGCTTTTGCTGACACACAATTAATTGAATTAGATTTAGGATGGAATCATTTTCGACACTTTGATTCTTCAATACTTTCAGGTAGGGCTTGGGTTGGTGTTGACTCCGAACCGTCTACTAACCCTGCCCTCACCCAACGTTGATTCTTTTAGGTAGTTCCGACATTCCCAGTTCCCCGGAATGATTTTTAGGCCGTCATTGACTCCGAACCCCCGACATGCTATTCCGCAATATCCTCGTTCCCCGACCACGATCACTCACTCACACACACCCACCCACCCAATTAATCAAGCTAGACGAGTCACTGACCAACCAAACACTCTTACTTTTAGGAGCTCAAGCAACATTAGAAAAACTTCATTTAAGCGGAAATCAGATTGAAATGAATTTAAATTTAATTTCAACACTTCCAAGATTAAAAGAATTACATTTGGCAGATTGCTCTTTAAATAATATTCCTTACAGTCTTTCAAAATCTTATCAAAAATTAAAATTCTTGAATTTATCAACTAATGGACTAGATCATTTACCTCCAAATTTAGATGCTTTATTGCCCCAATTAAAAGTTTTGGACATTTCTAATAATCAGTTTAGGTAAGAAAAAATTTTTTATCGAACCTCTCTATAAAGGATACCTCCAATACTAGATAAACCTCAATTTAAGAGACGTCTTTTTTTAATATTGGAAGCCACAAGTTAGGGAACAGGTCAAGGGTAAATTTTTGGTTGGGCATTAGGTGGAGGTAAGTAACTTGAGTTTATGCAAGATTCACCTCATTATATGTTAAAGATTTTTTCACCCCAACTAACTTATCCAAAGAGGCTCGACTATATAAAATTTCAAAAAATTTTCACGCCACTTTCAGCAAACTTCCTCATTTATTGCTAGATTTTGTGGATCATTTACACCTAGTCTATCTCCATCACAACCCTTGGGATTGTGAATGCGCTGCTCAAAGTTTACAATTACACATGTTAAAACGACTGCCACTACAAGAACAATTACGTTTTGATGAAACTCTTTGCAATGTTCCACAACTTTTAAAAGGACAACCATTACATCGAGTACAAAAAATAAATGATTGTGCTATTATTTTTGGAAGTAATTTTGGAATAACTCAGGTAAACGTTTAGCTAAAAGAGCCCCCGGGTGAAATTCTAGCCCACGAGCATCTTGTAACCTGTCAGTTATAGCTGAACGCGTCCGCTCACTACATATGGATAAGTGAAACGTTCCATCCTATTCCGCGAAATCTCGAATCTATTTTTAAATAGGCGCAGCTCCCGATGAAAACTTTTACCTTTTCCTTCTAATAACTCTTAAACCCTTCCCCTAGTAAGCGCGTTTTAAATGCTATCCTATATCTCCTCTTCCTCCCTTCAAATATTTCTTTAAGAAATTTTTTTTTTCCTTTTTTAAAGAACACAGAACTAGTCTTAATCCTCTCCGCTTTATTAATTTCTGCATTTTTCCTTTCACTTATTCTTATACTTTTGCTTTACTGGGGACGTGATGCTAAACAAAAAGGAAGTTATATTACTAATGAGAAGAATGATGAAACAATAACGACAACAAAAACACTTCCGAATGATTTAAGTAAAATGACCTTAAATAGTGGACTATCACCTTTAGAATGTGCAATTAAAGATTTAGGTAAAAAAATTAATTAAAAGGATAATTAATTCCAAACATACAACACCCTAAAATTAGGATAAAAATAAAGAAAACCTTAAAAATCTCCCAAAAAATAAAAAAAAAATACCAAAAAAATTTAAAAATTAAAAAAATACCATATAGCCCTCTCCCCTACAACCCAAAAATAAAAAATCCTAAACATATCTCGAAAAAAATTCAACAATTAAAGATTTAGGTAGAAACAAAAAAATCCTAACATATAAACATTTCCCTTAAACAAGTCATCCCAAAAAAATAATTTTACATCCCTCAAATTCACTCACAGATAATTCTCCACCCTCAACACTATTAGAATGTCAAATCCCCCAATCAACATCAAGAAGTCAAATATCAATACCCCAACCTTTACCCCCAACAAATTTGCTTCGAATAATAAATCAACAACAACAACAACCATTATTAATTCAACAAAATAAATTTAAAGAAGATAATTTAAATAATTATTTTAATAATAATTGCGTCGCGCCAAGAGAAAAAGAAGAAAAAAAGATTTTTGAAGAATATAAAACTTTTGGGAAAGGAAGAATAATAGCCCATGAAGAAGAAGAAGAAGAGAGAAGGACTATGTTAACTTTTTGATAAATTAAAGAAAAAATTTTTTTGAAAAAAAATTTTCTCAAAAAATTTGTTTGAGAAAGAGAAGAACATTTGAGTTAAATAAAAAAAAATTTTTGAAAAGAAATTTTTCGAAAATTTATTGTCCCCAAAAAAATAAAAGAAAAAATATTTAATTCAAAAATGTCTTTCTCTTTCTTTAACAAATATTTAGCTCAAAAGAATTTTATTTTTTTTTTCATTCCCCTTATTTTATAAAAAAAATATTTTTGATAAAATATACCCAAAAATTAATTTTTAAAAATTAAAACCAACCATTCCCAACGAGAAGTAATTAAAAAAGAAATCCGCCTTGTCATCTTCTCCATCATTTAATCTCTCCGAGCCTGTAGTACTTCGTTGTATTAACATTTTTTCTTCAGATTTGTAATAAATTTTTGAAGGAGCACCCAATTTAGTCATTACAGCCTTAAAAAAAAATTTTGTTTTAAGAAAAAGTTAGGCAATATTCAATTTCGAATCCCCCTTCTTTTTTCTTTCTCAACATATTTATTTTAATTTCTTTAGCGCAACTATCTAATAAGCAATTCTTCTATTGAGACTGGTTGAATGACATAAGGAGATAGATCGAAAATGAAAAAAAGGAAGCCTGGACATTTATAGAATAGTATTTTGAGGAAGAAAAAAGGGTAAGAAAAAATATTCCGAAATACCAAAATGCGGGACGGAACAACATTCAACATTTTTAAGAATTTTTACTAGGGTTGGACACTACCGGTTTTAAAACCGAAATTTTTGAGATTTTTCGCCAAAAAATTAACCGATTTTGTTAAATTTTAAAAACCGAAAACCGGAAATTTGTGAAAATGGGTGATTTTATTTAAAATTCCCCCAAAAATAAACCGGTATTTGCCTAAAACTCAAAACCGAAAACCGGGTCTTTAAAATTTGGATTAACCGAAAACCGGGGGTACCGGTTAATAACCGGTAGTGTCCAACCCTAATTTTTACAAAATTGGAAAATACTCATGTCTATTTTATTTTCAAGTTTGGTTGCATCTCTCGGAACTATCTAAAAGGAACGCCAGAAAAATATAAAAAAAAGGAGAGGCCAAAAATAAAAAAAAAGGAGAGGCAAAATTAAATATTAACAAGAAATTAAAAAAAAACAAACCTCTTGTGTATCATTAAAAAATACTGGTCTTTCAATTTCTACCAATTGAAGTTCATCTACCGAATGATCAGTTACTTCTAAAACAAAAAAAAATTCTTTTTAAATTCTTTCAAGCCCAAAAAACCTTCAATTTTAAATTTAATTTTAAGTCCAATTAAACGTCCATCTTCAGAATTTATATTTTCTGCCAATATAATTCTTGGATTGCCACAATATACAACTTGAGAGATTTCTGGTGTTCTAAATTAATTTTTAAAAAATTTTTAAATTAAAAAAAAACTTCATTTTAGCAGGAGATATTCCATTAAATAAAGTCATTCTTTCAAGTTGAGGAAGTGCTGAACTTGCAAAACTGAGTGAACTTAGTCCGTGAGCATAACTAGCTTGAACTGAAGAGCTTTCTTTGGCTGGGAAACAGAAGGAGACGCCTAGAAAATAATTAATTTAAGTGGCGGACGCTTGACCGAACAGAACGAGGATCGAGAACAGGTAATAGGCGCGGTTAATAATCGGTCACCAAAACCCCATAAATAAACTAAAAAATAAGACAAATCATCCCAAACACACCTCAAAATCTTAAATTTATTTTAACGTCTAAAAAACTTGCCTCGCCAATTCATAATGTATTTTTGTTGTTTTTCGTCGTAAACTAGAAAATTTATTTTTTAATTCAACAAATTTGTCAAAAATTCGAAACCTCCAGGAACCGTCGCTCCAAAACATTTTTCAACTTTTCCAACATCTGCAGGCTCCTCCGGAGATGAAAATATATTATGACTTTAAAAATAAATTAAAAAAAAATAAAAATTAAATCAAATTAAAATACCAATAGTGTAATGTAACATGTGAAAAATCGAATAATTCAATCATTCGTAATACTTGACTGTGCGAATCAAAATACATTCGAATACCATTATTTTGAAGAGTAATTGTTATATCTCGACCAAAAGGTTCCTAAAAAATTTTTATTAAAATTTTAAACTTGGACAGCATTTTTGAATATCTCGCCTCTCCTCTTAGTTTAAGCCAAACATTCTTCCCCTTCATGTCAATCATTTATTTTCCCGAATCAATAATGAGAATATGGACTCTATGAGTGCCGAGATAGCTTTTTTCCCTTACTTCCTTGGACTCCCCTATAACGTGGTCATCACCCGTCTTACCAGGAAGGCAGAATACTATGACTTCGACAATGCTTACAGATGAGGAAGGTATCAAAAAAAAGATTCGCCTAGATAATTTAGAAATTAAAACCTTTGTACAATAAGTTAATTCCACATTTTTAATTGTTCTGTAAACGTTTTGGATTCCATTAATAACCTAAAAAACAAGAAAAAATCAAAGATCTTTCAAAACAAATAACCTGGTTTATCGGGGTGCCCAAGATCAGTTCAAGTTGATCATTTCGAATACAATGTTCAGGCACTACTTCAAACGAGACAATAGGTCTAAGATCAGAGGAAGACATTTTAAACTATTTTTTGTGTAATTTTTAATTAGAATTTAGTCAGGAGAAAAAATAAGTTGGCCGTCAACCAAGATAATAAAAATATTAAAAAAACTTTTTTTTATAAATCCAGAGAAATTTAAAGAAAAAAACAAAAATTACGATAAAAATAAATTCAATTTAAATTTAATGACGTATTACAAAATAGGGTTAGACCCCGTCCCGGCCCTACAGCGTAGAAAGTTAAGGCATGGCCTCTGTTTGGGTTTGTCAAGGCTGCAAAGGTGATCAGAGGACACCCCCGGCCCCACAGGGTCGAAAGTTAAGGAGTCTGGGTTTGCCGAGGTCGCAAAGGTGGTCGGACCTAATTTTTCCTCACCAAGCCTTTTTCCAATATTTGTACACTATTACCAGGTGGGTCTAACAATAAGATCAGAGGAAGAGTTTTCGAATGTCTAGGTCGGGTTCAACAAAACCGTTCGGGGTCGGGGTCAACCCTAACATAAAGTATATTTTCTTCTCAAAACAAAATATGATAGGCCATGATTCCATAGAAAGCATCTTCGAGAATTGTCTTCTTCAATGTTTTGGGCAATACTTGTTTATGTACTCCTTGACTTTAGCCCCGAATGTCTCCTAAAAAGAGATTTATAAGCCTTCTCAAATTTAAAAAAAATGAGAAAACCTTGTTGCTTTGCCATTGTTGAGAAGCTTGAGCATTTAGAGGATCGTCAAAGTCTATCAGGTCGGTAAAAAGCTGGTCAAGGCCAAGAATAACGTCGTGAATACGGCGAGTAGGCATCCAACCTATAGAAATTTTTTTTAATTTTTCCGAATTTTTATAAATAACCAAATCCATCCAGAGAGTTTTGACGCAACAAACTTAAACAAATGCTTCCATCCTCGTTGATATTAGGATGCCAGACTCTAGTCAAGCATTTGACTAATGGCGGCTTAAAAAACAGGGAAAATAAAAACCTCCATAAAAATCAAAACAAACCACGTTATTGTATTCTGGAGGAACAGTAATTTTAAATTTAAAAACGCCTCCTTTGTACAAACCCGAGTTTGGTTTAACAATCAGGTCCATTTCATGAAGGTTAACTTCCCCATTTTTTGAAGTTGACGGAAAAGTTAATTTGCATGTTGGAAGATCTCGAAGATTTTGCTCGAGTTGTTTGATTTCTTGGAATATTTAAAAGTTTATTAAATTAAAAATTAAAAAAAAACCTTGAGAAAGCAATTTATCTCGAATAGAAATACGAGTAGCGTGATAGTCACGGTCCATATCAATCCCCTTAATTCTGTCTTGCAGGTTGAACATTTTTGTAGAAAGAATAGGCAGAATCTACTCTCTAACTAAAATAAAAAGTCGAAAAATTAACAAGAAATTAACAAGAAAACCAGGAAAAACCCATCAAAACACCTTAAAAGATTCTCTAAAAAAGTGTGATTAAAAACGAAGAAGAAAGTAGAGAAAGAATAATGAGAGAGAATGATGGAAAGATGAGAGACATAAATGCAAGATGGTTAGAGAAAAGGAAAATAGTGTGAATAAATTGTAAGCAAGAAAAATAATTTATAAAAATGTCTTTTTCAAAATATCAACTTTAAAAATGTTAAGACGGGAAAATTATTTTATTTGGGACACGCCCAAGTAGGCGCGCGGCCACGTAGGCGCAAAGCCATAACTACCTTGAAAATTTCTGACCCTTATCAATTTTGGTATCAATCTCTTTATCTCGATGAGAGGAATCGTTTAATACTAATTTGGTAAGATTAGGAAATCCTGAAGCAAGTTATGGCTTTGCGCCAACAAGGCCGCGCGCCTACTTGGGCTGTACCCGTTTATTTGTTTCAAGATTTTTTCTTTGTCCTATTGTTTTGTTTGATTTTATTTTTTTAATTTTTAAGTAAATTTCCTATAATTTCTAATGGTTATAGACGACGCAAATAAAAAGAAGAAAGAAAGTATTGTTGACCTTTCACGTTTTATTGACAAAAGTGTTCGAATTAAGCTTCAGGGAGGCAGAGAAGGTTTTTTTATATTTTTTCTTCTAATTTTTTTAATTTTTATTTTCAGCTTCCGGAATTCTAAAGGGATACGATGCTCTGTTAAACTTAGTTTTGGACAACGCAATTGAATATTTGAGGGATCCGGAAGACCCTCTTCGAGTAACCGACGAAACTAAAAGTTTGGGATTAATTGTCGCTAGAGGTTTTTATTTTTAAAAATTTTCTTTCTTAGCTTATTTTTGTTAATGATTTACTTTTGTGGACTCTAGAAAGAAAGGAGCAGGAATGTTCTTTTGATATTTTTGAGTTTTCTCATTATGAAATAGACTGGGTGCTTAGTTCAAGTCAACAGGGTCCAATTCTGGTTCTGGGTTCGAAATAGAATTTGGACACATATTTGGACGATGCCGTCGATTACCTGCTGACAACCCTCAAAAATATCAAAAAACACTCATTACTCATTTTTTCTAGGGACCATTAAAGTAAAGGATTCCCTTCTCAAAATATTTTTAGGGACGGCCATAACTGTTATAGCTCCAAACGATGGAATTGAACAAATTGCGAATCC
The DNA here is from genome assembly GCA_036172945.1 of Meloidogyne incognita. NCBI lineage: Eukaryota > Metazoa > Nematoda > Chromadorea > Rhabditida > Meloidogynidae > Meloidogyne > Meloidogyne incognita. The sequence continues at coordinate 10,352,687 of JARQAC010000003.1, forward strand.
TTTTGTTAATGCTGAGGCTGATGAATAAATGTTTTGGATATTTTTGATTTTAATTTGTATACTCTTTTGACCTTTTTGCATCATTTTTTGAATAAACTTTTTTAAAGTTTATTTTTAACTTCCTTTTTTAATAATCATAAAATTTGATTTTTAAATACCTTTAACTATGCATTTTTATTAATTTGTAAAATTTTTGTCTTTACTTTGGAGGAGGGTGCATGCTTAAGGACCGTAAATCCTCGAATAGAAGCCCTCACTTTCTAATAGAAACACATACTTCGAGAGCAGGGCTGGGCACAATTGCGGATTGTGTGTTTTTTGGATTGCGTTTGCGGATTTTAAATTAAAATTGCGGAACTACTATATAATGCCACTTTGATTATCGATTGATTCTCTCTTCTTCTTCAAAAAGGCATAGGCTTTTGTTCAAAGCCTTTCCTTCGTCCACGTGGCTTGCACGTGCAACCAGCCAAAACCTTTTGAAGGGTTTTTTTCACAGTCAACCAAAACCTTTTGAAGGGTTTTTTCCAAAACCTATTAAAATTATTTTTAAAATTAATTTTCCACCATCGGAGTCGAACCACCAACCTTCAGCCTGTAGGCGGACGCCTTATCCATTCGCACACACGCGAGCTTTAATAGCTTTGAAATAAAATTGAATATATGTCGGCTGGTTTCCTCCTCTCTTCAATCAGCTTCAACGGGAAAATTTATTATTGATTGAATCCCCGCTAAAACCCCCCTAGGTATGAATAGAAAGAGAAGAAAAGGAGAGAGAAGGTTATAATGAGAGACTGCTCTGACTCAAACGGTTGAGTCTGGGCAGGAGAAAGTTCTCTAACCCAGTGGTTAGAGAAAAGAGAAATAGTGTGACAGCGGGATGGCTGTCACAAACTACAACACCCCAGCTGCGGGGGGGAAGAGAGAGAGTGTACTCTCTTAAGAAAGTACACTCTCTCATTGAACAACCCATTTGGCCAGCTACCCCAGAAACCACATTTGCCCAACTACCCAGAACACCACATTTCGCCAACTACCCTAAACACCACATTTCGCCAACTACCCTAAACACCACATTTGGCCAACGACCACAAAAACCAAAGTCGGCCAACTACTACAGCTACCCTTGCTTATTATTTTGGGTTCCTCCTAGAAACAAGAGGAAAATTTTGGACAATATCTTCTGCCTCACTACTGGTTAAATAGCCGCGGTTGCGCAAATATCTTATTGTTGAACCCCAACAAATGATTAGGATGGGTAATAAAAGTGAATATAATAATAGAATAATGGGAAATCCTGTACTTATTGTTTGTCCCTGTTTACCCTCCAAATATTCTTTATCAAGAGATAAAAAATCGTAAGGAATGTAGCTCGTATTGTTCATTGTTATTACCAAAATTTGGACGACTGTTATGTATTAACCTAGTGTTGAGTCAGAAACAATATGTCTATTATAATCAATCATTAACATTTGGTCAAACTCGCCCATAATTATCATTTCAACACCGCCTGTTGGAATTGGAGAATTAAATTCAAGGCGAACACTCGTTGTACCACTACGTAGCAGCTCAAATCCGCAAGAATCATCTAAAGTTGATGTTAGGGGAATAACAAAGAAGCTCCAGCCCGATTTAAATTGGGTCAGTGAAATGTCAAAGGACCTATCAGAATTGGCCATTCCCAATGCTTCATACATGTCAACATATGCCCTTACGAAAATATCCTCGTCAAATTTAAGCTTATAAGAGACCATTGGATAAATATGGCCACCAGTATGAACAGAAATATCCCTCAAATTGAATGGTTTAAAATTAAAAGGCGAAAGACTAATGTCCCCGTTAAACGCGCCATTTGCAACAAGTGCAACTGTTATTCTTCTAGGAATGGTTGAACTAAATGCATTGTATTCAATCTCGGTCCTCCCAGGACTAAGGAAAGTAGATTTAAGCTCAGTTCTTCTCACGGCATAAGTGGCCGGCTTTGATTCGAGGGTTTTGTAAATACTCATGTTAAGGGAGGGTTGAACCTCAATCATTTTAGCCAGTAATTTAACATCATGGACAAAAATTCTATAATGATTCTCATCCGCAGGATTTAATTTCTGAAGTGCAAAGGCATCCTTGGACCGATAGATATTAAAGTGAATATCGAGATTGTTGAGTAAAAATAATTCCTGATTTCCCAAATCAAAATCTAAACGAGAAAGGAACTGGGCTCGCCTTCCTTCTTTAAAAATTGAGCAACGTTCAAGAAAGCCATGATCAGTAATATCATCATGTTTAGTGCTCAACCGATAGCCAATGGAGGAAAGAAAATTTGTTTTTACACTCTCAGGAAATGAGAGTTCATTTGTCAAATATGATTTGTAAGGATAAAGAGTCCCACTATCATAAACCTCTGTGTTACCTACAGTAACTTTAAGTTGTTGAACAAACGTTTGCCCAATTCCTTGGATTGACCCAATACCAGTATCAGTTGCCAAAATACGTGTCCATTTTCCGCCAGCTTCCTGTTTTTCAATTGAAAGCTCAAGGTGAAGATATGTGCGACTCAAGTCTGTCCAGAGATTATCGCTAAACAAGCGAAATAGATAGGGAGAGTCTTGTGTTATTGTACTTAGTGGAAGAATTTCACGAAAGAAGGAACGAATAACTGAAACATTTGTGGGAGGAACAGAAAAAATGCTTAAAGCACTGTTGAGCGCCAGCGGGCTGTTCTCATTAATCTTCTTGGAACAACTCATTCTAATATGGTCCTAATGCGTCTATGCGTAAACGTTTCTTTGGACGAGATGATTTCTTTTTGAAAAAGTAGGAATAAAGTTTGGTGGGCCAATCTTGGAATAACAAGTCTTATTTATATTTTCGGTATTCATCTGTCCAATTGTTTTGGGACGAATTTCCTTTTGTCTTTTGAATTCAAAACCATTTCCTTTTTGCTGCTCAATATTATTGGCTGCTTTCTCTAACAAATTCTTCAGTCCTGATTTACCCTCATTTACAAGAGATTCTTTAAGGTCTTTCCCTTCCAATACGTTACTCAAGACACGATTGCCTGATTCCAACCCTTGGCGGCCAATGGCTGTGCCAATGTCTTTTCCAATTGGTATCAAATACCTTAGCAAACTTCGAAAAACAGATCCTAAACCGCTACCTCTTTGGAAGGGAACACCACGAAAAACGTTATAACCACCCCATTGGTCATGAGATTCGGTCAACGACGACCAATCAACATAGAGAGGATTAAAGTCAGTATGCATTGTAATGTACAAAATTTGCTCTTTCAATTATTTATATTAAAAGCTTTAGTAGCAATAAACTGCGAGACAAATCTATCAGCATTTACTCTGCTTAATATTAAAATAATATTTTCGATAGAAAAACCTGAACAACGCATAAACAAGAAAAATACTGCGTATTTACCACAAGTGTGCCCCCCTGGCTGCTGTATTTGAATATTATTATAGGAAACTTTTGTAAAATTTGATAAATATTTTTTAATATAAAAGCTAAATGGAGGCCAGAATCCTAGCGAGTCAAAGTAATCAGCACTAGAGGGAGAGGAGCAAAATATAGCTATCCAATGAGAGCCTGGGAGCATTGAAGGGTCAGTATTAACAACCATACAAAAGGGAAAAGTAGATATTGATAGAGGAATCCTATCAGATGCAAAACAGCCAATATAAAACCTTTTTGTAATAGCATTCCTTCTCAGGATTTTGTCAATTTGTATCGTATTCATTAAAAGTAGGCAGATTTTTTAAAGTGGAGAGTTAAAGTACAAGTTCCGTATTGGAATGGCATAAGTACCCCACCGGCCGTGCGTATTTCAATGAGTATTTCGGCAATTTCTTTTACAAGTAATTTATGGTACTGTACAGAAAGAAATTGTTCCTCAATAATTTCATCCTGCTTGCCGCGAATTGTCACAATACGAAGTACAGGAGCTGTAACATCCCCAATCACCATTGGTTCAATTAATCCTGGGGCATAAACATGAAAACTAGAGACACCGCCACTCATATCTGGCATGAATTTTGCAATAGTTGATTCATTCAATACAGTTTTATCAAATCCTAGAATATAAGCTAATTGTTCTGTAATCTCAACTTTCTTTACATATTTTCTACCTACAAATAGAGAAAATCGATTTTTATATGAATGAAAATCAAAGGCGCAAGCAATTCCTGGTTTACGATAAACCTGCAGCCATGGTTCAAACCCAGTTTCAGATAATAATTTTTTAGTATTTTCATCAAGACTCGAGTTAAAATCACTTAACAGCCCCTCATAAATTTCATTCTCTGACTTGAGATGCTCCTCTTGTATTTCAGTTGCATTTAATTCTATTCTCTTCTCCCCTTTTTGTCTATTATACACTTCTTTTGATTTTGTTTTAAGTTCCTTTAATTGTTTCTTGTATTCCATTTCAGTAACCCGTAAATTTTCCGCAAATGTTTCACACCCTTCACTTAAAGACCTATCTAAGCTTTCCTTAAGTTGCTGGGGATTAGTCAGATTTCCAGAGGGAACAGCTACTCTAACAACCTCACCGCTTTGCCAAGTTACAGTCACAAATTGATCAGTACTAGTCCCTATTGAAGGCCATGAGTGGGGGTAGACCATAACAGTCAAGCCCACATACCACTCCGAATTAAATTGTAGTTTACGAGGAAGACGGACTCTAAATGAGTTTGTCCTGTTTCCATCAACATTTGTGTTTGAAGGAAGGATGATATAGAACGAAGTCATTTTAACAGAACGGTTAAGAAATTGAGAGAATATTTATATCATTTCCAGGTTATTGCACTAGCAGGAATCCACCTATTATGTTCGTTACCATATCCTTTGAATTTTACAAAAATCTGATCCTCTCTATTATGTCTTCGCTTATCCAAAACTTTTTCCACAATATAGATACTTTCTTTTAATCTTTTTCTGACTAGAACTAAATCATTCCCATAAAACCATCCACGAATTAAAGCTCCTCCCCTATCGCGAATTCTATATGTGGAGGGCTGATGTGGAACCAATCGGACTTTAGCAACAATAAATATTTCATTTGTAAAGTTTGGCAAATATCCCTTCTTGAACACTTGCTTATTCTTTTCCACTCTTACAGGGTCGCCTACATTAAAGCTATTCTCTTTCCACCGTGTCGGCCCATTTTGCTCAAGTGCCTTTTCTTTTAAAAATTTTCGCAATAATTCAGCGTTCTCATAATTAACATCTACAGGACGCATCCCAATACTTGAATTGAAGGAATTGTTTATAGAATTAACAATATCCTGAATAACATTTACCCATTTTAATGTTTTGTTTTCCGTAAAATAACGGTATAATCGCTCTTTAATGCTACGATTGGCTCGTTCGGCCATTCCTGCATGCCATATTGGAGAAGTAATCATAGAGAAATGTTCCATATTTAATGATTTGAAATATTTTTGTACTGGGGTTGCAGTAAATTCTAGTCCTTGATCAGTCAAAAGTTTCCAAGGAACAATTTTTACTCTAGCAAATAGCTTTTTAAATGCACTAATCATATTCCCGCTATGTTTACTTTTGACAGGTTCAACAAATATTTGGCGGCTAAGTGTATCTATACAGACTAAGAGATAGTTAAACCCTCTATTCTGACTGCTTATACGATTAAAAACACTCAAATCAGCCTGCCATTCAGTATGCAACCCCGGAGCAAGTGTTGGCATTCGCTTAAATTTTCTAACAACCCTCCTATGGAGGGTATAGACATTTTGTCCTGCAAGATAGTTTTTTACATCTTGCCTTGAGATGTTTTTGTTAAAACATTTAGCTTCTAGCAGAAGAGGTTCAACAGAGGTGAAACAAGTAGGAGGTGATACATTTTTGTACAATTTATTTAGAAGCTTGGTCTTGTCCATAACGATGGCTTAAAACAAAATACACCAGAACCTTTTTGCTTACTTGTAGATTCAGGGAATAAAATTTGCTGTAAAATAGGATGATCGTTTATTCTTTTAATAAATTCGTCGTAACCTGTAGGTAATTTCTTTGTACGCATGCCTCTATTTCTAATTATATGGTTAACAATTTCCTCAACATTACTTGTAATTAATGGATAATCATTACCAATCTTTCTTGCAAGTCTTCCATCCTCCAAAACGCCTAGAATATTAGCATTTTCTCTTAAATAATCCATTGCTTGCTCTTTTGGATCAGCATCACTTTCAGCTGACTGGTATTCTTCTTCCCCGCCACCTTCCTCTTCCACATCCTCCTCAATCTTAATTGGAATGTGCCTTTTCTTTCCAATTTTTCTCCTTACCCTTTTTCTCAGGACTATTCTAGAATTGTTTACACCTAAATTTTCAGAAAAATTTTTTACATTTACATTAATCGGTTTTTCCTCCTTTTCTTTTAAAAGTTTATTAAATCTCTTCAAATTCTGCTCATAATTAATTGCTTGAGAATCGGGATCCATTCTCTCATTATTGGCAACAGCATTTTGCAAGCGATTTTTGATTAAGCCAATAGCAGTACCATCCCCTTGTTCATTTTTCTTTAAAAGAGAATTGTAAAAATCTTCAGGAATAAGAAACATTCGTTGCATTTTTTTTCTCCTTTTCTTTTATTTTTTCATATTTATATTATTTACTTTTTCAACAATTAACGGGATAACTAGACTTGCGATAAGTCCCGCCAAGGGAGGTATACCTTTTCCTTGTTGTAACAAATTTCTTGTTGAAGGGGCGGTCCGAGACCGACTAATTTTACGTAAAATACTTGCATTTCTTTGAAGAATAGTTATCCTGTTTTTATGAAAAGGAGACGCCCCCTTAGCAAATTTAAACAAATTTCAACAAAACATAATAATTGTTCATCAGTCGCTTTCTCCAAAAGATTTCTCAATACTTTTTTTGAATTTGTATTTGCCGATTGTAAAAAATCAGCATTCCTTTCTATTAATTCGCTAGTTTTTGTCATTTTGGAACATAAACTATTGTTTCCTTTTCATTGTATATATGTGTTCTGAGACGAAGCTTTTCTGGGGTACTTGGGTGAAGATCAACTAACAGATAACCATACATTTCCTTTGTCGCGTCAGCATACGACTCTAAAAAGTATTTTGACCGCGAGGGGAATAACTGTGTAGCAAGGTTTTTAATCTGTAGAGAACCAGCGGGATTCCGCATTAATACCAAATAATGTGAATTATTACGCGGGATTCTTAATTCTTTGCAAAATAAATGTTGTGTTAACAATATAACACTCATTTTCCAGTTATGGGACCCCCTTGTGAATATTGTTTCTAATATAGTTTGATCAACTCCAACCATTAGATCGTCAAGTACAAGTAACATTCCATTAGCCTGCCTTTTAATAAAATCTTCGCTCGGCATTCCAGAATGAACAGTTACACCTATATCTCCCACCGAACCTTTACGCTGCATTTGTAATATATTTGAATTTAACTCCCCATAACAATAAAGAATCGTTGTAATTGTTTCACTTGTCATTTGTTTCAGATTATTCAAAAACTTTTTTACCCATTCGGATTTACCAGACCCAGTGCTTCCTGACACAATCATCGTGAAAGGGTGCTTAAATAGTGTGTGAATAAAATCAACGTGTTCAAACCCGTTCATTTTAAAAGGTACAATTCAACCATTTTACTAGTATATATAGATCCAAAAAATTGTAATTTCTATTCAGAACTATGGAATTTCTCTCACTTATGACTTGGGGTGTGGAAGATGGGGTGCCATTTATTCCTGAGCCTGCGCAACCTGAGCCTGAATTAGTTATTGCTGACGAAGAACCGGAGGTTTAATTTTTATTTCAACTCCAATTATTTTTAATTTTCAGCAACCTACACCAGCACATGGGGAAGAAATGATTAAGGAAGAAGAATCGGAGCAAAAGGTACTATTTTTATTTTAAAAATCTAATTAATTTTAATTGCAGCCCCCTACACCCGCATTTGGTGTTCCTGTTGAAGTAAAAATCAAAGAAGAAAAGGAAGAGGAAGATATTGACGAGGCGATGCTCGATATGAGCGAGAAGCTACTTCGTATAACTATAGACGAACCATTGGACTGGACTGTCGAAAATCCGTTTCGTGAACCTACTCCACCGCCTCCACCGGAATCTGTACCGCTAATTGAATATTTGTGCAATTTGAAGAATTGCTCTCTCAAAGAACTTCATGTTCTCTTCCATAATCTTGAGGAGCGTCGGGAAATAATTAATCATCTGCGCCATAATGTTGAACTACGTACTGTTCATCTCAAACCTTGCTGCAAAAACTTTATTGTTCACTGCAATGATCTGACTGTTCGATCGGCAAGTGTGGTACATGCTATGGGTGGATATTTGAGCATAACGGTAAATATTTATAAAACTTCATGTAAATTTTATATTCAGGTCCGAGGATACTACTACATCAAACACAAAGTCAAACTGGAGCATCCCTATTTGCCTTGTATCATTGAATTTGGAGGAGGACGTCACCGTTCCTACTACCCGTTGGAAGTTATTTCTGTGACTGATAATAAGATGAAAAAATGTTTTTGATTTTTTAAATATATTTTTTTTTAATTGTTAAATTGTTCTTTAAAGTAAATATTATGAAAATAGAAAATTGTACAGCTGTATTCAAACTTTTACCTAGGAAATTAAGGTTTTCACATGAAGATTTCATTCAACTAGCTAGATTTGGAATAAATACAGAGTATAATCCAAAGAGATTCCATTCACTAATTATGCGCCTTCGGTTAAAAGAAAATAGAACTACTGCTGCCCTCATATTCGAGTCTTCAAAAGTGGTCCTTACTGGTGTTCCAACTCCTGAACTTGCAAGAAAATTGGCTTGGAAAGTTACAAAAAGAATTTTATCTTCTAACAAGGCCGCTAGGAACGACAATTCTTCAATTAGGCCAAGGAATCTGCGAGTCACCAACATTGTAGGTGTCTATTGCCACCCACAACGCTTGGCTATTGAACAACTTTACACACAACTTAGAAACAACAATAATAATTTTCGTCAAGTCTTTTATGATCCTACAATCTTCCCAGCACTTAGATTTAAACTTAAAGAAGCTTCTTGTCTCTGCTACATCTCAGGACGTGTTATATTGACGGGAATTAAAACTCAAGAACAAATGAAAGATATATTTGAAAATTTTCTTTTACCCCTATTTGAAAAATATACACGTTAATAAATTTCATAAGATTTACTAGACAGTTAAATGTATGAATACAATAAAAAATAATATCTATGAGTATCTTGCCAAAAAATCATCTCTAGTCCATTCTGATCCTCCAGGCAATGCTTCAAAATCGTCTTGTACTTCTTCAAGCTATAATATAAAATTGTTTATTTGGTTATTTCTTTTCTTATTTACCTCCTCTCTATATCCAAACGGCAAAGTCTCCATTCCAGGCAGTATTCTTCCCTTCTCATAGCAGGGCCTATAGTCTTTGTGAGCCATGTGGGTGTAGAGTTCCGAAAGTCTTGTGCGCCCAATCTGCGGAAAGTCCACGCCAATCACTCCATCAGCAAGCACTTCGTCACTAATAAGAGAATGATTAATATTTTTTTATAAAAACTTACATTTCCCCATCAATGTTGAATTGATCAAGTACAAGTTGTTTCATAGAATGGAAATTGAGAAGTTGGTGAGTAGCATAGGAGAGAGGGAACGAGCGGATCTTCAGCTCAGCTCTCTCATCACCTCCCGTAGCCGCATCCACGTGACGATAGCCGTAGTTCTTTGGGCCACCAGCAACAAACTCAACAATTCTTCTAGTTGGAATTTCTCTCTTCATCTGGCCAAGTGCTTCTCCTTCAACCACTCTCTCCCCTCCTTGCCTTGCAACATAGATGATCGAATCTGTGTCGCAGTACAAGAGTTGACCACCAATGTCGTTAACCTGCTGCATATATCCGTACAGATGTAGCCTAGCATATGAAGTGACGAATGCTGCAACGGGTAAGCAGTTGGTCTCAGGCGCCGTTGCAAATTCAGCCTTTTTCCTGACCACACATCTGTCCATTTCCTCACTAACGTGGGCAAAGTCCAGCGTGTCGAGAGTCGGGTCCTCCAATATTTGATGGAATTCTGCTGGAGTACGGGCATATCGAATTTCAGTTCCTCCAACACGCTGTGCCAGCTTTCCCCAAAGTGAGTTGGCCAATATTTTCTGAAATTTACAAATATTTGAAATTTGCTAAAAAATACCGCAATCATTCTAAGCCCTGGGTTGAACTCGACTTTGGCCATTTCCAGACGAATACCTTCCACTTGTTCAAAGTCCGCCACATAGCGTTGTTTTTGCTCCAATGTCTCACATCCTTGCGGCCAGCCACTTGCCTGCTGTTTAAGCCCCACAAAAGTGTTGACGTATCCCTTGAACAAATCGGGATCCCAGCGTTCATAATGCCAAACCTAATAATAATTGAAAAGCTGTAAAAGTGAAATAACCTCATGGACGTCGATTACTTTGTACCCCAGCTCCAATGCCTTGTTTACTTCCACGTGGGTATACCCACTCACCCACGCCCGTTGCTTTTCCGAATGATGGCATTGATGTTGTTGCCTGTCGTCAGCGCACGCAGCACAAAGAGGGAACGTTAAACGTCCGTCATGCGTGCGGTAACCAAGTAAAGGTGGGAGTCCTCGTATTGATGTTGGAGGGACCACTCTGACCAGCAAAAGCCCTTTGTAAGCATTGTTGTTAGGGCGAGTCCAAGGCAAGGAATTGAGTAGAGTCTCCCTCGTCAGAACGGTTGGATGGCCAATAGGAAACTCGCGGGCCTTCATCACGTATGGGTAGAGACTCACCTAAAATGATAAAATAAAATTGTATGTATAAAGAAAATTACAATATCAATGTAGAGAATCTCCTCGTCATTCCCACAGACGTGATGGAGTTTGAAAGGCTCAGTTCGTCCTCCTCTCAAGCAGTCTTCTCTCGGATCCATCGGCTTCACATATTCAATCTCCCACCATTGTCGCTTTAGCCCAGGATTTCCATTCAACCTTTCCTTCATCTCATGTCCCCAGACTACATGAAGAGCGTAGCCGTGCTGATGTTCTAGCTCCCATAGACGATGTTGTGTCCTTTCATACAACTCTTCAGCAGTTTTTCCAGCAGCGAGGCGTTGGCTACGAACAGGGAAGCAAATTGGACAACCTAAATTTGATGTCTAAATAGGAAAAGAATAAAAAATACCGTGGTAATAACAACCCATGTATTCGATTGCCAATGGTCGAAGTGGAGGCGATCTATACCAAAGTCCATCAAGTCGGTAACCAGTATCCTCCACATGAGCTTCGCCGATCGCCCACTGAGCACATTGCACTTTTCCTTCAGCCTCGGGGTTTTCCTTCTCAAACAGCTTGATGTAACGCTGTGACTCTGCTGATGCCCTCCTCCCGCGCAAGTATCCGCCTTCTGGGGAATGAACAAGCCAATTCTCAGGTAAGAAACATCGGCGTAGTGTTGTTAGAGCTAGTCCTGCTGCGGTGGAAGCAGCGATGAACGGGTCAAGCTTCTGAGTGTGCTCGCCGATTAGATGTCTAAAACGGAGAACACTCTCACGAAGAATGGCCACGTCGTTTAAACAATAGATGATTAGCTGTTCGCGTAGTTGGAAGTGAATAGTTGGGTTGTTCATTTGTTGTTGATGCCATTCCAGAAGCTTTGCTCTCTTCTCGTCCTTCTTATAATCAGGCTGGTAGTATTGCACTGGAGGGACTCCTCTTATTCTTTCATGAAGATGTTGTCTTTTCACGTAGAGATAAGGAAAGAATGGCTTGGTCGTAGCCACCTCCTCTGGCAGTGAAAATACTTTGGTGAGGGCATCAAGTTCACAGAAGAAGTAGTTGAGCGAATCCTTGAAAAGTACCCTTCTTCGATGACTACCGCCCAGCCGCATTGAATAGATTTTAAGCCCTGTAGTGCAGAGCCGCTTTGGTGGGATGCTGCGATGGTGAAGAGCCTCCAGCAAAAGATGAAAATCATATTTACCACCATTGTGGGCGATGCAGACTGTGAGAATATTTTTTGGCCCGTGGTTCTGCAAATAATCGAGAAACTGGTCCACGGGGCTTTGCTGATCGCTGTCAAAAGAATGGAAGTACATACGCCGAGGATTATAGAAAATGTTGTCTGGTGTTGGTGTGTTGTCGTCTTGAGAATTTCGGAAGGGAGGTGAACACCAGCGCCGCCATTGATCATTACACGGCTTTCCACAAAAGCAGCCTTCCGCTCGTTGCCCAATATTTTCAACTCCAATACCAGCAAGTATGCACTTTTCGCAGATGACCTGAAAAAATGTAAGATATTATTTTTTCAGTGAAAGAGAGATTACCTCTGCAATTATTAGTAACGGCACGTGCTTGAATCCATTGATGTTGTTGCTAATATGCATGGGCTCATCTTGACTGGTCTCTGCATCGAAAAAGCAAAGGCGTAATGGCGTACGCTTCTCATTATCTTCTTCATCACGCACTTCTTTCAGTGGTTGGATGTAACATGGTTGTTCCTGCGCATGAGGACCTTTGCATTTCTTACAAGAAAGATGTAGATTTGAACTTGAAACAGATGGTTGTTGTTGTTGTTGCTGTCGTTGTCCCCATGGCTGGCATTCTGCTTGGTGTCTCTGTTCGTTTTCAGCATAAATGATGTGGGAGCATTGCGAGCAAATTCTTCTCATCTGGCAGATCGATCTAAATGGTCTGTTTCCACGTCGGATCATCTCTTCGGGAGCCTCATTTCTCAGATGGTAGTCGTAGCACGATCGATTCGGGAAAACAAAACCACAAGCGGCGCATGGAATTCTAACATCCAACTAAAGGAAACCAACAATGTTTGTAATAAGAATAGAATAATACCTGACACGGAAATTCTGGCCCCGATCTCATGCATAGCCTACATACAACGCTGCATCCCGCCCAATGGCTCCACCTAGAAACACCTTTCTCACAGTCGACGCAGTACCGATCAACGTTGAATAGTTGTTCTGGCCTGTCGATGTAGTGGTAATGGTTGTTTTCCAAGAGAATACAAATGTTGAACCGAGCAGCCTTTCCATCTCCTTTATATACGATCCGATACTGTTGTTCCTTTTTAAATACTACCAGACGAATATATCCCGCACCTCCCATGTGATGACTTAAAGATTGCTGCAAAATTTCCAGATGGGCCAGCGAGTATTCCTGAAGATTGAGAGGAATACCTGCCTTTCGTAGCATTTCTTGTGCCGGTCCTGCGTGTTGATCTTGTGGTTGTTTGCAAAACGCCTTGAATACTCCTGCTGCTTCTCCTCTCTCCATCATCCAGATTTTGGTCAATCCTACAAATACTGCACGTGCGAGACATAGCCGGTCGTTTGGGTTGATGATTCGGACGATTGATCTACACCTTGCTGTGACAACATGTTCTTGATCGTTGACGCAACCACCTTGAGTAACATGTTTGAACTCACAAAAATATACAACAAAAATGTGAATCAAAACTGTTACTCACCGCTGTTGCCAGCAGGATTGGCTGTCCGCTGTGCTCCGAGAGGCCAAACAGCCACCACTTTTGTTGTTGTTGTTCCACTAAGAAGATCAATCCCAGCTTGGGAGATCTCATTCAAGCGCTCAATTGCTGCTGCAAGAGCCGCAGGATTATTCTGAGCCAGTGGTCTTAGTGGCAGCGTGAACGGGTGATGAAAGTTTGGGGGGTGTACTTGAAGGCCAACAAGCAGCGGCTCCGGGCGCCCCGCCAATACCCGATCCATAAGTTGAGAAACCACGTCGGACATGGCCAAGTCTGGACGGGCATTTTCCTCCAACGGGCGGAATCGGATTGTGCACGATTCTCCCCTTGTGTTGCGTGATGTTGATGCAAACGGCTCGGAAGACTCGATTGTGAAGTATTCCTAAATTTGAATCTTAGTTGGGGATAAGTATAATTGGGTTAAGTTAGGACCCGACCTTAGTAAGTATATGTTTGTATTAAATTCAATTTGTTTGCAAAAGATTATAATTAAATAATATTAAATTCTATTAAAATTAGATTAAAGTAAAATTCAATTGGATTAAATTGTCTTAAAAAAATTATATTATATTAAAATTAGATTAATTCACTTGTTCAAATAAAATTCATTGAAAATTATATTAAATTAAAGTTAAATTCTATTAAAAATAGATTAAAGTAAAATTCAATTGGATTAAATTGTCTTAAAAAAATTATATTATATTAAAATTAGATTAATTCACTTGTTCAAATAAAATTCATTGAAAATTATATTAAATTAAAGTTAAATTCTATTAAAATTAGATTAAAGTAAAATTCAATTGGATTAAATTGTCTTAAAAAAATTATATTATATTAAAATTAGATTAATTCACTTGTTCAAATAAAATTCATTGAAAATTATATTAAATTAAAGTTAAATTAGATTAAAATTAAATTAAAATTAAATTAGATTAAATTGTCTTAAAAAAATTATATTATATTAAAATTAGATTAATTCACTTGTTCAAATAAAATTCATTGAAAATTATATTAAATTAAAGTTAAATTAGATTAAAATTAAATTAAAATTAAATTAGATTAAATTGTCTTAAATTCTGTTAAATTAGAAATAAATTCAGTTTAAATTAAATTTAACATTCATTAAAAATAATAGTAAATTAGATTAAATTCACTTGTTCAAATAAGATTAGATTAAATTAGACTGTCACTTTTTTTGTAGTTACCTAGTTACCCTAACCTATCCCCAACTAAGTAAATCTCAGATTTACCTCCTGTCTCGGTCGCTGTCTCGGGATTTCATTGTTGTTGTCGATTGCATTTCGTCGATTGTTAGAATTCATTATTAGAATATTAATAAATATTATTTGAATATTAATAAATATTATCTGAAAAACAAAAAAAAATTGTTTAAAAACATAAAATAACTAGATAAAAATGTGAACGCGATAAAATAATGAAAAATAAATTGTGAACGCGAGAAAAATGAAAAATAAAGTATTTAGGACATTTCGAGGCCAAAAGTATCGAGTCTCGACTTTTGGCCTCGAGTCTCGATGTTCCATTACACGAGACTTAACTTAGTCGTTTTTTACTAGCTTTTTCGCTTCATAAAAATTTCTATGTATTAGCAGAGCTGGAATTACCGCGGCTGCTACACTCAATTTTAGCGATAAAATTCACCCGATCACGGGTTGAACCGCTTATTTTTATTTTTCAGCTGGGAGAGCTCCTCTCCCATACAAGCTGATTTGCACCTTTGTTTGAATATAATTATACCAACTCCCCGATCAGCCATACTCTATACTCTTCGCTTTAACACACTATTTCGCTCTTCTACTTCTCTTTTAAATTCTGTCCTAAATGTCTAACATTTCAACAGGAAATATAGAAAAATAATAGAGAGAGTGTACTTTATTTGGAGAGTACACTCTCTCTCTATTCCCCCGCAGCTGGGGTGTTGTAGTTTGTGACAGCCATCCCGCTGTCACACTATTTCTCTTTTCTCTAACCACTGGGTTAGAGAACTTTCTCCTGCACAGACTCAACCGTTTGAGTCAGAGCAGTCTCTCATTATAACCTTCTCTCTCCTTTTCTTCTCTTTCTATTCATACCTAGGGGGGTTTTAGCGGGGATTCGATCAATAATAAATTTTCCCGTTGAAGCTGATTGAAGAGAGGAGGAAACCAGCCGACATATATTCAATTTTATTTCAAAGCTATTAAAGCTCGCGTGTGTGCGAATGGATAAGGCGTCCGCCTACAGGCTGAAGGTTGGTGGTTCGACTCCGATGGTGGAAAATTAATTTTAAAAATAATTTTAATAGGTTTTGGAAAAAACCCTTCAAAAGGTTTTGGTTGACTGTGAAAAAAACCCTTCAAAAGGTTTTGGCTGGTTGCACGTGCAAGCCACGTGGACGAAGGAAAGGCTTTGAACAAAAGCCTATGCCTTTTTGAAGAAGAAGAGAGAATCAATCGATAATCAAAGTGGCATTATATAGTAGTTGCGGATGAGGGATTTTTTTCCCAATTGCACCCAGCCCTGTTCGAGAGGGTTGAAAATAGAACAATCTTCTTTTTTAACCCAATTTTTGAATTTTTTTAACTTTAAACGTGTGGTTCTATTAGAGGATTTACGGTAGTTCAATTTTCGTCTCTTCGTTAGGCTTGCACTTTTGCGGACAATTCTTGCGGTTTTTTCCTTCTTTTTCTCTCTTTTCCTATTTTTTAAATAAAAAAAAAATTAAAATAATCAAAATTCATAATCAGAACCTCCCCTCCAATTTTTAATACATATTTTGTGACCCACTTTTCCGTTATAGTTTATATTAGACAATTTAACAGCCAATTCCCCCCTTCCTTGAATATTTTTTCTCTCATCTTCATTCTCCCATCATTTCTCTTTTTTCAAGGCCAAAAAAGTAAAGAGAAAAGCATCATTTTTTATGCTAACATATAAATTTATTTAAAACATCAATGACGATAAAAATTGATAAAATAACGCCAACAATTTTTCTCTTTTCTTTTTTTTTAACCCAATTTTTGAATTTTTTAACTTTAAAACGTTCCATATTAATTCATCACTTTTTAATTTTTAATCAGTCTTTTCTCCCTTTTTTTCTGATTCGGAAAAGTTGCGGACAAAAATATTTGCGGACTGTAAACAGGCTGAACAACGTTTTCGGGTGAGTTAGTTTCTTAGAGTGGAACAAGGGAAAATAGGGGAAGAAAATGAAAAGAATGGAGCCTCTAAAAAAGATTTTATTATTATTTTTTATCATTTCCGGATCTAATTTGTCCGCAAAATTTTCTGTCCGCAAATATTCGTTTCGTATTGATACATATATATTTAAATTTCTGCCTCTCCTTTGAACTTGCAATTTTTGGAACCTTTTTGTATCCAAATTGTGACCAAATCTGTGATCAATTTTGACCAAAATAGAGTTCCAAAAAATTTCCCTGAAAATCAGGCAAACATTTTCCGAATTCAAATTTGTCCGCAAATGTTTGTCCGCAAAAATTTGTCCGCAACATTTAATATTTTTTTTTCTTTTCTTTGTTTATGTTAGTTCATTTATTTTTTGACACTGGCCGGAAATCAAATTAAAAAAAAAAGAAAATAAAAAGGGGTTGATTTACCAAAATTAGTAATATATAGGTTAATTTGTAATAAGTTTAAAGTCTTTTGTTTACAATTTTTCAAGTACGTTTTCGGTACAACAATTTTTGTTTTCTTAAAATTTACCCGGAATTTGAAAGAAAAATAAAAAACAGAAGAAAATGGACTTTTAATTTATTAAAAAAAAATTATTTTTTTTCCGAAACATTAAAAAAAAATTTCAAAATTTTTTATCTCATCATGTTGAAAGAAAAATCATATGGAAGTATGTAAATACCCCAAGCAATTAAAAATAGATAACATTTAAGTATATTTACCAAAAACAAAATTGATAAATAAGATAAAAGTCCATTTTGCATGTAAAAATTATTTTTTCTTCCTTTTTTTCTTCCAAAAATTTTTTTTTAATTTTTCATTTTCTAAAGATTAGTAAGTCTGCTTTCCTTTTCATACCTAATTAATTATCTTAAAATTAATTTTTTAATTAAAAAAAAAGTTTTATATGTTTGGCGAATTATTTTAAAAACTTTTTCAAATTTTTCTGTGAATATTTTCTTAATTTCCTTTTTTTTATTTTATAAAACTTTTCTTAAAAATTGTTTAGAGTAATTATTCCCTTAATTTTCTCTGATATTTAAAAGATTTCCGTGAGGGGTTAAGTTAATTAAATAAGAATTCTAGAATGTTGTCTCGGTGGCTCAGTCGGTATTGCCTCTGACTTTCTGACTGGAGGTTGCAGGTTCGAATCCTTTTGGTTGCCAAACTTTTTGCAACTTCTCCAGATTTTTTTAAATTTATTTTTTAACCATTTATCTTGCAGATTCTTTGCATATGACTTTTTAAAACTCTAAAAAACCCTCGTGTTTTTTCTCGTGTTTTTTTTATTTCTCTTAAAGCATTTTAGTACGTTTTACACAATCTTATTTTTACAAACATTTGTTTATAATTCCCCCTATATATTTTTTTAATCAGATTATGTATATGTTTTATTTATTTTACACATTTTCTGGATTATAAATAGAGAGGAGAGAGAGACTTAATTTTTAGTATATAGAGGAGGAAGACATAACGCAATCACCTCTCTTTTGGTTTTTATGGCGCGGGGTTACTTTGGGCGCTTGCCTTAAATACTCTAATTTTTCTTTGCCAACACTTCAGTTTCTCGGTCTTCACAAATTTTAGAAAATTAAATTTTAGAAAATTTTTTTCGGAAAAAAACTGAAAAGCCCTTGAAATATTGTCCGCAAATGCAAATTATCACTCTAAGGGCAGCTGCGCCCTAACGACCCCACGCCTTAATATCCTAACACTTCCTCAACCTCCCCTAACATTCTACAAAAACCTTCCCTCATTTCCCTCATTTTTATTGTATAATATACTTTGTTGGGGGGTATTTTTTCTAACTGTTTTAAGGGAGAAGAGTGTTTTAGTTTAGTTGTTAAAGTCTCCCCCCATCCCATCCCATCCCTTCCCCCTCCAAATTGTAATCACATTTTTTTCAAACCCTCAAAACTAACTTTTGTGTGTGTGTGTGTTTATTTGTCCATTCCCAAATATAACATTAATAATTTTTTTTATCTCCTTTACTTTTCCTTTATTTTATCAACATCCTCCTTCACTTTTTAATTGCTTTGAAAAAAATTTTTTTTTAATTTTTGTGTGTCATTTCTTAAAATGACACACAAAAATATATTATTACTCATACAAATTTTTAATTTTTAAACTTTTTTTCAGCAAAAGTTTTATTAAATTTTTAATTATTTTCACTGAAGCCAGGGCCAGGCTCGTCAAAACAATTTAAGGTTTTTTTAAATAATTTATTAAAGTTGGGGGGGGGGAACGCTTATTTTTTGTCATTTCACTTTTACTAATTTTGGGAATTTTCGATGACTCATTCCTTTTAATTTTTAAAATGCTTAAAAATTATTATCAGTGTCTGCTTGTTTTTAAGGGTTTTCTGAGGTTATTTAATATAACAAAAAATTTTTGTTCCGAAAGGATATTTTGAGCACACGCCGGAAACCCCCAACCTAAAAAGCGTTTAACAAGAGGGTTTGGGGTGTCATTTGAATAAGGAACAAAAAATATTGACTCTGTGGCTAAGTCGGTAGTGCTTTGAACTTTTTGGTCGAGGGTCACAGGTTCGATTCCGGTTGGCAGCCAAACTTTTTCCTCTTCCATCAACTTTTTAAAAAAAGATTTTTACGTTTACTTTAATTTAAAAAAATTTTTTAAGGAGATGAAAGTCTTCGAAAAGAATGGGCCCTATATGTCTGTTTTAAACGATGATAACAACAATAATAAGCTTAATGGTGCACGTCATGTCTTTAATGATGGTGGAGGGGGTGTTGATGGTTATTGCAATAAGGAGGGGAATGAGGCTGGTTTTTAATTTTTTTTAAAATTTTTTTTTAATTTTCTTGGTGTTTTTGGATACTTTTAATCATTTTTAGTCCAAATCTTATTAAATAAGTAATTTCTTTCTTAAACTGATTTGTCTAAGAATTTTTTAGACCGTCTCCGTTTGACCCTAAAAATAGAAAAATATTTTTTGTTGATTCTATGTACCCTTGAAAATTTATTTTGTCCCCTTTTCCCCCTTTTTTCGATCAAAAAGAAAATTATATTTTTGTTCTTTGGCAGATCAACCACCCTCGGGGTTAACTATTATATTTTTTTTCTTAGACAAAAAATTTTAGAAAAAAATTTTTTCGCGCTCTTAAAATAAAAATATAAATCATTATTTAATCATATGTTAATCATCCTTTTCTTTATTTAAATTAATCAATTTATTTAAAAATTATTCTTTTAATATACTCGTCTTTAAACTAATAAATAAGAATGTGTTTATTTTCCCCCGACAGCACTTTTTCTGGCTATATTCCAATTAAAACAGAATTTTCTTTATATTAATAAATGGCGTGGTGTAAATATAAATTCTGATTTTGCTAGAGAAAATAAATAATTAAACTTTCCGGAAAACATTTGAATTATCAGAATTATTTAAATCAGAATTTTTAATAAAGAAAACACATGTTATTACACTTTCCGGAAAACACATGAGAATTTTCTAAATCAGAACTTTTTAAATATAAAAAATACAAAAAATTCTGATGTTCCGGAAAATACACCAGAATTATTTAAATCAGAATTCTTATTGTTAGATAAATAATATATTTACACTTTCCGAAAAACACACTAAATCAGAATTATTTAATAAAACACAGACCAGAACATGTATGAACTTTCCGGAAAATACATAGGAATTTAGTTTAGACCGGAAAACACTTTTTATTATAACTGCAATCAGAATTTAATTTTAGCCGGAAAACACAAACCAGAATTTTTTCTGATCTTAAAAACACACTTAATTCTGATTTATTTGTTTAAGTCATGAACAAACAGAGAAAAAGAGAACATGTATTATGTACTATTTCTATTGTTTACAAATAAGATTAAAAAAAACTTTACTGTAAACTTGTGAAATAAACACAAAAATACACTTTTACCTCTTCTCTCTCATTAATTAATTAATTAATTTTAATTTAAGAAGAAAAATATTTTTTAATTAAATTATGATCAATAAATAAATTAATTAGAGACACAAAAAATTAATTAATTCTCGTTTTTTGATTTTTCTTCACCTCCCTCACCCAAATTAAAAAAGTGTTTCTTCTTCCCATTTTTATTTTATAAACAAAAAAAATTAAATAATTTTTGCTACTTTTTTGCTATCAAAAATTAATTATTAATTAAATAACTGTGTTCATTTTTAGTGTATTTCTTCGCTTAATTTCCTTCTTTTTCTTAAATTAATTTTTATATAATTTTTTTAATTTGTTGCTTTCATCATCCAACAGTTATTTACTCTCTTCTATTTATCAAACACCTTAAAAATAAATTTTAAAAAATAAATTATGAATTTATTAAAAAAGAATAATAAACTTCAGAAAATGTTGGGGTCAATACAAAGGAAGCCTTCAAAATCTGTGGGTATCAAAGAGGATGTATCGGCAAGTTGGCCAAGTAGACAAACACTCTGTAAATTGATGGAATCTAGAGGGGCTGATACTATTTTGAAGGTTTTTTTTGGTTTTTTTTTTGGAATTTTTGAGTGATTTTTTGAAGGTGAATGAGGAATTTGGAGGAATTGAAGGACTTTGTGCAAAAATGGGAGTTGATCCAATTAAGGGATTGCCATCGGATGTTACTTCACCAGAATTGGCTAAAAGACGTGAAAAGTATGGACCAAATACAATTCCAAGTACAAAAGCAAAACCATTTTGGCGACTTCTTTTCGACGCTATCAAGGTATTTTTTTGGAGGGTTTTTAATATTTTTAAAAATATTTTTTGGACGGGGTTGTTTACACATTCTTTTTTGCTTGATTATTAAAAGTTGTCAACTGATAAAATAAAAAAAAAGAAACAAATAAAAAATAAGCTGATAATAAATAGTGAAGGATTATTAATTTTGGTACTTTGACAATTTTTTAAATTAGTATTACTTGCGGATTAAATTTGCGGACTTTTACGCGTTTAAAGAAATTTTTAATAAAATTTTTTAAAAAATTTTCAAATTTTTTTTTCAAGGATCCAACATTAATTATCCTGATAGTCGCAGGTTTCGTCTCTTTATTATTGTCCTTTGTCGAGCCTGGCCAAGGCGGAAGTGTTGTTGCTGTTAATGGAGGAAATAACAACAACACTAACAACTTTGGAGGGAATATGACAACAACAACAACAACTGGACTTGAAGGATTATTAAATGAGACTGAAACTAACAATAATAATGTTGCTAGAAGAGAAAGAAATTGGAATGCCTCAGCCAAACCTTTACCTGTTACTTTATCGAGTAAGAAAAGGGATTTTATGATTTTTTGTTCACATAAGTCTGCAAGGTTTATCTGGAGGACATACTGGAATGGAGCAAAATCGAATTCCTATAATCCCTATCTCCTCGGGTCCTGGATTTTTTCAGCGTGTCGTACGGGTCTGGATCTACATGATTAATCCTGTTTGTACCTTAGAACCTGGAATCTCGTGTGGGATCTCGTCCCGTGCTGCACTTTATAAGTCATATTATTCCGTTTATGAAAGAGAATGTTGTGCTTTTATAAATGGGCAGTATGACTTGCGGGCAAAATTTGCGGACTTTTGAGAGATTAAAAAAGGACCGATTTCAAAAATTTTTTTCAAAAATATTTTTTCCAATTTAAAGACTCTAATTTATCCTTAATAAAACCGCCGGACATATTAAATCAACAACAACCTAAAGAAGAGCATGAATCTGCATGGATTGAAGGAGTTGCCATTCTTTTATGTGTTGTTGTCGTGTGCCTTGTGACAGCAATTAACGATTACTCAAAAGAAAGGCAATTTAGAAGTAAATAAAAGTATTTGAATTATTTTTAAAAATTTTTATTTTTGCTTCAGATCTTCAAGCCAAAATTGAAACAGGCCAAAAATTTTCGGTAATTCGAGATGGTGAACCTATGGATATTCCTGTTTCTGATGTAAGTTTGTAAGAGGGGGATGAGACGGGTTATTTGAAACCACTGGATTTTTATTTTTTACCCGGAACCCGATCCGAAAAAATTTTTTTGAAAACCACACCAGAAACTAGACCTCTGATTATTTTCTCTGAACCCGACCCGACGCTTATTAAAATTTTTTTTTAATTTTTAGTTAGTCGTTGGTGACATTGCTCGTGTCAAATACGGCGATTTAATTCCAGCAGATGGTTTAATAGTTCAAAGTAATGATCTTAAAGTTGATGAATCTTCTTTAACGGGAGAATCTGAACATGTTACAAAAAGTTTGGAAAGGGATTTGGCTTTACTTTCTGGTTTTTTTTTTAATTTTTTCTTTCTAAAAATTTTAATTTTTCTTAGGCACATATGCAATGGAGGGAAGTGCAAAAATGGTAATTACAGCAGTTGGAGTCTACTCACAAACGGGCATTATAATGTGAGAATTTTTTAAATTTGAATAAATATTTAAAAAATTAATTTTTGGCAAAGCCAAAAATGCCAAAATTTTAAAAATGTCTGAAATTCCGCATTTTTTGGCGGATTTTATCAAAAATCCGCATCTTGAGTCCGCATTTTGAAAAAATACAAAAATGCCAGAAAATGTGTCGAAATGTCAAAAAAATTACAAAAAAATCTTTTTCAGGACATTATTGGGTGGTGGCCGTCCAGATATTTCCTCCTCCACAACAACTTCCTCCTCCTCTGATTCAGACACCTCATCATTTTCTAGTTCGTCTTCACATTCTTCTTCTTCTTCCTCCTCTTCAAATGATGAAAATATGGATGATATTCATTCAAAATCAATTTTACAAACAAAATTGTCTGCCTTAGCCCTTCAAATAATTTATTGTGGAACTAGTGTTGCTGTAAATTATTTTTTTATTTTTTTTAATTTTTAAAAAATTTTTTTGAAACGAAAATTTTCTCAAAAATTTTTTCTTTTTTGCGAATTTCAGAGAAAATTTTTTTGAAAAATTGTGAAAATTTTTTGAGAATTTTTTTGAAAAGATTTTTCATTTTTTTTATTTTTCAAAAAATTTTTTTCAAGGTTTTGGCTTTGTTAATACTCATCATTCCATATTGCATTAGAGAATATTCTGAAACTGGTTCTATTTTTGAGGTTTTTTAAAATTTTTTTTTGAATATTTTTTTTAACTTTTTTAGTTGGAACATTTACACAATTTTGTTAAATTTTTTATTATTGCTGTTACAATGTATATATTTTTTTTTAATTTTTTATTTAATTTTTAACTTTGAATTTTTTCTAGTTTGGTTATTTCAATACCTGAAGGATTACCATTAGCAATTGCTTTATCTTTAACTTATTCTGTTCGAAAAATGATGTTGGATAATAATTTGGTTCGTCATTTGGATGCTTGTGAAACTATGGGAAATGGTATAAATTAAATTTATTTAGTAGATGGAAAATAAAATTGGAACTAAACTTTCGGATTTCCTAAGTTTTTTCTGCTCCGGATAACCGTAACCATCAACACTAGCTTAGAAATACCGCGGCAACTATACAAGCCGTAATTAGATTGGTACTCGATTCCCCATCCCCACCGTACGTTGATTTTCTAAGGCGATTCCCCTACCACACTTTCTGATATGCTCCCACTTTCTGTCCCCACTTTTTCCCGTTTATCTGAGAAATTTTCCATGTTGGATCCATACTAGAGCTTCACCGTAAGTTCCGATTCCGGTAGGTCGGAAGTTCCTGGATTTTTTTGGTTTCGGTTCCTGATCCAGTCAAAATTTCAGTTCCGGTTCCGGCCAAATTTATGGTTCCGGTGAAGCACTAGTCCATACCCCAACTGTAACTGTTTTGTCTCATTTTTTTGATTAACTAATTTAATTTTAATTTAAACAGCTACAACAATTTGTTCTGACAAAACAGGAACATTAACAACAAACAGAATGACTGTTGTTCAATCATTTGTTTGTGGACGTCTTTATAATACAGAAAAATGCCAACCATCAAAAGGAGAATTACCTAAAGATGTCAGTTTACTTTTAAGTGAAGCAATAACTTTAAATTGTGCTTATAATTCAATGATTGTTGAACCAAAAAAAATTGGAGAACGTTTACAACAATTGGGAAATAAAACTGAATGTGGACTTTTAGGTTGGGTAAAACAAATTGGGGGAGATTATGATGAAATTAGAAAAGAATTCCCAGAAGAAAAATTATATAAAGGTTTGTGGAATTTGTTTTATAAATTGGGGGGTTTGGGGGGGGGGAATATTTGCGGACACATTTTTATTAAAAATTGGATTTTAAATTTAATAAGACCTCCTATTTACTTTTAAAAATTATTTATTAAGGATGTTTTTCAGAAACATCTTCAGTCTCAATATCCCTTAAATTCCTAGATATACCTTTTATAATTAGGGTTGAGGGCCTGGTTCGGTTCGAAAGATCGAACCGGGTCTCGAATTTTGGCCCGAAAAAGACTCGAACGGCCCGGTTCGCTAAAAATGAGACCCGATTTGAAAAATCCAACCTTACTCTTAATCACTCCATCCAAACCCTTGATACCTTCTTAATCCTCCCATTTATATCCTTTTTCTCCAAATTTCTCAATATTTTTCAAACCCACAGATATCCACTTAATTCACCCAAATCCCTTAATATCCCTCTTACTCCACCAAAATTTGCATAACTTCAAAAAAAAATAAAATTTTTTATTTCAGTCTATACATTCAATTCATCACGTAAAATGATGATGACCGTTATTGAATTGAAAAACAAAGATTCTGATGAATTAATAGGTTATAGATTATTCTGTAAAGGTGCTTCAGAAATTCTTTTAAATCGTTGTCAATTTTTTGTTGATTCAAATGGGGCTGTAGAAGAATTTAAAAATGAATCTAAAGAAAGTCTTTCACAACAAGTAATTCATAAAATGGCAGAAAATGGTTTAAGAACATTAACTATAGCTTATAAAGATTATATTTTGGATGGTGTTAGAAGTGCTACAGAGTCTGAAGTAAGAAATATATTTTTAATTTTATCTTTATTTAGTTTTTTTTGGGGGATTTTTCGAGGGGAACGTGGCCTCACAATCAGTTTAGGAAAAATATTTTATTCTTTTTTAACAATTTGGGAAGTTCCGACCTTATTGACAGCATTTACAAGTCTTTTTTTTGGGAAATCCTTAACCTCTGCCCAACCCAGAACTTCAATCTCCATTAGTGCACTATTTTGTCAAGTTTTATCTGTCTCCAACTCCAAGCAGTACTTGAGGGTATTGAGCGCGTTGTGGCTTCGGCCTTTTTCAAATCTCTTGGCTACGGATCCGAAACTAGCTCTTGAAGCCAAACCCGTCCATAATATCATAGTCTTCTAAATTTAATATTTTTTTACAGATCCAAATTCATTCTGAAGAAGATATTTGTTGGGAAAATGAGCCAGAAATAGCTTCACAACTTGTTGGATTGGCAATTTGTGGTATTCAAGATCCAGTAAAATTTTTTCAAAAAATTTTTTTTTAATTTTTATTTTTCTTGCAGGTCCGTGATGAAGTCCCCGCAGCTATTGCAAAATGTAAAAGAGCTGGAATAACTGTAAGAATGGTTACTGGAGATAATGTAATGACTGCTAGAGCAATAGCTATAAGTTGTGGTATTATTTCGCCTGGAGAAGATTTTCTTGTACTTGATGGAAAAGAATTTAATAAACAAATTAAAGATGAAAATGATAAAGTAGATCAAGCTAAATTTGATTTGGTATTTTTTTTTGAATTTTTTTTTTAATTTTTAAATATTAATTTTGGACCGGCACCTCGTGAAAATTCGAAAATAGTTTTTGTAATTTTGTGGATTAATTAAGTAATGAAAAAAGCAGATAACAATGGAGGTGGTT
Organism: Meloidogyne incognita; assembly: GCA_036172945.1. Classification (NCBI taxonomy): domain Eukaryota; kingdom Metazoa; phylum Nematoda; class Chromadorea; order Rhabditida; family Meloidogynidae; genus Meloidogyne; species Meloidogyne incognita. The sequence goes on from JARQAC010000003.1 coordinate 10,379,212, forward strand.
GGTGGGTCAGTTGGTAGTGTGTTTGACTCGAAACTTTTAAGTCACAGGTTCGAATCCTCTATGTGATTAATATTTTTTCCTTTGATTTAAAAGATCCAAAAAAAATTTTTTTTGGATTTTAAAATATTTTAAAAATTAAAAAAATAATTTTTTTTCTAAGATTTGGCCTCGTCTTCGTGTTTTGGCTAGAGCACAACCTACAGACAAATATATTTTAGTTAAAGGAATAATTGATAGTAAATTAAATCCGCAAAGGTTTTTTCTTAAAAAAAATTTTTTTAATTTAATTTTTACAATTTTTAAAGAGAAATTGTGGCAGTAACAGGTGATGGAACCAATGATGGACCAGCACTTAAAAAAGCAGATGTTGGCTTTGCTATGGGTATTGCTGGGACAGATGTGGCTAAAGAAGCTTCTGATATAATTTTAACTGATGATAATTTTACTTCAATTGTTAAGGTACTTTTTTCAATTTTTGTGAAGAAAATGTCCGTAGGATTGTCGGCAAAAATTTAAAAATTTTTTTTATCGAGAATGTCCGCAAATTTTGTCCGCAAAAATTTTTTTTTAAATAATGGGCACCTTTTTAATTCTAATTTTTTTCAGGCAGTAATGTGGGGAAGAAATGTTTATGATTCTATATCAAAATTTCTACAATTTCAATTAACTGTGAATATGGTAATTTTATTTTTTTTTAATTTTTAAAATTGAAAAATTAAAAAAAATTTTTTGGGAGATGTCCGCAAATTTTGTCCGCAAAATTATTTTTTTTGATTAAAAAAATTTTTTTAAAGGTTGCCGTATTAACAGCATTTATTTGTGCTTGTACTATTGGTGATTCTCCATTAAAAGCTGTTCATATGCTTTGGCTGGTAAATTTGAAAAAAAAATTTTTTTTTGGAATTTCCTTTCATTTTAGAATTTAATTATGGACACATTAGCCTCTTTAGCTTTAGCAACAGAAATGCCAACAGAAGAATTATTACAACGAAAGCCTTATGGACGCAAAAAACCTTTGATTTCTCGTACTATGGTATTTAATTTTTTTTGAATTTTTTAAACTTTTTTATGAGGTGACAGTTTGTCCCCAAAATTTCAAAAAAAAATTTTTTTTTGAAATTTTTGAGGGAGAAAATGCCTGCAAATTTTGTCCGCAATAAAATTTTTTATTAATCTTCTAAAAATTTTTTTTTCAATTTTAAAGATAAAAAATATTGGATGTCATGCACTCTTTCAATTAACAATTTTAATACTTCTCGTCTTTCAAGGACCTAAATTATTTTCAATTTCTTCTGGTATTGGTGCTCCTCTTTTTGCTCCACCTTCAGAACATTTTACTATTATATTTAATACTTTTGTTATGATGACGCTATTTAATGAAATTAATTCAAGAAAAGTACATGGAGAAAGAAATGTTTTTAAGGTTTTTTCGTTAATTTTTAAGTGGTGACATTTTGTCCCAAAAATTATTTTAAAAATTTTGTTGGAGAATTTGTCCGCAAATTTTATCCGCAAAAGATTTATTGTCCGCAAAAAATTTTTTTAAGGACATTTTATCCAAAAAAAATTATTTTTTCCAGCATCTTTTATCAAATCGAATGTTTTGTATTATTTGGACATCTACATTTATTGCTCAAATTTTAATTGTTCAATTTGGTGGAAAATGGTTTTCAACTGCTCCTCTAATCTTTAGGTTTTTTTAGTCAAAATTTTTTAATAAATTTTCTTTTTAGTCAATGGATGTTTTGTTTTGGATTAGGCGTTTTTGAATTAGTACTTGGACAGGTTTTTAAATTTTTTTTTTGAGATGACATTTTGTCCCAATCAGTCCCTTTGAAAAAAAAATTTTTTTTTCTACCCAAAATTTGAATTAAAAAAATTTTTTTCGAAACTTTTTTCGAACTAAAACCTTCGTAAAATATTTTAAAATTACTCTAAAAATTCTTTTGAAATTTTTTTATAAAATTTCAACTTTTTCCTCGGATTTTCCCTCAAGTTTTTTTGTTTTTTAAAGATTGTTGCATCAATTCCGTCAAAGAAAATACTTCCAAAATGGTTAACTTTCTATAGAGGAATTCCTGTCAAACGAAAACCTTCAAAAAATCAACAAACAAATTTTGGTGTAATTCAAAAACGTCCAATAAGTCGTGGATATATTTTGTGGGTTAGAGGGGTTGAATTAATTGGAATACATTATAAGGTTTTAATTTTGTTAAATAAATAAATTGAGAAAAATAAGGATATAAAATCAATTAGTCGTTGGTGTAGTGGTAAAGCTCTTCAGATTTTGGTAGACTTGTCTTGGTTCGACCCCCTGGGAGGTCAAACATTTTTCCCCTTCTCAAAGTTGTCATAAAAATTATTTTTTACGGTTAGAAATTTTTTTGAAAAATTTTAGAAAATTTTTTATTTGACTAGGATCCTTTATTAACGCAAATATTAAATAAAAAATCAAATTTTTTATTGAAGGTTTGTCGTAATCTTCATGAAAACTTGATGTGTCGTCGATTGGGACAGACTGCACCAAAAATGACTGCTGAAGCTGCAGAAAAGTGGCGTCAATTATATCAACATTATAGACATCGAAAACATGCCGAAAAAAGTTTTTTTTATTTTGATTTTCTAATCTTAATTTTTTTTTCCGCAAAAAATTTGCGGACAAAAAATTTTTCCGCAATTAAAAAAAATTTTTTTGAAGGAAGACGAGAATCCAGCAATTCTTGTAATAATTTATCACCAACATCAAATATTCCTGGTGATCCTGGAATTCAAACTTTGTATGGTTCTACATCCCAAACATTGCCTGCAACTGCAACAACACCAACAACACGTCGTTTACATCGTTTAACACGTCGATTTATGATGCATCCAAAATCAGTTTCTATCGATGGGAATGATAATAGAAAAGAGGTTTTTATGTTGTTTTTAAATTTTGGCCAGAAAAAAATTTTTTTGTCCGCAAAAATTTGCGGACAAAAAAATTGTCCGCAACTATAGTTGCGGACAAATTCCCAAGCATTTTTAAAATAATTTTTTTTAGGAAAATATTAAAAAGAAGGGTTCAGCAACAACAATACCAACAACAGCAACAACAACCTTAAAACTTTGTGGTGAGCAAAAATTTGATGGAAATGGTGAACAATCGACAAGTACAATTGAAGGCAAATAACATTAATTAAAATTAAAAAAAAAATTTTATTCTTCTTATTGGCAACCAATTTTTTTCCTTTCAAATTTTAACAAGGTTTTTTGTTTTAATTTTTAAAATTTTTTTAGAGACGCCCGGAACCCTTGGTTTAGCTTAAAAAAATTTTTTGGGGAGAGAGGAAGGGGGGGGTTACTCTTTGGGCCCGGGTTTATTAGTATATCCCGGGTCTCTTTGTTTTCTTATTGGCAGTCTTTTTTTTTCTGATTTCTGGTCCTGTGCGTCTCTAATAATTTTTTTCTAATTGGTTGTTCTCCTTCCTCTTTTTTAATCTTCCCCTTTTTTTGAAATTTTTATTTTTTAAATTTTCTTGTTTTTCTTTTTTTTAATTTTCTCAGGTTGTTTATATACTTAAACCTTTTTTTCTTCTTCTTTTTTTTTTTGCCTTGCCAATTTTATTCACTTAAATTTTTATAATTTTTTTTTCGAGTAAAAAAAGTCTCGGTTCCAAGAAATTAGTTTCTAGAAAAAATTCCAAAATAAATTTTTTTTTCTCGCGAGTTTTATTTCTCATAATCTTTATTTTAACAAGAACCGAGACTTGCGCTTAAATTAAACATATTTGTGTAAATTTAATTTTTACACAATTACACACAAATTTTGTTGTAGTTGTGTAATTTGTGTGGCATTCCTTTAAAACTTGTTATTTTTATAGCCTTACAATTAGAATGTATATATATTTTTTTAAAATTTTTTTAAAAAAGAATTTAGGCATCTTTTTAATCCTATTATTCACTTAAATAATTTATTAAACTTTAAATAAATTAAAATTAAATTACCGTAATGTTTATTTCTAAATCTTTAAAACAATACACAAAAGCTAAAGAAAATGAGGAAAATATTTAAACAAAATAATGATGGTGTCGTTCTTCCAAATTATGCGCTGGAGGTAAATCTAAGTCTATGCCAGCTGGAGAACCGTAAACAGTAGAAGAAGGATGATATATATTTCTAGGCAATGTAGAACCATGATAGGCGGAAGCGGCTAAAAATTAAAAGTTTTGAATTTTTTAGTTTTTTATTCTTTAATTTTACAACTTTATAAAATTCCGGGTAATCGAAAAAAAATTATTTAAAAATTTTTAGAAGCTAATTTTGAAGGATAAGTGAACTAAAAATGTAATAAAGATGAAAAGAGAGTAAAAGGGACCTGAGAGGATTCGAACCTTAATAGGTAAAAGAGGTGAACCTACACTTATACCACTACACCCTAACCACTTACATCGGGAAAACAAAAAAAAAACGATTTTAAATGAAATTAGTAAGGCAGTTTAATCTTGTATTCCGCATAACCGAATTACATAAAATTAATAAAAAAAAATTTGGATTACCCGCAGATGCCGAAGACATTATTCTTTGTTCATCTTCAATTTCTGCATCTTTAATTTTCTTTCTTCTATGGCTCATTCCATAACGAATTAACGCCATTAAACAAATAGAGATTATAAGTACAGTCATTATGGTTACTTTAAAAAGGAAAATTAGCCCCAAAAAATAGAGTTGGACACGACCGGATAATTTTTACATTTGAAAGGTCAAATAGAGAAGAATAAGAGATTTTGAATATCAAAATTCTAAATTTAACCGGTCGTGTCCAACCACTAAAAAGTAAAAAAAAAACCCAAAATAATCCATCCAACAAGTGAAAGTGCTGTTCCAACAAGAGGCATTGGCTCGACTGTCCCTTCTTGTGATGGGCAAAAATCTAATGCCCTGAGGGGAGTTCCTTCTGGAGGGCAATTGTTTGGACTGGGTCCACAAGCAGCTACACATCCTGGTTTATCTTTAAAAAAATTTTAAAAAATTCCAAATAAAACCCCCCCCCCCTCCCCCCCCAAACCTATATCAATATCCAAATTGTCTCGTAACATTTGTCTAAACCATTCTAATTTGGAATCACAAAGCCAAGGATTTTCTTTAAAAAAATTTTTTTGAATTTTATTAATTCAAAAAGAAGCATACCTCAAGCATAAATTACACGTCTATCATCACTTGTTGGTTCAAAAGTTCCTTCAAAAGTATCCATAGGTAAAGTTTGGAGAAGATTGTAACTAGAAAATAGGGAATATAAAATGCCCTAAATGTTCTATTCTAATAGAAGCCCCAATTCCAAAAAAGCCCACTCAATTAGGCTCCATTTCCAATAGAAGCCCGGCTGCCCCTGGCTGCAATAGAAGTCCAAGTCCTATTAGACCACTAAAAAATGCCCTGGACTTCATTAAAATATTCACTGAAAAAAATAAAATTTCAAAAAAATAAACCTAATATCCAAATGTCTAAGCGCTGGTAAATTAGCAAATGCTTTATTTTCAACTTGTTCTAGTCTATTTCCTTGTAAATCCAAAGAATACAATTCTTGAAGTCCTTGAAACATGTCACTACGGATTCTTAAAAAATTTAAATTTTTAAAAATCATTCATAATTAAAGGTTGTTGGTTCGGAACCGAAGAGAAGGATCGAAATTCTTTAGTTGGGTTCTTCAATTCTTCTGCCCTGTCCAAAAATATCCAAAAATTTTCCAAAAACCGACAACCCTTCTATTTACAATTTAAGAAAACCTGGTTAATCTATTTTTGTTTAGTACAATTGCTTGAATTATCGGAGTTCTTTGAAATGCTCCAGGCTCTATTGTGTCCTAAAAATTAAAAAAAAATTTTTAATTTATTTTAAAAAATTTAAAAAAAAACCACAGCCGCTTCAGACATTTCCAAACGCATCAAATTTGGAGTATGCACAAAAGCATTCGTAGGAATTACAGAAATTGGGGTCTCTCCAATTCCAAGAGTTTTTAATTCGGGAATAAATCTTTAAAAAAAATTTTTTTTTAATTTTTGCGGACAATATTTGCGGACAAAAAATTTTGTCCGCAAATATTTGCGGACAAAATAAATTATTTTAAAAGTTAAAACCTAAACATTTCTGACGACCAAGCAGGAAATTTATTTCCAGTCAAATAAAGATATTCAAGTTTTGGAACGTGTTGAAATGCTTGTGGGACAATAACAGATAAACCGTTGAATTCAAGTGATAAAGAACTTAGCTGTAAAAAATAAAAATGAATTTGGAAAAATTTTAAAATACCTGAGGAAAGTTTAATGCACTAATAGGCACGTCTTTTATCTAAAAAAAAGATTTTTTTTAAATAATTTTAAAAAGAAAAAAGTTGATTGGATTCAAAAAGAAATTTGCGGATGATTTTTGCGGACATTCCACGTATTTTTTAAATTTATTTAGATAATAGTAACCCCAAATTTCTCAACTTTTAACAACCAAGGATGCCACAGGTTGAGAAAAAAAAATCGAATCGCGTTTCGGGTCTAAAAAAGTCCGGGGTAGTTGAGAGGGTTTAGAGGGGAAAGAGAGAGGTAGACGGGTTTCGGGTCGAGTTTCAAAAATTTCTTGGGGGTGTTATCGAACCAAAAAAGTCCGGATTTCGGGTATTGGACAACCCGTTACATCCTGCCAACACCCCCGTTACATCCTGCCAACACCCCCGTTACATCCTGCCAACACCCCCTCTCTAAAAAATCAAAAAATATTCCTTACCATATTTAATCCCAAATTTAAATTTTTAAGTGTTTCTTTCTGAACAGATAAAGCACTACTTGGAATCATTGTTAACTGATTTGTTTCCAAACTTAATTCTTGTAAATTTTTTAAAGGTGAAAAAACACTTGATGATCCTTCATTATTTTGTTGTAAAGTTGTTCCAAATGATTGGTCTGTTAAATGATTTGCTCTCAATTCTAATTTTAATAAAGTTTCTCTGCTTAAAAATTCTGCAAACAAATTTGTTGGTAATTGAGAAATTCCGTTTTTATTTAGATAAAGTTTTCGGAGATTTCGAAGTTGGGAAAGGCTTGAAAACTTGAAAAAAAATATTTAAAAATAAAGTAAATGTTTTCCACATGGGTGGAGATACCTTTTATTAGAAATGGACTCCTATTGGAAATGGACTCCTATTGGAAATGGGTTTTAGATGTGTTTCTATTGGAGATGTGTTTCTATTGGAGATGGGCTTCAAATAAGGCGTGGACTTTTATTGGAGATGGGCTCCTATTTGAGATGGGTTTCCGGGCTTCTACTGGAGATGGATCTCCAAGAACCATCTCCAAACATTTGCTTCTAATAAAACATTAAACAGCATTAAAAAATATTTAAAAAAAACACCTGTGTGCCAATCTGTGAAAGAGAATTTTCTGACAAGTCCAACTCCACAAGAGAATCAATCAAATTTCCATTAAAAGCCCCATCCAAAACATGTGAAAGAGTATTTCGATTTAATACAAGACGAAGAATCTTGGAAAAAAAAATTTTTTTTCAATTAAAAAATATTCAAAGAAAACATACAGTCCACCCATAAAAAGCATTTGAAGGTAAAGAAGGCAATGCAGTATCCAAAATACTTAGAGAATCAATTGATAAATGTCTGGCAGGTTGTGCTGCCCTTAAAGCATTTTCTAAACTGCCAGCCTTTTCACAAATAATAGCTATCGGTTCATATATTGAGGGGGCACATCTACATGGGGATTGTAATGTTGGACACTGGGCATTTGTTTGGAAGAGAAAAAGAGTAAAAATTAATATTCTAGTGATAATTCCGGAAGGTTTGTGTCTATTTCCGGAAAGATGTTTATTAATTATAGAAGCTTTCTTTATCGCTCTAAAAGTGTAGCCTTTCTTTCCGGAAATGTTGTCTATCCTTTCAATAATGTTGCTTCTCATTCCGGAAAAGTTCTGTCTATCTTTAAAGTAGTGTAGTGTTTTTCCGGAAAACTTTTCTCTCATTAAAGGTGTTGATTTTCCGGAAATGTTGTCTGCCTTTAAAGCAAAGTAGTAGTATTCCGGAAAGCCTTTCTCTCACTTTAAATTTATGCTATATTTTCCCGGAAATGTTGTCTAGAAATATTTCTGTCGCTCATCTTTTCTCTAACTATTTCTGCTGAAACTTTCCGGAAACTTTCTGTGTCTGCTTCCAGAAATGATTTGTTTTGTTGTTGTGTCTCGCACAAAAATATTCACGTAATAATATAATTATTTTTAAGACAAAAAATAATAATTTTTTGTGTGATCAAGTCAAAAAAAAATACAACAATTGTAGATCAATATATACAAGAATGAGGGTAAAGAATGAGTAACATATTTTTGTATATTTTTTAGTTTCTTTGTTATATACTTAATGTTGACTAAGCCGTTATATAGTTTTTTTTTAAGGGTGAAGATTGCGGATGAGCTATAATGGAAGAGCGATTGGCCAAACAAAGGAAATGAGAGAGAGGTGACCGGTTTTATTCCTCTCCCTCCCATTTCTCCCAAGTCTAGATAAAATTTGTGAGGATGAGTGTGAAAAAGAGAGCGCGAATATTATGCTAAAGTAAAAATAGAAGAGAGTAAAAGAGAGAGAGAGAGAAAGTTATCCGGTTGCAAAACCGGAAATAGAGCATTTTTGTATTAAAAATTATAAACTTTCCGGAAGTTTTATGTCTGCTTCCGGAAAAATGTAAATTAATTATTGAAGCTTTTCCATTCTAAAAGTGTAGTGAAATGATGAGAAAATGAGTAAAAAATGCTGGTAAAATAATTGTTTGCATAATAAACTTATTGTTGCTTATTTTCTAAAGAGCAGACAAGCAACAATCGGATTAATAATAGGCCAAGTGTTACACTTATTTTTTTTCAAGAAGCAAAAAAAGTAAGAAAAAAATCTTTTGAGGGGTCTTCTTTTAGAAATTTTAGAAAATTAAAAAAAAATTTTTTTTATCTTTTTTGTTCATCTACAATCTTCCCCTCTTTCATTATTACCCTTTTAAGTGACCCTCTCTTCTTTTTTCGGCATTTCATGGTTATTATTGAATTGGCATATGGTTATGGACACAAAGTGATGAATTACAATCTTTCTCGGCTTATTTTCTTTACTTTCCTTATTTTTTTATTTTTCCCGATTTTATAAATTATATCGTTATGCAATTTGAAGGCGCCAAATTTTTTGCCTCTTTTTAAAAAATTGTCAAAATGGCGGGAAATGATGAGAAGGAAATAAAAGAATAATAAGCCACATCAATTGGACAAATAACAAAAAGATTTATGGTAACCAGAACTTAGATTCAGAGCTGGATGTGTGCCGTTTAGTCTTTCGTCTTAAGCCGAATTTTCGCTTTTTTTTAAATCAGTTTTTACATACACCTAGTTCAGAGAGCATAGAGTTTCGTTATTCTAGAGCCGTTAATTCAGCTTTTTAAGAGGAATTTCGAACAGATTATAGAACGATAGTAATGACAATAAAAAAAGAAACATTGAACTTATAATTAATAAACACTTATTTGTTTATAAATCCCACCTAAAGACCAAAAAAAAGTTCTTATTTGGCCATAAGTTTTCCAAAATTTCAAACTCGTTCATTCTTACTTCTGGTTCAAACAGTCAAAGAAGTTACCCAAAATATCAATCAAAACGAGTTTATTCCAAAGTAGGGTGATCTTCTGAATTAAGCTTTTAAAAAAGTCAGTCTATGTTTATTTCCCTCCTTAAGCTTCCACCCTTCCTAAGCTTTTTCCTTCCCACCCATTTTTAACTCACCAAAAATGTGACTACTGTAAATTTTGCCATAAGGAGGGGTTGCTTTTTAAACAAAAAATAAATACTAATAACTAGCTTCTCCTCTACTTGGCATTATCTTGGAATTATTTTTTCTCTCCAGCTCATTTAAAAAGTCAACTAATTCGGCAAGGATTAAAAATAATATTATAAGGACAAGGCTTACCCTTAAAAGAATTTTAAATTCCTTGTTCTGATCCCCCCTGTGGATTAGATATATCAAAAAGAATTAGAGAAAGGATTATATCTAAAAACTGTTCACGCCCTTTTTCCCTCCCAAAAAATAAATGTTTATGCCTAATTCACCAACATCTTCAACTTTTGCCCCTATCAGTTTTTGGGAAAATCCACCACCTTCACAACAACCCCAAGATTATGAAATGATGTTAATGAGGATACCACCACCCCCACCACCTTCAACTACAATAACAACTCCAACTTCAATTCCTTCTTATACATCCTCAACATTTTTTGGCGCCGCAACAACTTCTTTAGGTTATTTAACATTTTCAGCTTCTTATCCTTTTAATACTCCTCACAACTACAATAATTTTGTTTCTAATCATGATTTTATTCAACCTCCTTCAATTTCTTCTAGTCAACAACAACAACAAACATTTAACCCTCCTAATAATAGTCATTTTCACCCAACAACAACAACACAGTTTGGCTTACCAAATCCCTCATTAAATTCCTCCTCAATTTCCTCATTTAATCACTCATACCTTTCACCCCTAGAATTTTGTAATGATTTAATAGATTGTAGCAATAACAATTTTGATGGAGTCAAATTAAATTCAATAAAACCAACAATTCCGTTAATTGGGAATGGTAAGCTTTTTACTAAACTCTAATAAACTCATATCCGTTCCCTTTTTTAATAGTAACTTCAAATCAAACCAGCAACTTTACTAACATATCCCCCATAATCCCAAATATAAATGAAAGGAAGGCTAAAAGAATGAATTCTAGTATAACTCCCGTAAAAAGTAAGTCTTAGAAAAAATCTCTGGAGAATTCTTGGAAATCTAAGAAAAATCCAGAACATCTTAGAAAAAGCTTAGAATCTTAGAAAAATCCTTGGAAATTTTAGAAAAAAATTTTTTAAGAAAATGAAAGATCTAAGAAACCCCGACAGAAATCAGCTTCAACAAATTTACAAAAAACAGAAATTAAATATGAAGGGAGCAGAACAACAACAACAACAATATCCCAGGATTTACCAAAACAGCGGAGACAGCGAACTCATTTTAGGTGATTTAAAAATATTAAATCTCAAAAAAATTTTTAGTACCCATCAATTAAATGAATTAGAAAGCTTATTTGCTAGAAATAAATATCCAGATGTTAGTAATAGAGCAACTATAGCTCGAGCTATTGGATTGGCTGAACAATGCATTCGGGTAAATTTTGAAAAAAAAATAAGTTGAAAGTAAGAGAAATAAGAAAAACGCCCGAAAAATTTTTTAAAAAATTCCTAGAGGCTTAGAAAAAAAAAATTTTTTTTAGAAAAAGAAACAAAAATGGCTAATTAATTTAAAAAGAGAGGTGAAGAGTAGGGGAGAGAGAGGAAAAATTAGAAAGTAAACACCCAAGGGGAATTAGATAACCAAGTTTTAGGACAAAATAAACATTGTGCTCTTATTTAAAAAAATTAATTTCACTCTAAAATTAAAAAAAAATTTTTTTAATTTCAAAAAAAGGTTTGGTTCAAAAATCGAAGAGCAAAATGGCGTAAAAGAGAAAAGCCGACAAATTTAAATAATTATTTACCTCCAAGATTACAAAATAGAATAAATATAATTAAACAAGTATTAGAAACAAATAATCAACAAACAATTAATAAACAAATAAAACAAGAAAAAGAAGAAGAAACACAACAACAACAACAACAAAACACTTATGAATGGAATATTAATGGATAACAACAATAACAATAAACGAACAAACGAACAAAAACAAATAAATACACACTAATTTTTAATAGCCGGCAAAACTGACCCGAATTTGTGAGACCAACCGGTTTCTACTGGATTTTTCTGAATTAATCCGGCTCGGGAATAATCCGGTGATCATAAAAAACCACTGATTTGCGACCAGATCGATTTCTCCGGAGTCAGATCGGACTAGAAGCCGGACCGGATACGGGCAGATTTTTAAGTCTCTCTAACCCGGTACAGAAAATAATCTGGAGATCGAGGAAGAAACCCTGGATTTGGGACACAACTCAAGAAAAATCCGGCGCAGGACTAATTTTTAAGACAGACTTTTTTAAGTCTCATTTAAACTCTAATTTAAAAAATACCAGAAAAATGTAAAACTTTTTTATTGAAAAAGTATAAAAATTTTTATATTTTTTGAAGTTAAAATTAAATGTATAACTCTAAAATTTTTAGATTTTAAAACATGCAAAAAGGGATATAGGTACTAGAAGATTTAAAGAAAAAAAAATATAAATGGGACAGAAAAAAACAGAAGAGATCTGTAACTAGATTATATAAGAGATATATTTTTATTGCCGACAAGGATGACAAAAAAATTTTTTTTTAATTAAAAAGAAAAGGTGAATAAAATCGGACCTCAATTTTACGTGCACACAAAATTGGAGCTGAGAAAAAAAAGTCGGGTCCTGATTCGAAATGTCCAGGTTTCGAGTAATCCAATCCATTTCTGATACACAAACAAGCATGGGCCAGGTTCAGAAAAAAAGTCGGGTTTCAGATTGGGTTTTCAAAATTATCTTTGGATCGGGTTTCAGGTAACCCCCTGGTACACAAACACATCTAGGGATTGAAAATTTTTTTTGTATGTGTTCGAAATCAATAGTATTCAGAATCTAGTGTAGCGTTTTTAAGACAAATCCCCCAAAAAGAAGTACCGTAAAAATTAAGGTTTATCAAATTGTGAATGTGAGTTTAAGTAAAAACGAGGTGGCCGATTTTATTAATATTCGAATAAAAAAAATTTCTAAAGATATTTAAAAAATTTTTTTTGTCATCCATTAAAGTCGTTTTTCTTAAGGTTTAAGACAAAAAAAAAGAAAAATAAAGTGAGTTAGAATTATTGTAAATAATTACACTTTTTTTTTGTTCTTTTCGGGCATTTTTTTAAATTTAAATTTAAAGATGAAGTGTTTTTTGATAAAGCTGAGATGCTTCTTTAAGCGAAAGGTATGAGAAGGCAAAATTTTGAATTTCGGACCGGACCGTCTAGAAAAAAAGAATTTTTTTAGAGGAAAAAAATATGGGAAGGAAAAGGGCAAGAAAAAAAATATTTTTTTTTAATAAAAGAAACCCACCGAAACATCAAAGTACCTCAAATCAAGCAAACCATTAAAAAACATACAAACCATACGAACTGAGAGAAGAAAAATTTAGATTTAAGATCTTGATTAATAAAAGAATATGTCATAATACCAAACGTCGTCAAAATATCAACACCCCCCCCCCCTCCCCAAGACGCCGAAATATCATAAATCAGCCTTCACGCTTGTTGAAACAAACTTGGCTAGTGTTTGGGTATACCTACTACATATGGTTGTTATTTTTCACGGTCTGGTATTTTAGGGGCTTTTGAGAGTTTGGTATTTCGTCATTTAGTAATGAGAAAAAAAAATAAAAAAGAAACCTAAACGATCTGTTGCCAACCCATTAGAAGTTGAACCATTATCGCAAGACAAGATACAAACAGAAATAAATTTGTGGAGAAAATCATTAGGAACTTTTATGTCCTGGAAAAACAATTTTTTAGACAAAAAAAATTTTCAGATAATCACAGGGTTCAATATATGCTAAAAAATTCTTTTTCAACGTGACCAACTATAATCTTACAATTACCCTCATAAAAAGGATTCATCATTCTACAACCGAATTAAAGAACCGGCGATCCATAGAAGGAACTACAGGGTTTTTAGTTCTGTCCCAGATACCCGAAAATTTCCCAGGAACCAACAACCCTACCCATAAACATTAATTATTTAAAAGAAAACCTTATATTCGCAAAGCTGAACAAATTTATTAATTGCCACTAGAACAGAAACATCAATATTCATATTTAACAAAATTTCTACACTTGAACGATAATTTGATGGTTCATACAATAATTGATATACAAGCAAAATTCCAGCTAATTCAGGTTCATACTGAATAAAATCGAGCAACTTTAAAACAAAAATTAGACATTTTTAGCAATTTTAACTAAAAAACCTGTTCTGATGAATGAGAAAAAAGTTCCGGATTTTCTTGAAGAACACTTGTAAGATGGCGAGCTTCTGCTCGATGAAGTGTTAAACCGCTTGAAATTCTTTTTAATTGTTTCTCTATACTATAAAAAATAAAATTTGATTTTAAAAAAGAAAAAAAGATCGAAAGGAGGATGGTTTACCCAACTATTATAAGAAAAAAAAGGGGAAAAATCCTGCTAGCTAGAACGCTTACATTAATAGGATGGGTTTAACAATTAAAATAGAAGGTGAGCGAGTGCCCTAGTTTAATATAGCAGCTCAAATCAATCGGCAGAGGGTTGATTTTAGACCGAAATGCTAGCGAATGGTAATCGAAAATGCTAACGAAAAAAAAACAAGCGAAAAAAAACAAACCAAGAAACTGACAATGAACGTGACGCCGATGTTGAAGTTGCATTTTGTTGAACTGCAGGAAGAGGTTGTTTATTTTGTTGTTGCTGTGCTGCTGCTTGTTTCTGTCCTGGAACAGTTGGTTTTCCTTCCAAATCTTTAAATTCCAAAACCATTTCTTTTGGGACCTAAAAAAATAATTTAAAAAATATTTTTCGAATTAAAAAAAACCTTTCTCCAAAGGATTGGGTCAAAAGCATTATATTGACATCGTTCAAAGGTTCCACCAATTTCCTTTGGAGGAGCGAAAAAAGCTGCCCTTTGAAACCATAAACGTTCAATTTTGTGAAACCGCCAATCACGCGCGTATCTGAAAAAAATTTTTAATAAAAAAAATTTAAAGACACTATTCCGTATCCCTACGCTTTTTGCGGATTTTTTTTTCAGAAAGGTAATGACTATGGAGGGGAATAAAGGGGGAAAAAGTTTGTCCGCAATAGAAAATGTCCGCAAAATCCGTAGTAACAGATTAGTTGCGGACATTAAAAAATTTTTGCGGATAAAACATGCGGACAGTAAAAATTTTTCTTTCCCACTACCAAAACAATTTAAAAAAACAAACAACTCAGAAGCAGCAGCAACTTGATAAACTTCGCCAGGGCAGTTATAGAAGAGATAGAAAAGAACATCCTCGTGAAGCTTATTTAATTTAATATTTGGTAATTTTTCTCTGATTGTAGCATTTGTCAAATAAACATCGGGTACTTTTGCATCCAAGTCCTGAATTCGACAAGAAAAATTTCCCCATGGACCTCCAAATGTTTGGAATAAATTTTTCCTGAAACGAGAAAAATGAGTAAAAATAATTTAGAAAAGATCGAACTTGTTTAGTTTTTGTACACTTTACTACCCTGGATGGCCTTCCTACAATTTAAAAAACGAAAGCAGAAGGGTCCATAAAAGTGGAATTCTGGGGAAGGCGCCCCCCCCCCAAATGGACAAAGTATAGGAGTCGTCAAAAAGCTGGTGTAAAAAACACTCGCATCGCTGGAGTCAACGATTCAATAATAGGCCTATTCCTTGTGAATAAATGGGGCGTGTACCTAAACTAAACAAGTTCAAAAATTACTTTGAAGGGTTCAAATTCAATCCCAAACACGTCAAATCTTGACCTAAGGCGAGTCCAGTTATTGACGGAGAGTTGTCTATTGTCCTCAAAAATGAAAGCAATCCAGCCATACCGAATCTTTAAAATTTAAAAAAATTTTAAAACTATTTTAAATCACTCAAGCTGGTTATTAAGCATTCCAGGAAGAATGTTTGTAATACGGCCTGTAAAAAATTTAAAAATAATTTTGTGAGGGAAAGGAGGGAAAATTGACGTTTAGAAGTCCCATTTTTTCATCGCCAAATTTTCTCCTATTAATATACAGAATTTCAGACTTCGTTTCTTTATTCCCTCCCAATTCAAGTTTTAGTATTTTACAATCAAACAAAAAAAGATTGCACCATTCGAAAATAAAGGATAAGAAGTCCGTCATTTTAAGGGAAAAATTGGGAAAAAAAAGTTCTTTCTTTTAATCAAAAGAAGAAAAATACCATCCGGATGTATTTTCATTCCTGCATTTTCTAGTGCTTCCGAGGATGTTGGACCATTTTCACGTGCCCATTTTTTCATCGCCAAATTGTTGTTGACATTTGTGGAGGAGGTACTTTTCTGTAAAAAAATAAGCAAAAAATATTTAAAAATTAAAAAAACCTGTGTTTCTTGACTGCCATGTCCCATAGAACTCGCCAGCACAGGGAAGTCATCATAATTAAACATGAAGAGCTTAATTGTTTAGCATAAAAAATCTTAAATCAGTCATTTATTATTAAAAATTTAAAAATTAGAACAATAGATTAGAAACAATTGACCTGACTAGAACAAAATTAGAACAATTGACCTGACCTTCTGGGTCTTGACTTCTGGATTTTGACCTTCTGAGTTGATCCCAATAAATTAATCCGCTTTTAGAAAAAGATTTGTGGCATAGTAATCGCGCCATAGTGGGCTTGCGCCATAGTAATCGCGCAGATAGTGGCCCGCGCCATAGTGTCCGTGTCCCGAAAAAATATTGGCATTAGTGACCGGCACCGGACCGGATCCGGCCGGATTTTTCCGGAGTCCGGGTCCCAAATCCGGGTTTTTTCGAAATTTCCGGATTAAAACCGGACCGGATTAATCCGGAGAAATCCGGCCGGATCCGGTCCGGCTCTAGATGAAAATCCGGAATCCGGATCCGGGTCCGGCAAATTTCGAGCACCGGATTTGGGATTTTATCGGTTCCTGGATTTACCCAATTTTCTTGTATTTTTTTATAAAAAAGGATGATTTTTGACCCTTGTCTATATGAAATTCGAAAAATTTTCGCCTGCGGCGCTGAAAAGGGAAAATTCTTCTTTATTGGCCTTACAAAATTGGAGACGTAAGGACGACTGAATCCACATTGGATATACCTCAACTGAGTTTCAGTATGAGACCAATAATAGCGTTGGTAAGGTTGGTAACAATTGAATTTTTTAGCCTAAGGCATTCCAAAATTCTCTAAATTTTCGCCTTCGGCGGTGAAAAATGGAAGAAATCCGGCTTAATGGCCTTCAAAATTTTTCAAAATTTTCGCCTGCGGCGCAAAAAATGGACGTATTCTGACTTAAGGACCTCCAAAATTCTCAACATTTTCGCCTGCGGCGCAGGGAAGAGATTTGAGAGTAAGAGGATCCTTTAAATCCTTGGAGGAAATATTGCTCCTTGGACTCCGAATGCTCAAAAATTGGCAGGTCAAATTCCAAACACGAATTACTTTATTTTCCAAACTTAATCTCGAAAAATCCAGAAAATATCCCCCATAGCCTCCAAAATCCTTAGATACCCCCTAACAACATTTTAACACATAAAAGACACATACCGTATTTTTCCCAATAGAAGTGCGTACGCTTCTATTTTTCAACCTCCCCGTAGACTGCGCTTCTATACATATGTAACTGCGCTTCAAATGGGATGTGCGCTTCTATTGGGAAAAATACCGTATGTATATTACAAGATTTTAACACAAAAATTAATGAAAAATTTTTTTTTGAAAAATCCGGAAAAAAACCGGAGTCCGGTCCGGAATCCGGATAATTTCTGCCGGACTCCGGAAATTATTTTTACCGGATTAAAACCGGACCGGATTTATCCGGAAAAATCCGGCCGGATCCGGTCCGGTTCAAGTTGCAAATCCGGAATCCGGATCCGGTTCCGGAAAAATCGATTTTGCCGGTCACTAATTGGCATGTAAAGTTTTTACATTATGAAAATTTTACAAAAAGAAATAATAGCTATAATATTTTTTATTTTGTCGAATGTCATTTTGTCAACTCTTCTCTTATTGTAAAATGTCATGGCGGACATTTCGTCTAAAAACCGGAATCGGAATTTGTCGAGAATTTCGGATTATTCTTGTGCGACCCTCCCAATTTCTTTTTCTAATTTCGACTTTTGACACTCCATTTTCAGCGTTTCTACTATTTTCTTATTTTCAGTTAAACAATGAATCCAGACAAATGCCTCCCGTCGAGCTCTTGCCAAGCTGTTGGATTGCCGAATGCATTTTCAGAAGATATTGAATTTAAGGTTTTTTAACTTTTAGAAATGATTTTAAAATAAAAATTTTAGTCACAACCGCCGTCTACAGATATTCGTGTTCAACCATACATAATCAATGCGCCTACTTCAATTGCTATCCGTCGTCTTTTTGAAGAACTTAATAATTTACGCGAAGCTCCTTTAAAACAGTTAGTTTTATTTTAATTTTCTTCGCTTAAAACCCCGGATTCTGGGTTGGGATTTCTTAAAATCTCGTATGAGATTCCGTACCGTGTCTCACTAATCATTATTACATTCTAGGTAAAAATGTATGGTGGGGCCAAAGCTCGGTATTAACAATTTTTGTTTTATTTTTATTTTTTCTAGTTGTCACGCTTATCCTAGCAGTGAAAGTATATTTAAATGGTCTGTAGTTTTGGATGGACCTCCCAACACAGTTTATGAGAATGGAACCTTTTTTGCTCAGTTGCTTTTTGGAGTCAACTATCCCTTTTCTCCACCAGAAGTCGTTTTTCTTACAAAAATATATCATTGCAATATTAACAGGTTTTTTAAGTTGATTTTTTTTCAAATTTTTTAGTCAAGGAGATGTTTATTTGGGATTGGCTCGTAATTGGAAATCTACGATGGGGGTGGTGGATGTGCTTAAAGTATTTTTTATGTTTATTTTTGTTTTTAATTTTAAGGATGGGAGGGGGATTTAACCTAGCATTTAAAACACTTACTAGGCAGGGGTTAAAGATAAATTAAAAGAGAAGGTAAGGTAGTACCAAGATAGCTCACATCAGTTGGTAAAGCCGTCAGGAATGGGACGGGTTGAGAAACAAGTCGAGTATCGGATAACCCTCCCATCTTTGTTTCAATTATTGGGCAGAGCGCCTAGAACTAAAGGGTCCTAGGACTGCCATGATTTCGATGGATCAACTTCTGTCCGAGTCTAAACTTCTACTTATCTTTTAAACTAAAAATTTAAAAATTTTTTTTAATTTTACAGATGTTGATTTCTCTGTTTTACTCCTGTGATACACACAATCCTTTGATTCCTTATATTGCAAAGCAGTATCTCACTCAATTTGAAGAATTTGAGAAAATGGCAAGGATTTGGACCAAACGATATGCTTCTTAAATTATTTTTAAGGCCAGACTTTTAAAAATATTTTTTTAATTTTTTGACTTTTACTTGTGGGTTAAGGTTGGTGGTCTGCGAATTTTCGAATAGTCGTGTCCGAACCGAACATTTCTCGATATACGGTCTTTTTTCGGATTCAGATTTTCCTATCCGCCAACCCAAATGTTGACACAATTTGTGATATTTCTTTAACTATTTTTTTAATCTTTAATATATAATTTTAACAAATTTTTGTATTTTTTAAAAAATAATCTTGTTTTATTTTTCTATCAATTTACCTTTTTTTAATTCATTTTTAAATTTTTTCTAACTTGATTTTATAGTCTTAACCTTTAATTTTTTTTGCAATGAAGAAAATGGATGCTTTTAGAAGCTATTTTATTATTTTTATTCTTTTCGCTGCAGCCTTATTTTTAAGAAATTGGTCACTTTTGGTGGTTGTTATGCTTTGCTCTTTTGCTTTTTGGAAGTATCGTTTACAACTGGGTAAAACAAGGAAACAATTGATGAGTGAAGAGGTTAGCTTTTTATAGTGGAGGGAAAAAATTTTTGAACCAGGGCTGTGAAAATTTAGAAAAATTTTGCGGACAAAACTTGCGGAAAGTCGAAAAATTTTTGCGGACATAACTTGCGGACATTTGAAAAAATTTTGCGGACGAAACTTGCGATCATCTATCATTTTAATTTTAAGGAAATGGAAGCTAGAATAGCTGCTTGGGAGCCTTTGCCTTTAGTTCCAGAAACTTGTGATTCTAATATACGTGAACCTCAAACAATTGAAGGGTATTTTTTGAAAATTTTGTGAATAATTTTTAAATTAATTTTTTAAAGGAAAATAACCAAATATGTCAACATTAATGGAAAGGAGTGCCTAAATATGATTTCTTCTGATTTTTATGGATTAATTGGAAATGAAAGGATTGAGGTTTTTTGATAGGCTTTTAGTTCCTTTATTTAAATTTTGAAAAAAAATTTTTTTGCGGACAAAATAATTTTTGCGGACTTTTAAAATTAAGTTCAATTATTTTTTAATTTGAAAAATAATATTTAATTTAAAAAAATAGGAAGCAGCAAAAAATACAATATTTAAATATGGTGTTGGTTCTTGTGGTCCTCGCAATTTTTATGGAACTGTTGATGTTCATTTAAACTTGGAAAAACAATTGGCAGACTTTTTGGGTTGTGAAGAAGCAATTTTGTATAGTTATGGATTTGCTACTATTGCTAGTGCTATACCTGCTTATTCAAAAAAAGATGATTTGATTTTTGTTGATAAAAGTGTCAATTTTTCTATTCAAAAAGGACTACAGGCTTCAAAAAGCAAAATTATTTGGTTTGATTTTTTGTTAATTTTTAAAGGGACGAGGTTTATTAGAATTTTATAGCTTAAATTTGGGGATTTTTTTTGGTACAGTTCTTTCAAGTTTGAAAAAATTAATATTTTGAAAAATAATTTTTTGCGGATAAAACTTGCGGACAAAAACTTTTTGCGGACTTTTCTTAATTAAAGATTATTTTTCAAAAATTTTCCTCAGCTTATTATCAAATTAAAAAATTAATTTTAAGGTTTAACCACAATGATATGGATCATCTTGAAAGGCTTTTAGAAGAACAATCACTTGCTGACTCAAAAGTATATTTTCATTAAAATTATTTTTTAATTTTTTAAATTTTTTAAGAATAAAAAGAAAACTGCTACAATACGTAAATTCATTGTTGTTGAAGGAATTTATGCAAACACTGCAGATTTATGCCCCTTGGATAAATTAATTGAATTTAAATGGAAATACAAGGTTCGGATATTTGTTGATGAATCTCTTTCTTTTGGTGTGTTGGGAGAAAATGGAAAAGGTGGGTGAAATTTTAAAGAATTTAAAAAAATTTTTAAAATGAAAATATTTAAAAAAAACATTTTTACAAAAAAGGAAATTTAATTAAGGATAGGAGAGAGAGGATTTTTTGTGAAGTGTGTTTTGTATAACGGGTTTTTTAATGATAGTAGTGGATTTTGTACTGATAAAGCTGTTTTGTTTTAAAAAAAGGAATAGGAGAATTTTTGAACAGTAAGTGTTGATAGTGTTAAGGAAAGTCCTTCGAAGTTTTGTGCTTGTGTATTTTTTGTGTTTTGTCATTTTTTGTGTGTTATTTTGTGAGGTTTCTAAAATTCTAGAAATAGGGCAAGGAGGATTGTATTTTGGGGTACGAGAGGGAGTTGTATTCTTGTGAGATTGGTTGTATTCTTGGAGGGGAGGGGAAGTCTATTTCACTCTAAAACTTCTTGTGACTTTCCTTATCTAAAAGTTCTACTAATAAATTAAAGAGTATAAGAATGGACCAGTATTGATATTAAAGTACATAAACAAAGAAAAGCTAAAGATAACGTCATTCTCGAACCATTAGAAGAAGAACCTTGTTTTAATAAACTTGATTCTCTTGTATCTATTGTTTGGTTATGTTGTTGAGTATTGTTTTGTTGTAAATTTCCTCCACCAACATCAGGAAGATTTGGAGGTTCATTACTAATTACTTCTTTTGCTACAGCATTTGGATTCATTTCTAAATCATTTTTAAATTCTATTCTGTCACCAAATGTTGTTAATAAATCGAGGATTACTCCGTTTGTCCATCCAAATCCGGCCTTTAAAAAAATTATGGTTTGTGAGGGGATTAAATCAGTGATGTCGCGGTTTGAGGATAAAGTCGGGTCGGATTTTCAAAATTTTCTTTGTTTCAGGTTTTGAGTCGAAAAAAGTCCAGGTCTTAGTTCGGGTCATCTATCGGCTTTCGGGTCGAAAAAGTTCGGATTTCAGATAACCCGTGACATCTTTGGATCAAATGTCTCTTTCATCATTAATTTTCTAAAATTCATTACCTGAACTTGATATTCTCCACCGACTCCTTTGTTTGGTTTAAACTTGTTTACTTCATATTTTTCCCACATTTTTCCTTTTGGACTATCATTGCGATAAACTCGATAGTTGCTTAATACCCATTTTGTGGCTAACCAAAATGCTTTTTTCTGCATTCTTAAAAACAGGAATTTATTTTAAAAAACAAAATTTTGTTTACAAACAATTTATTGTCTGAACGCCTTAAACCTTCAATAATCATGTGATTGAGAGGAGGCCAACCATTTGGATAATCCCATTGTTGATGACTATTTATCATACTTGTTGGAATCCCACCCGGCTCTTTAAAAACACCAGCCGTTTCCATTGTACGAAATATGCGTTCCGATTGCTGCAAATCAATGGAATGATAGCAACGTGTAAACAGAGGGATAGCTATTGTAGCATAAAAGTTTTTATTGTGATCTTTCTTTCGGAGATTGTAGTCGTACCAGCCTGCTGTTTCTCGGTCATGTTGTACAAAAAATACTTTTTGAAAGTTTTCACGGAATTCGTAATGTTTTGTGTGGTATTCAAAAGCTTTGGAATTATTTTCTGAAAGGAGGGCAGGATTAAATAGTTGAATTTTTAAAAATATTTTCTCACCTAATTGTAAGTACAAATGTGAAAGTATTTCATAATTCCCACAAATGTAGGCATTCAAATCTACAGGTACAATATTTGTTGTTTCAATATCGACTAATTTTGGCTTTTCTGGATTTTTCATCCATCTGCTGCTAAAATCCCAGCCCGATTCAGCGGCAGAGGATAAATCTCTCCATATTTGACGTTTATCTTCAACTTTGGTTTTTTGTTTTACAAGCCTGACATCTTCACAAAATGATTCTGGTCTTGGAACATTACATCCAACTCTGTATTGGAACATTCTATAAGTTTTGTCGCCTATAGGGACTTCGATACC
This sequence comes from Meloidogyne incognita, assembly GCA_036172945.1. Classification (NCBI taxonomy): domain Eukaryota; kingdom Metazoa; phylum Nematoda; class Chromadorea; order Rhabditida; family Meloidogynidae; genus Meloidogyne; species Meloidogyne incognita. The sequence goes on from JARQAC010000003.1 coordinate 10,402,151, forward strand.
TCGTTCATTTGTCCAAAACTCCATTTCCTATAAATCATTTCTTAAAATTATTTTAAATATTTTCTTACCTTTTCAAGAATGGGTAAAGCTTTCTTAATAAAATCATAGTCATGGGTTGCCTCAAAATATTCATATACCATCCTGAATATACAAGATGTAATTATTTTTTGAAATTATCGTATATGCTCAAATCATTACCCCGGGTAATTGTCTTTTCAACCTCTCGCTAGAGGGGTAATTAATTCAGGAAAGGTAGTTATTCTAGAGAGTTTGAATGTGCTGTAGGGCATTTGAGTGAGTTTCACCCCCTCGCTAAAAAGTTTAATTATTTGAAAGGGGGTTCTGGATATCCGTAATTTTCGGTTCTTTCATTGGTTCCGGTTCCGGATTCCTTGATATTTCCCAGGAACCGCTGACCTTATCGAGAGGGGGTAGTTAGTTAAGAGAGTGAGTTAATTATTCGAGCATTTACGGAAGGATGAATTTACATTGTAAGGAACGGGGGTTGTGATCGCTTGGCGTAATATATCCTTCCTCCATTTGGAACAAAACCAAACTTGTCCACAATATCCAAAAAATTCTCAATCATCAATCTTACAGATGTTGTCATTCCTGACACAATTAATCCTTTAATAATCCAATAAGCATCCCAATAGTAAAATTCCCTAAATCGTCCACCAGGAATTATAAATGGATTTTTGACATAAATTAGTGAATGTCTGTCTCTCGTATCTTTAATTTCTTCAGGTATTACTCTACACAAATCTTTCCATATTGAATTTAATTCCATTGCCCAACTTCTTAAAGTGTCATCTTTAATTCTTTCCAACTCGGCTGGAACTGGAGTCCAATCTTCGGGTGTACATTCTTTCAATTCTCCCCCTGCATGGTCAAAATTTTCTTCCAAAAATTTGCTCAAATTTTGTTTTGGAATATCATGAACTGAGACATTTTCACCAAATAATTTATCAAATTCTTCTATTACAATACTTGCATTTCTCTTTAATGGACGATCTACAAATTCTTTTGAATCATTTTCTTCCAATAATTGATGATAATTTACGGCCTAGAATGAAAAAAATTTTTAAGGCTTCGAACTATTTAATCCTGGGAAATCTTCGGATATACAGATCCGGTTCGGGGTCCAAGGTTAAAATGCCTCCTAGTACCTCAAGTAGCTTTCCAGCACAATAAATATGCCAATTTTCAGAATTTGCACTGCATACAGCAATACTTTCCTTTGCTTCTAATATAGTATCATCTCCTAAATCGCAACTTATTATTCCATTTGTCGCGACATCTTTTTCGTCTTCAGAATTTATTACAGAACCAGTTGAATTTAAATTGTCTTTAATATTCAAGTCGTTAGAAACATTTTTAAGGGAGAATTCTATCTCTTCAAAAGACGGCCTTGGGAGTATTATTGTGGATTTGTTATTTTTTAACATTTCAGAATCATCAGAAGAATTCTCAGAATTATCATCAGAATGTTTTGAAATAATTTTAGGTGTTTCATTGTCGTTGCTGTTTAATATTAGCCTTTTTGGATGTTCTGATGCTTGAGAATTTGAAATAAATAAAATACATGATAATAATAATAGAAGCAAAAATTGCGGTCTAATTTGAGTAATAATATTGTGTTGGGTTGACTCTCCCATTTCCTTCCTGAAATTTTAAATAAAATTTAAATAAAAGTTGCTAAGGTGATATCATTTTTAAAAGAAAAACACGTAAAAATTTCGCAATCAATTTTTGTTTATTTTATTGGTGGAACGGTGCCTTGAATAATATTGTTTTCTTTTTAAATGTTCTAGCTAGTATGATTAATGTAACTTAATTTTACATTGAGAGCATTTGAAGTTTTTCATGTGAATTAGGTAAAATCTTTATTTTATTATATTTTTAATTCTGGTTTTTCTGAGTTAAATCAAAGCTTAAACTAGAATTCTGATTTATTAAGCTTGCTATAATTATGTTTTAAGTTTAGGCTATCTTAAGTTTTAATTATAATTCTGATTTCTTAAGTTTAGGATATAATCTTAAGTTTATACTATAATTCTGATATTTTAAGTTTTAGCTAAATTCTGATTTTTAAATTTTTAATTGTAATTCTGATTTCTTAAGTTTTGGCTATAATTCTGATTTTAAAGTTTACGCATTAATTCTGATTTCTTAATCTTTAATTATAATTCTGATTTTTCAAGTTTACACTAGAAGTTTACGCTAGCTTTTTAGAATTTATTTTTAATTTTAAAATTAAAGTGCATTCGCCTTCTCAAGTTTTAAGCCAGAATTCTGTTTTTAAGTTTGCTTGTGTGGTAAAGAAATGTTTTTTGCCCATTAAAAGCTTTTAGTGATATCAAGTCTAGGTTTTAAAGTTTAATATAAATGTAACAGGAAATATAAAGATTTTGGCGAACACATTTTAATCCTCCCCTTTTTAAATAAATTATAATTCCTAATGGAGGCGGGAATATTTTTAAAAAAAATTTTTTAATGTAAAAACGTTTTAATTGCGCAACTAAAAAAGAAGATTTTAAGTAAAAAAATGACCAAAAATCGTTAATTAATTTTTCTTTAAATTTAAAAAATATTAGTAATGATCATCTGTCATATTTAAATAGTAGTCTTATTTAATGTCACACTTTAAAAAAACTACAAATATAGAATTTTAATTTATGGACCTTGGACTAGGAGGAATTTTTAAAGAAAATTGTTTTTCAGACTTTTTTTTAGGGGAAATTTTTTTTTTATTTTTTAAAATTATTATTAAGCGTAGATGTAGGTGCTTTTAAAATTATTCTCGTTTTTTAGGAAAAGATTTTTTATTTTTTTGAGAAAACATTCTTTAATTACTATTAAGCGTTAATTTTAATTGCTTTTAAAAATATTTTTTCCATTTTTTTCGGAGCTACTTTATTAATTTAAAAGTTATTTAAAACGGTATCATTAACGAGAGGGGAAAAAGTGTTGTGGTTCTAATTTTCAAAATTAAAAAAAAATATATATAAATTTTGCGTGAATTGTTTTTGTTTAATTTTGTAGTAAAAAATACAATTTCAAATTAGTTTTAAAAAATAGAGAGAAAAATATTTTTGTAGAAATATTTAAAAATAATTTTCTCGACGTACTTTTAATTACTTTTTAAAATTGAAAAAAAAATAGGCGGAGAAAGAAGAGAGATATTTTTATAACGGGAAAAAACAATAAAATTTGGCGAATTTTTTTTAACGGTCAAAGAATTTTTTTAAAAATAAAAAATAAAATAATTTTTTTAACATTTTGAATAAAAAATATATATATTTTAGAGAAAAAATATTTTAGAAAAGAAAAAAGAATAGTGAAAAAAGGGGATTTACGCAATTTTTCGAAAAGAGTTATTCATAAAAACTATAAAAAACGATTTGTCTTAAAGTTTATGGCCGATAGGTAAACAAATCTTATAATAATAATAATAGAAAAACTGATAGGAAAAAGAATTTATTTAGTTTGTTAAATTGAAAAATTGGAAAATATGCGCGAGAATTTTTTGAGGAAATAAAAAAATATATTTATTAAAAATGCGCAATAAATAAAAATTTACCTCTTTCCTTCCCTTTTCGCTTTTTAATATGTCCTCATACATATAACAGAAATGAGCAACATATAAATATATTTTTGTAATTTTTTTATTTGATTTTTTTACTGTTTTTTTCGTCTTTTTAATCATTAGCCAGCCGCTTTTTCCTCCTCTCCCTTTTTTCCTTTTTTTATTGTTACATTGGGTGGTTGGTGGTTGTATTTGCGCATTATTTGTGTTTATATTTACGTGTGTGTGTATTTAAAAGCTTTATGTTCTTTGAGAAAAGTAAACAGAACGAAAAAAAAACTGGTCAAAATAAAGGTTAATTAATTGTTTATTATATTTATTTAACCTTCTAAAATTATAGGAAGGAAAAATTATAAATTAGGTATGTCACTAAATTTTTCTGTCAGTTGTTTAACTTTTCACGCTGCGATTTGCATTTTAAATTTTATTTTTTTATTCTGTATACATTAGAGGCCAAAAAAAAACGTTTTAAAATTTTATTTCCAAACTTCTTAAATTTTCAAAAAAAAATTGTTTTAACTTCTTTTTTGGATTTTCAACCATCCCTTCACATTCCCTCTATACCCTTTTTTAGATATATCCCCCAACTATCAACTTCAAAAAAATCTTATTAAAAACCCCAAAAAATTTTTATTGCCAGCCTCTACTTTTCACTAATCCTTATAGGAGGAACGTTTATAATATTCAATTTTTTTGGTTCACTTTTCTCGTAAAATAATTTTTTTTCTTTTATTGTTATTATTAAATTTTATTTGTTAAACATTTCAAAATATTTTTGGGGGATGTATGTATATTTTTGACACGTATTTGTTTAAACAAAATTGAAATTAAAAATTTTTTGAAGTGATTAAATAAAAAAATGGGGAAAATTAAAAAATTATTCAAGTGATTCTTTAATATTAAGTAAAGAAAAAAATTTTTTTGAGAGATTTTAAAATTAAATTATTTGATGAATTGTTGTTCTCCAATCTTTTAATTAAATATTTAAAAGGAAATAGAGAAAAAATTTTTTTTTAATTTTTAAATTAAATATAAAATTAAAATGGAAATAAAAATTGAATAAAATTATTAAATTTTTTAATTTTCAGGAATAACTGAACACTTTGGCATTGATGCAGTTGATGTGGTTGGTCCTTCTATTTCTAAAACTTATTTAAAGGGCTTTAGTAAAATAAACACTGTTTGACTTCAAGTTTAAGCTAGGAAAATCAGAATTATTTTAAGTCAAGTTGTTAAATCAAAGTTTTAGTTTAAACTCGAAAAATCAGAATTTCTAAGTTTGAAAAACCAGAAGTATTTGAAATTAGTATCTGGAACTTAATCTTGAGGAATCAGAATTATTTAAGACAAGATTGTGAAATCAGAATTTTTTTAAGTCAAGAATTTGTAAAATCAGAATTTTAGTTTAAACTTGAAAAACCAGAATTTTTTAAAAATATTGTCTGAAGCTTAATCTCAAAAATCAGAATTATCTGCGATAAGTTTCTTTTAAAATCAGAACTTTTTAAACTTAAAAGACCAGAATTACTTAAAAATATTATCTTAAGTTTAAACTTGAAAAATCATAATTATTTGAAAGAAAACATCTCTACTTTTATGCATAAACCTTTATTAAGGATTTAATATCAGCTTCGCTAGAAAATGCTATTGCAACTACTGGAGGTTTCTGCGCGGGTCGTTCATTTGTTATTGGACATCAACGACTATCTGGTTTTTTATTATTTTAATAAAATAAAATTTAATTCTTTAGGGCTCGGTTATTGCTTCTCGGCTTCATTACCTCCTTTGTTAACAGTAGCGGCAAGTCCGTTTTCTCATCATTTTTAAAAATTAAAAAAAATTTTTTACAGGTGAAGCAATAAATATTATTCAGGAGAAACCAAATCTTTCAAAAATTCTTCGTCAAAAATCAATTGCTTTACATAAATTAATTTTGACTGCAACTGAAGGATTAAAATTCGTTGTGATTGGGGATGAAATATCACCGTTGAAACATATTGGATTTGAACACGAAGATAAAGCTGTGGTTGAACAAGTGTTGAATGACTTTGTTTCTGAGGTTTGTGGTTTCAAACAGGAGATTTTTTCATAAAGAATTTTTCCTGGTTTTTCATAGACGGGAAGAGGGAAACCCGATCCAAAGGAAGTTTTGAACACGACCTGACTTTTTCTCTCATCCCGAGAATCTTCCAAGACTTAAACAATACCTCTCTCCTTTTCAAAAATTTAAATTCTTTTCAGCTCCAAACAGTCGGAATTCTTGTATCTAAAGCACACTACCTTTCAGATCAGGAAGCATTTTCTCAAAAGGCGACGTAAGTTTTTTTTCAAAAAAATTTATAATCCTTTTTAAAAGGGTTAAAGTTACTTGTCGTGTTGACGTAACCGACGAGGAAATGAAGAAAATTGGGGAAAATTTTCGTTTGGTAATGAAAAAATTGAAGAGGGGATGATTAATTAGTTTAAAAATTTTTTTAAATTACACACAAACTTCTATTTAGTCTTAAAAAATTTTTTTTGATGATTTATTACTTAAAATACGTGTCAGTCCTTGTTAGTTCTCATTTTTTAAATTTTATTTAATTTTTTGTTCCTTGTTTAATAGTCAATAAAATTACAAAAAAAAATACAAAAAACAAGAGAAATCGAAAAAATACCAAAAAAATTTTACGAGGCACTCAAACAAGCAATTAAATGTTCCACTCTTTCCTTCTGATCATTCGCTTCTGGGTCTAGTGAATCATAAAATTCTGTGAGGATCTAAAGAAAAATTTTTTTTAAAATTATTCAAAAAATTTCCTAACCGATTCCAACAATGTATTTAAATGTGCTCCTTTAAATCGCATTTTAAACAGTTTTTCTGCTCTTTCTTTACTGCCAGGTGCTCCTTTTATGCAAACTTCTGCTAAAATTAGTACAATTCGTTGGAGTGTGTATAGGCCATTGTTGAGTTTTTCAATATAAATCTTTAAAAAAAATTAGAAAAAATTTGAAAAGAATTAGAATATTTTTAACGACGATATGTACCGAAATACCAACCCCTAAAAGTTTGGTATTTCAGCGCGCTCCAATTTAAAAAAATAAGAAAAACAAAAAACCTCTTCCTCATCCGGTTTAACGTCTTTATGCATTTCTGCAAGTCTCTTTTCAAACTTTACTTCGAATTTCCGCAATTTTTCGCTAAAGAATCAATTTAATGTTAACAAATTATTTAATATTTAACCTGTATTTAATATATAATTCCACCATTCTGTCAATTTTCTCAAAACAGTGATCTGCAAATTTTGAAAGAACTCGATTTTTATTTGTTTGATTGCAGGAAAATAATAGCGCATCAATTATCTAATTTAAAAAATTTTTTGAAAAGTAAAAAAATTTTTATTTTGAAAAAACACACCGAACAGCAATATTCTTCATGATCTACATAAATTAAAAAAAATTTCTTAAATTAAGAACGGCCGGTTTTAAATCCGAAAATTTTATTGAAAATGAGAGGAGGATCTCTCCTTTTATTGAAATGAGAGATTTAACTTAAACTCATCGAGGGTTTTTAAACTTTTGGATTAGCCGAAAAACGAGTGTATCGAAAAACGTGTGTACTTATTTAAAAAGAAATAATAAAAAATTCCAAACCATCAGGTGTCGTATCCTTTCTTTTCATTTTTGGAGGTGTACGCATTAAAAGAGGAAATAAAGTTCTCAAACCTTAAAAAATTTTTTTAATAATTAAAATAGAATTTAAATAAGAAAACCTAAAATCTCCACAAATTTATCACAATTTGCAGTTCCATCAGGAATGGCTGTTGCATGACTCAAAACTTTTAAAGCACCTTCTCTCGATTGTTTTTTCTCCCTAAATAAAATTTTTTTAATTGAAAAATAAATTCAAAAAATAAATCTTACATTAACATTAAATTCATCAATTGTAACCCTTCTCCATCAAGAAAAACTTGTCGATTGGGGGCATGCATAAGTGAAGCACACAAAGCGTCAAATAAATTTTCCATGTGTTCGTATTCATCTGGACTGCTTGGATCGTGTTTTTTAAAGGTTGCCAAAGCCTTTAAAAAATTCTTTTAATTAACTTTTTTGCGGACAAAATTTTGCGGACAAAATTTTTTGAGTTTTTATTTTTAGAATTTAAAAAAATTAAAAGAAACCCTCAAAAGAAGATCAACACCATCCCTTTTTTCTGTCAATTTAATTCGAGCAGAGGCCGATGATTGTAATAACATATGCAATAATTGACTGGCAAATAGCTTGTTTGCATCAAAAGCTCCTTTTTTAGTTCCTCGAATCATTAACCATTCAAATAGACCTTGAGAGACACAAATTTCATTTGCTTCAGGACGGAAGTCGAGTAACTAGAAAAATTTTTAAAATAAAGAGAGGGCTCGAAAAAAATTTTTAAAAAGTAAGAGAGGTCGCAAAAAATTTCTAAAAATTTCCCAGGTCTTAAAAAAATTTTTTAAAACATAAAGGGAGGTCCCTAAAAAATTTGAAAAAATTTTAAAGAGTCTAAAAAAATTAAAAAAAAACCCCTCCCAACATTTTCAATAATAGTCAGAGCATTATGAATCGCATCAGCTTCGTCCTGTTCTCCTTCATTAAGTCTGCCCAAAACTTGTTGAACTAAAGTTTCGACAATTTGGCCTTTAAGTAATTCTTCAATCAACAAATTTGCACAATCTTCACTTTCTACTAAAATTTCAACGTCAGTCAATTCCTAAAAAATATTAGAAAGTTTTTTAGAAATTTTTTAGAAATTAACCTGTAACAAATTACAAACAGCCCCAACAATATCCGCATTCTCATGAGAAAGAAGTTGTAACAAAATTTGTAAAGAACCTTGTTCAACCAAAATTGAGTAGAATTGAGGTTCTGCAGCAATTACGTGCATTTCCTGGAATTTTCGGGAATTTCTCACTAGGATTATGGGGATTTGAAGGGAGATCTCACGAAGCCCTCAATATCCCCCCAAATCCTTTTAATCTTTATATCCCTCTTAATCATTTAAACTAACCCAAACCGGTACCCGGATTGTCTTCGACCAGAGACCAGGTCCGAAAATTGTTAAAATCCAAACAGAACCCCGACACGTAATGACATCCATGGCCAACACAAAAAAACTAAAGATAACTTGGAGATAGGGGATAGAAAAGGGGTCAATAAACGTGAATATTACCAAAATTACTACAAAAATTAAAAAATAAAATTCATGCCTGTATTGCAGTATTTAACTCAACTTCAGATTCCATAAACTTTCTGGGATCATCAGGATATTTAACTCGCGTTTCTGCATTCTTCGCTTGCTTCCGTTCAAGCTAAATCGATTAAAAATTGAACAAAAATTTTTCTAATTTTTTACTTGAAGACATAATCGTTTAATAGCAGCCTCATCAATTTCTTCTTGTGCTTCATCATCTGTAGATTCCAATATTTCTATTGCATTTTTAGTCGTTTTAATTTCTTCATGATTAAATTCGGCAAGACGAGGGCGTTTTTCGGGAGGCTAGAAATGCTATAAATTAATTGAAAATTTAAATTAAACCTGAGATGGCAATTTTAAAATTTCGTCTACATGTATTGTCGACATACTTTTAATCTAGAAATGAAAAAAAAATTAAATTCAGAATTTAATAATCTAAAAAGACGCCAATTAAAAACACAGCATTGCAAAAAAGGGCTCTTCTCTTTTATTTGATCAATAACACATTTTACCAATAAGGCTGAAAGACATCGTTTTGTCAATAAGGTTTGGTTGGCAAAACGTAGGATTTTGGCCTTATTGGCAAAGTATGTAATTGGTCAAATATGTGAAAAACCCCCCAACAAGGACGACGAATTGCTTTTTCTTCAATGGGCGAATTATGGATAGACGAAAGGTGTCATGGCATTTTTAAATTAATTTTGAAGAAAAGTTGACACTTTGAAATTTGATATTGTCGAAGTGTAACCTTTAATAAATAAAGCAGAATGTCTAAATTAAAAATGTTAAGTCGTACAAAACTTTTCATTTGCCTCTTACGAGTCGCTTTCTTTTTTAACATTCGATTGATTTTATCCTTTTATCTCGACTGGTTTATCCTTTATCTTATCTTTTGTAATTTTTACTGATATTAGCGCAGTCTTTTCTTTCCCTTCAACTTTATAAATCAATAAACTAATGTACGTTTTAACTTTTTTCAGTTAAAAATGAACAGAATAATTACTCCATTTTTACATTTGAGATGTTCACCATTTTTTTCAAATGCCAGGTTATTCTCTTCTTCAACTTCTCTACTTTCGTCAATTTCAAAAAAAGAAAGTTCACAACCTCTAATTAAGCAAGAATTTCATTTGGATGGAAAAGTTGCTAGATTGGTATTTTTTAATCATTTTTTGGGGATAATTAAATCAAAAGGCATGCACTTACCTATGAGTGGGAAAGTTAAGGACTAGCAGGGACTGGTTGGGTTGAGGTAAAAGACCGGATTTCGTGTCGGTTTTCAAAATTTTCTCTTCAGTCGATTCACTCAATCTGTCAATACACTCACTCTTTCCCAACTTTTTTTTAATTTTTTCAGGTTTTAAATTGTCCAAAACGCCGAAATGCGCTTTCTTTGGATTTAATGGAAAGTTTACGCAAAGAATTGAAGGAATTGGATAATAATACGAAAATTAGAACAATTATAATTGCTTCAGAAGGAAATGTTTTTTCGGCTGGACATGATCTTAATGAATTGGTTTGATTTTTTTAAAGTTATTTTTAGTCTTTTTAAATTTTAGACGGCGGAATCTGGTCCTTCCTCTCATAAAAGAGTATTCAATAAATGTGTTGAATTAATGGAGACTATACAAAATATTTCTTTGCCTGTTATTGCTGAAGTTGATGGACTTGTGACTGCAGGTTAACAGCACAAGTTATAAACCTCATATCTTTTAACCCTCCCACCCGAATTTTTTCAAATTTTGTATTTTTGTAGTTCAAAAATAGTTAAACAATTCAGTTAATTTTGGGAAGCCAATATTCAATTTTGGCCAAGATATGGATTTTATTTTCTAAGCTTTTTAATTAACAAATTAGCAGCTACTCAATTAGTTGGTTCTTGTGATATAGTTGCTGCTACAAAAAGATCTACTTTTTCCTGTCCTGGGTATTTTTTTGAACGTTTTTTTGGGGTTTGGTGAATCTTTTTGTTCTCAAGAGTATGAAATTAAAATACATTCATTTGATTGTTGTTTTCATGTTTTTTTGACCATATTGACCTTAGCTTGGGTTTTTGATTTTTGGTGGTCCGGTGGTTTTTTGACATTGGGCTGAGAAAAATCAGACAACACTGAAAATGTCTTTATTTTGATTTTGGATCCAGTAAGGTTCAATGTCTGATTTTGATCAAGGTCAACTTATGGTTTTAGACCTCCCTCTATTTTTAATGAATTTTTTTCTTGGGGCCTCCCTACCTAACATAAGGAAGAACTTTTTTTCTTGGGAAACTCTTTTTCTTGGAAGCCTTTCTAAAATTTTTTTATTTTTTAGAATTAAAATAGGCCTATTTTGTAATACCCCTGGAATTGCTTTGGCACGCAATTTACCAAGAAAATTGGCCATGGATATGTTATTAACTGCCAGAGAAATAACTGCACAAGGTTTAGAGAATAAAATTTTTTTTTGAAAATTAAAAAAAAATTTTTTAGAAGCCTTAAATTTTGGTTTAATTTCCCGTCTAGTAGAAGATGGAAAAGCAAAAGAAGAAGTTTTGTCAATATCTGAAGAAATTTGTAAATATTCTAGAAATATTTGTGGTTTGGGGAAGGCTTTCTTTTACACACAAATTGAACAGAATATAGCGACGGCTAATAGGTTTTTAAATTTTTTTTTAATTTTTTGAAAAATTTTTTTAAGAAAATCTTTCTGAATTTTATTCGAAATTTTTTTATTTCTAAAATTTAATTTTTTAGACAAGGAGCAACTGTAATGTGTAATAATTTAAAATTGCCTGATGCAAAAGAAGGAATTTCTGCTTTTTTGCAAAAACGGAAACCAAAATGGGTTGAATAAATTAATTTAAAAATAATTTAAAGAGTAGAGGTTTTTTTTATTTTTTGTGATTAATTTAAGACTTAAAATTAAAATTAAATTTTTTATAAAATTTTAAATAAAATTTAATTCTACGTTTTTTGATATTTTAATGTTTTTAAACGTTTTGTATACATATTACTTTTGTTTATTTATTTTTTCTACTAATTCAACTTAATATTTCTTTAAATACGCAAGGTTTGTTTCGAAAAACTGATTTCAAAACAAAACTTTGCTTTAAAACAACTACGTTAGTGAATGGGTTAAATCTGGGTTTTCTCAAGGCCTTTTAAGATGTGCTTTTACGAAACCTTTTTTTTTATTTTAGTTTAAGTTCTTCCTTCCCTTTTTTTCTCATTCTTTTTTTTTTAAAGAAATATTAATTTTTTAAATTTTTCATTTTTTTTCAGTGATTAAAGCATAATCATTTTAACAACAACGCAATTCTTAAATTTTGCTCAAACTAATTGCGGGTTTTTAAATATTCCAGAGAAAATATTTAATGGTTATATCAGCCTTCTTTTCTCGTATTGTCATTCTTCTAGCAGGAACTCTTTACCCAGGTTATCGAAGGTTTGAATTTTTTTGAAATTTTTTTGTTCATTTTAAAAAATTAAAGTTACAAGGCTGTTAGAACCAAAGATGTAAAAGAATATGTAAAATGGATGATGTATTGGATTGTTTTTGCATTGTTCCATGCAAGTGAAGCTTTGGCTGATATTCTTTTGGCTTTTTGGTTTTTTTTAATTTTTTTTTTGGAAAAGTTTTGGAATTTTTTTATTAAAATTTTTTTTGAAATATGACTGAAAATTTTCGAAATTCTTTTGAAAATTTTAATAAAAATTTTTTTACGAATTTTAAAAATAATTTTTAATTTTAAGGTTCCCCTTCTATTACGAATTAAAAATTGTTTTTGTTGTGTGGTTGCTGAGTCCATGGTTTTTTAAAAAATATTTTTTATTTAATAAAATTTCAATTTAAGGACAAAAGGTTCTTCAATACTTTATCGAAAATGGGTTCATCCAATGTTGATGAAACACGAAGGAGATATTGATGTATTTTTGGAACAGGCTAAAAATGAGTCTTACAGACAGGTTTTTCTTTTCTAAAAATTTCCAAAAAAAATTTTTAAGGTTGTCAATTTGGGAACTCTCGGATTATCCTGTGCCCGTGACATTGTTGCTACTGCTGCTTTAAGAAGTGCACAACTTGGACAAGTTCAACTAGCTGATTTACATCGTTCTCTGAGCACTAGAGATGTAAAAGTAAAATTTATTTTTTTTAATTTTGGGTACTTTTTGGGCTTGAGATGTACATAATGGTCAGACTTCCCTCCTTTCCTTATTAATTTCTCTTTTCTGAATAAACCACAGGTAAAATTGAGGAAGAAAGTTTGGAATTGAGGAAGGAAGAAAGTCAGATCTTAATGAAAGCCGTCCCACTCCCCTCAAACTAGAAGGGGGGGGGGGGCGTCCTTCTTCCTATATTTTCCTATTTTTCTATATTTGTTTTCTTCCAAAAAGTGCCAAATTTTGAATTAAAAATTTTTTTAATTTATTTTTTTTTTTCAAGTCAAAATCCACCGATGTTTGTATTATTGAAGAAAGGTTTTTTTCATTGAAAAATTTCTTTAATATAAAGAAATTTTTTAGTGAAAAGCAAACAAATAGTTGTATCCAAGTTTCAATTAAAGAAAAAACTGTTGTAGAGCAAGAACCAGGAGATCCAAGAATTGAATGGGAAGCGGAAGCTTGAAGTCTTTTTCCAGAACAAGTTTTTTTTTAATTTTTAATCTTAAAAATTCAGCATTTTTAAAACAAAAAATTTTTCCAAGTGCTGCTAAACCCTACCAAACTTAAAACTATTTTTATTTTTTTTTCATTCTGTAAAATTTTCCAAAAAGAAATATTCCCTTTTCCTGTTTGTCTTTTTGATTTATTTCTCCCTCACTTTTTTGTGTGTGGTAATACTGAAAGGACCCATTGCCTCTTCCTCTCCCTATTTTTTCTTATTATTTTCTTTTCATTTTTCAATTATTAGAATGAAGAGAAGATCATCTGAGGCTTTTACTAAATTTATACAATTTTGCGGATAAAACTTGCGGACAAAATTTTTAGATTTGGAACCTGTATCAATATTTTTTCTGTTAAACAATTTTTTTAATTTTGAAAATAAATTTTCCTCAGCTACTGAAAGTAGCTTAATAAGGAAAGAAGGAATGTTGAAAATTGAGGGGGATGTCTTTCAGTAATTACCTTCCTTTTTTGTTTTATGTAATATTTTAAATATTTTACTACTTTGATTATTAAAAAAAATTAATTTTTGTAAAAAATTTAAAAAGTTTTTTTTTTCTAATTTTTTTAAAAATATATTTATGCTCAACATGCATAAATGCCTCCCTTATTTTTTAATTTTTCTATTAAAAATTATCCTCAACATGGATAAGAAAATTAAAAAAAAATTTTTTTTTCTGTTCCTCTTGTGACTGTTCCTTATGTCTTTATGTATTATATATTTTTTTAAATATTTTTTCAATATAAAATATTTTTTTCTCGTTGATTTTGTGTTAAAATATGCTTGTTATATTTTTCAATTTATTTTTTTTTATTTTTTTAAAAATCAAAATTTTCTATTTTCCAGACTTTTAAAGACTGGTCACGGAAGTTGTTCAAATGGTTTTTTTAAAATCTTATTTAATTTTTTTATCTTTTCAATTTTAGAAAATTATAACAAATTCGACCAACCCGTCAACTGGCCCAACAATTTATGCAATGATTTCAAACTATTTTTGGTCTAGAATTTTTGTTTTTGGAGTAACTGGGAATGCTAAAGCATCATCGTAAATTTTTTATAAATATTTTATGAACAAAATTAGGGTTTCGGAAATAGATTTTTTGGGATCAGCGGCTCCTTTAAGCCACAGGGAAGTGCTGTTGAATAAAAAAGGTTGGGGTTTCAAAAAAAATTTTCGGGCCTGCTGTAAGCTTTGGGAAATTTCACACGTAATTAAGAGTTTTCTTGGGGCGATCTTTTGTGTTGCTCGAGTAGTTAGAAACTGAATGCCAATCTTTTAAGTCTTACAAAAATTTGCGGACAAAACTTGCGGATTTTTGAGGACTTTTAAAAATTTAACAATAAAACCTAAATAAATTTAGGTTGGTGGCAATGTCTTGTGCAGCATTTACAGCAACAACTTGGGTACTTGAATCAAAAAATGATTATGAAACTTGGGTTGCTTCTCGCCGGGATAGAGAAAGGAACATTCCTGAAATTTTGCTGCCAAAAACAATTTTTGATTGGAGCGAGTTTAATAGGACAGAAGATAAAAATTGATTAAAAAGTTTTTCTTTTTTTATTTTTTGAGTACTTATTAAGATTGATCGGCTCAGGACACGATTCGTCCTTGCAAAAACATGCCTCCCGTTTATTGATATTAGGTTTTCGCATATCAATAAGTCCGAAACTTTTGGATTTTTCGTATTGTAAGGATGATTCACCTAGAGAATTTAAAACGCTCAGGCGAGAGTTAAACGATCTAGAAGGATAAAAGATAGCATTAATCGATGCCCCAGCAGCTCAGTGGTAGAGATCCTGTATGTGGTGATCGAGAATGCCTAGCAATAACTGTCAGGAGATCGTGGGTTCAATCCTGCTCGGTGGCTAAGTTTTTGTTGAACTCTTTCTGTATGTTTTTTTTCTTGCGGACATTTTTTGCGGACATTTTTAATGTTGCGAATGGTCTTGAAAATTTATGATTTCAATTCTTTGGATATAAATTCGGTATGAGGCTAATCGATCGGGGAAATTTGTTGATATGTTCGTTCTCTGATATATTCTTCTCCATTTGTTTAACTTGCGGACAAAACTTGGCAGGCTTTTGGGCCATATAATCAAAGGGAATCAAAAATTCCTTTTAAATAATAGGCTAATCGATCGAGGAAATCTGTAAAGTATCGTTTGCTGTTCTTTCACTTTCTTGGATAAATTTAATTGAAAAAATTATCTTTGGGTAAATTGAAGAAATTACCGACGAAGGAACAAAATTTGCAGACAATTTTTGCGGACTTTTTTTTTTAATTTTTTAATCTAATTAGCAATTACTGGGTGTAAATTGAACGAGATTCTTATATCAGAAACAGGTTTGGTGGACTAACAAAAAGCAACATTAAAGTAACAAAACGCATAAAAGTCAAAATTTATTGAGAAAAAAAAATAAATTAAAATATACACTCAAATTTTATTTAAATATTTAATGTCAATTTAACTATTCCTCAATTCTTATTCTAATGTCCACGAGCTTGGCGGCGTTGTAGGCGCTGTAATTGTCTACGCCGAAAATCGGCCCCAAATCCGTTCACAAGACCTGTCAAAATTAAAAAATAATTTTATACACAGAAATGCGTAGGTAATTTGCCAAGGAGCGAAAATCCCGTTACCTTTTTCAACCCATAGATTACTGAAGGATAAAAGAAAAAAATAAATACCAGGAGCTTGCTCCACCTCCTCCCCTTCGGGTTCTTCTTCCTCATCCTCCAAAGCAGCAACACGGTCCTCCAAATCAGCAACACTGCGTTCTAAAGCAGACAAGCGCTGAAAAATAAAATTAAAAGTTGCATAAAATTTAGTGAGGAATAAAATTGTCGATCGACCCTTTTCCCCACAAAATTTCATTATTAGTCGTCCCTGTTAACGGGGCTGACCCGATGTGAGATCTAAAAATGTTAAGGAATGAAACGACAAATTAAGGGGTTTCCTTATTGATTTAATTCATAACTGCAAAGATGGGAAAATTCAGACGACAATTCTATTTTAGTAAAGGTCATAAACAAAAAAACATTACCGCAATAAGCCAAATCAATAAAATGATAATAAGAGCCTCCCCAAAGGTCAAATATGGAATTAAAGAAAACATAATTGCAGAGGGTAACTTAAAAAAAAATTTTTTTTTGAAAGAGGAAGAATGATTGTTTTTGGAATAGTTTTCTCATTATATACCTTTTTTTAAAAGTAAACTAAAGTGACAAAAAAATCGATTTGCCATTAGCAGAAATTTAAAAAGGTAACGGACACTTTAACGCCAACGAATTAACCCCGATTTTTAACGAGTTTCTAACTAATAAAAAAATTTCTTCCTGAAAAAAAATTTTTTATACCCAGAAATTTATTTTCTTCTCCATTTTTTCCACATCCAGGTTCTAAAAATTTTCTTTCATATGATTTTAAAAAACATTTGCATTTCCAACTAATTTTTAAAAAACTCAACTATTTACAGGAATAAAAAATGGGGTAGCTAATACCGAGATTTTCCCCAAAATTCTTTTCAATTTATTAAATAAAAAAATACCGTTTTAACAACATTAATAGGCTTATATAAAATAATTTGATAACCAAAAAATTTAGTTTTTTCCAGCAAATCCACGTCCAATTTCTAAAAAAAATTTTTTCTTCAACTGTAAAAATAAATTTAAAAAAACCTTATTAACAACCAAAGCTTTGCTAGATTTATTTAAACAAATTTGATTGTTTTGTTTTGACATTTTTTGTTGTTTTTTTTTTGATTTGTTGAAGAAAGAAAATTCTTTAAGGCAAGTTGGGACGAGATTTTTTGTTTAATTAACAGAAATTGGAAATACTTTTAAAGTTTTGTTTACTTTGTTTCCAAAAATTAGCTGGCTGTAAAATTGAAAAAAAAAGAAAAAAAATATTATTTGAAGGATTAGGGGATTTAACAAGGTTGGCTAAATTTTTTGGATTTTCAGAAAGAAAAGCAAATTAAAATGTTAAAACTTTGAGTTAAAAGCTCAATTTTAATTTCTAAAGCTGAAGAGGCTATTTTAAGGCAAAGTACTTTAAGTACAAATCGAGTAGGATTTAACAGGATATTGATAAAGTAGAAAATATCCGCGATTATCCTCTTACAATGCAAAAATCCGCCATTATTCCAATATCGTTGCTACACATTTTGCCAATTTCATACTTTTCCAAAAAGGCCAAAACCCCGCGTTTTGTCTACAAGCTTATTGGCAAAACGAGGTATTTTAGCCTTATTGGCAAAATATGGAATTGGCAGAATATGGAGAGCTTTTTTAAATACCGTACCTCGTTTTCTTTTAATTTTCTTCTCTAGTCTGTTATATTTTTTATATTTTATCTCTAATTTCAATAAAGAGAAGAGAATTTGTTTCTCTAACTTTTGCTATTTTTTGCAAGCCGTTTTGTCGCGGAAATATTTTTCGCTGTTTATTTTGCATAATTTTCTTTTAATTTTTTCAATATTTTAGGTAATAAAATGACTTCACTTTCAACACAACTCAAAAAACTTAAAAAAGCCCCAACACGTGCTTTAGCTGTAGAACGAGATTATTCTTCACTTTTATTTAACAAAAAAGAGGCTGGAAGTTATGACAAGGATGATTTTTATAAAATCGGTTTGTTTTTTTGGGGGGTTTTAAAAATTTTTTTAATTTGGGGGGGGGGGGGGTTAGAAATTTTTGAAAATTTTTAGAAAATTTCAAAAATTCCAAAATTTTTTCAAAAATTTTTAAAATTAAAATTTTTTTTATTTCAACAATTTTCAAAAAAAAATTTAAAAAACAAAAAAACTTTTTTACAGGCCTCGCTGGCTTGGCTGGAATGAAAAAATTGGATGACAATTTCGATACTTATTTGCCCGAATTATTCGAAAAGAAATTAATCAAGTTTAACAGAGCAATAATTAGTAAAGAAGAGAATACTGAATTTGATCAAAAAATTGAGAAAATGTTGCTGCTATTATCTCCTTATTTTCATCACCAATGTTGTAGGGAAGTGCTTGAATGGTTTATACATAAATTTCAGGTTTATCTTGATTAATTGTTTTAGTTAAATTTAATTGAATTCGTTTATGTTGTTGGGTGGTTGTCTTCACTAACGTGAGTTTGTCTCACTAACGGTGGGGGTCATAGGTTCAAGTCCTGATGATGAATATTTATTTTTTCTTTTGCTTATTTGTTATATTTTGTTCTAATTTTTTTTTAATTTTTAAAAATCTAACTTAAAAGATTTAATTTTTAAGATTCATTCTTACAATGCAGAGGCTTTATTTTTAACTTTTTTGCCTTTCCATTCAATTAACTCTTTTGGTCGACTTTTACATATATTGAAATTTAATTCTCCAGATATGAATTGGTTAGAAGAATATCAAAAGGACGCGGCACCTATTCCACTAAATATTCTATGTTTGTTTTAATTTTTTCTTATTTTAAAAGATTTTTTAATTTAAAAAATTTAAATATCCGCAAAGATTGTACGCAAAAATTAAAAAAATTGTCCGCATTTTTTTGGGTGTCCGCAAATTTTAATGTCAGAAATCCGCAAAAATTCTCCGCAAAAATTTTTTTACATTTTTAAACACTTTTAAAGGTCGTTTCTGTCAAAGTGGACGTGATTATTGGTTAATAACCTGTTTAAACAAATTTGTGGTTAATTTTGTCGAAATTTTGGAAGAAAAACACATAAATAATATGCAACATTATTTTACTTTTTTGGCTTCACTTTACGGGAATTTAATTGAAAATAGAGGGTCAACAATTGATGATCAATTAATTTCTCGTTTAATTCCTTTTATTGGAATTTCTTTAAAGTTTGTTTTTTTTGTTAAAAAATTTTTTTGGAAAATTTTATTGAAAATTAGGGCATAATTTGGAGTCCCTCATCTCCTCTTTTTTCCTATTTTTATTTTTTTTAATAATAAAAATTTTCCCAATTATGTATTTCCGAACTCCAGTAATTTTTAAATTTCTATTTTCCCCCACATTTTTCCCGTCCCCAAATCTAAAATCGGTTTGTTTTTTTGGGGGTTTTTAAAAATTTTTTTAATTTTTGGGGGGGGGGTGTAGAAATTTTTAGAAAATTTCAAAATTTTTTCAAAAATTTTTAAAATTAAAATTTTTTTTTATTTCAACAATTTTCAAAAAATAATTTTTGGAATTATAATTTCATTTCAATTTTCACCTAACCTTTGATTTTTAATAAAATTAAAAATTTTTAAAATCCGCAAAAATTGTCCGCAAAAAATTTTTAGATTTAAAATTAAATTTTTATTTTTCCAGATCAAAAATAGAGGCATTCAAATATTTTGGAATTATAATTTCATGTACTTTAGCTGTAAATGTTTCAATCAACGATGAAATTGCAAAAAATATTTTAAAATTGCTTTTTTATAAAATTGAAATTCCTTTTGCGGAAATTACTTTTCAAACAGCTAATGTTATTTGTGAAAGATTGGAATTGAGTAAATTACCTAAAAAGTTTGTTTTTTTTTTATATTTTTTTCGAAAATTTTCTTGAAAAATTCTGGAAATTTAAAAATTTCAAAAATCCGCAAAAATTCTCCGCAAATTTTTTTGCGGACATGAAATTTTCAAAATAATTTTTTTACAGAATTTTTTGGTTAAAAATTTTTTCCTTAAAAATTAAATTTTTTCTAGATCAATTTTGTATTTAATCAACGATTTTGATCTTTTCCAATTATCTGATTTGCTTCTAAAATTAATGTCAAAATATGAAATGGTTGCTTTTCTTTCACTTTTTTGGAGAATTTTAATTGAACAAATTATTTCTGGTAAGGAAAAAAAATTTTTTTAATAACTTTAAAAATTTGTGTTTATTTTCTGCGGCTTTTAAACTTTTTCCAGTTTTATTTGGACAAATAGGAATTTCCTTTTTTTCGAAAATAAACATCGAAAATTCTTTTAAAATTGATGGGGGAATATCTTAATTAATAAAAAAAAAAGTTCGCAAATATTGTCCGTAAAAATTTTAAATTTAATTATTAAGTCCAAAAATGATTTTAAAAAATTTCTAAAAAAATTTTTTGTTTTTCCAGAAAAAACTTCTGTCGACTCCAAAAATTTTTTTACAGAATTTTTAATTACTTTGTTTGATTTGCACCGTTTAAGTGATAAACAAGCAGAGGCTGCTTTTGATTTATTTTTGGATTTTATTGAAGTAAATAAAAAGGAAATGGAAGGAGAAGAAAATCAAAAATCGAAAAAAATATTTCCAAAAATTTTAAGAAAACAAATAAAGTCAATGATTGTGAGGTTCCCAAATTCTTTTGATTTAATTAGAAAAAGAAGAAATAAATTAATTATTCAAAAATTGATGGAAGAATGTAAAGTATCTAATTTAATTGTTGGAAATTGAGGAAAAAAAGTATATATTTTTGTTTAAAATTGTTAAAAAAATTTTTTGAAATTTTTTTTTAAAAATTTATTATTAGAATACAAAATTTTGCAAAAATTCAATAGTGTTTATAAGCTTTTTAAAAGATTATAAAATTTGAAAAATTAAATAATTGATGGTAAAAAATTGAAAATCATCCCATAAAAATACCCCCTTTAATTAAATTATCGTTGTCCATTTTCCCCTAAAAACGCCTCAAGATATATCGATAAATATTTAATAGCTCTATGATTTTTGATTAGTTAAAAGAAGATGGTGATTAAATAATTTTAGTAATCTCCCAAACCCTTCCCTCTCTTTCATTTTTTGTTTAAATCAATGCGCAAAAGTTTTAATCATTTCTTTCTTATTTTTTTATTTAATTTATTATTATGGATGACTAATTATAATGAGGCTAATGAAAGGACGAAGAAAGCTTCTAAATTAATTGTTGACAAAATTAAACAATTAATTAATGAAAAAGTTGAGAGGTATTTTATAAAGGTCCACCCCATCAGGCCAGACCCTGGAGGTCAACTTCCTGTTGGTTTTGACCTTGGGCCGATAAAGAGGACTCAAGATTAAGAATATGTTAGGCCCTGTCTGACATTTTGCCGTAGAGAATTTCCGATTTGTGTCCCTTAATCTCCCTAATCCCTTTACTTAATCTCCACAAATCCTTTATCCACCCTAATATCTGGAGTTGCCCTCCAGATTATTTGACAACTAGGAGTCGACCTCTAGAGTGTTGACCTCTTGGGAGTTGACCTTATTTGATCCCTTTTTAAATTCTAAAATTTCCCTTTGTTGATTATTTATTTGTTGATCAATTGGGTATAAAATCTTTCCAAATTTAGAGAAATTGTTCAAAACGATGCAATACCCCCCACAGAAATACCTCAACGAGATCCAAATGCCCTCAGGCACCATAACGAATT
The DNA here is from genome assembly GCA_036172945.1 of Meloidogyne incognita. Lineage (NCBI taxonomy): Eukaryota > Metazoa > Nematoda > Chromadorea > Rhabditida > Meloidogynidae > Meloidogyne > Meloidogyne incognita. Next base: position 10,423,941 of record JARQAC010000003.1, read on the forward strand.
AGTAGTTAATGGAATTAATGGGGATTATTTTCAAGTAATTTTTAAAAATATTTTTTAATTTCCAAGTAAAATTGAAAGGGCGATTTGGAATTGGCTGATTGGCAGGCAGAAAAGATTCAAAAATATTTTGAAGATCAATTAATGTTTTCTCATGATGAAAATAAAAGAATTAAAAGAAAAGTTGGAAAAGTAAACTTCTTTAATTATTTTAGAGTTGTTTTAAAAATTTCAACCCCCGAGCGGGTTCGAACCCACACCCCTAACGAACGTTGCGTAACTTGCCAGATCGGCGAATTTATATTATCTGCTTTCCGATATGCTAGTCTCTCTTTCATTTCTAAGATGCTATTTTCCCCGTTAAATACGTAGAATTAATTAAAAATCCCCGAGCGGGTTCGAACCCACACCCCTTATGAACATTGCCTAACTTACCAGATCGGACACACCAATAAAATTTATTTTGAATTAATTTATATTTTAAAAATTAAATCGCATTTTTCCCCTTTTTGGAACCTTTCTACAAGCGTTGGGACAAATCAAGGCCAATAAGTTATGATTTTGCTGATAATGTGCCTGAACAGTCAAGACAAAGAATACGCCAAGCCTTGGCAATCTGGGAAAGTGAAACTTGTCTTTCTTTTGTGGAAGATGGTCCAGATGTTGATCGTTTGGAGTTTTTTGATGGAGGAGGATGTTCTTCATTCGTGGGGAAAACGGGAGGAACTCAGGTAGAAAATTGAAAAATAGGGCAAGTCCAGAAGATCACCACTGAACATTTAGTGGTGATCTTATGGGGTAGGTCTAAAAAATTTTGAATTTAAAAAATTCAAAGGGAATTTCAATTTCGACCCCTGGCTGTGATTTTATTGGAATTATTGCGCACGAAATTGGGCACGCCTTGGGTACATTTCACGAACAGGCTAGGCCTGATCAATCCAGGCACATTGCCATACATTACAAGTATTCTTCCTTTGTGAAATTAAAGCTAAAAATTAAATTTATTTAGTAACATTCCTTTAACCCGATGGAATAACTTTCAGCCAGTGAATGAAGATCAAGCAGAAACTTTTAAATTACCTTATGATCCAGGTTTTTAAAATACAAGGCTATAAGATCAACATTAACTGTAGGGGTGATCTTCTGGAACAAACTATTTTCAGTCCAAAAGATCACCACTAAATGCCAGTGTTGATCTTTTGGAACAAACCAAATTTAAATATTTCAAAGGTTCTGTAATGCATTATGGGCCCTATGGTTTTGCTTCAGATCAATACAAACCAACAATTTCAACCTTAGATATTAATTGGCAATCAACAATAGGCCAAAGAATTGGGCCCAGTTTTTTGGACATTTTATCAATAAATAAAGCCTATTTCTGTTCTGAAAAGTGTTCAAAACCTTTAATTAATTGTTTACATGGAGGCTATCCAAATCCAAATAAATGTTTTGAGTGTAAATGCCCTCACGGATTTTCTGGAAAATTGTGTGAATTAGTCCAGCCATCCCCTTGTGGGAGTACTTATAAGGTTACTTGATTAGTTAACCCAGAAGATCACCAAAACGAAAAATCAACTCTGTCGATCTTTTGGGTGTTTTTCAAAAATAATTTTAAAAGTTTTCAGCTTTCCAAAACTAAAATAAAAATATCTTCCCCATCACACCCAAATTTATTCCCTGCAAATATTGACTGTATTTGGCTGTTAAAAGCCCCGCCTGGGGGGCATATATTTTTACAATTTTCTTCAGAAAATTTTTATTATTCTTGTGAAGATACTTGTGACAAGTCTTTTATTGAATTAAAGACTGGGCCAGATTTTAGAATTACTGGATATCGGTTTAAAATTAAAAAAATTTTTTTTAATTTTAAAATTAAAGATTTTGTTGTTCTGTTGCTCCAAAAAATATTTTTCGTTCTTCGGGGTCAGAAATGATTGTTATACATTCTGGACAGGGACCTTCAAGTGAAGGATTTTTGGCTTATATTTGGAGTGATTTGGATTGGGAAAAGGTAGATAATATTTTAGAAATAAATCTGATCCGCAAGTGTCTGTTCGCAAATGTCGATTCCGTGTGTGTTCGCAAATGTCGGTTCCGTAAGTGTGTTCGCAAATGTCGGGTTCGTAACTGTGTTCGCATATGTCGTTTATAAATGTGTTCGCAAATGTCGGTTCCGTAAGTATGTTCACAAATGTCGGATCTGTAAGTATGTTCGCAAATGTCGAATACGTAACTGTGTTTGCAAATGTCGGCGAGTGTGTTTGCAAATGTCGGCGATTGAGAGTGAATTCTGGAAAAAAAGTGAAGGAGAGTGAATTCTGGGATTATTTACATTTTTAAATTAATTCTAGAAGCCAAATTCAATAAAGGAAACAACTCTAGAGCCAACAACTTTAAAAATAAATAAAGAAAAGGAAACTGCAACAAAAACAATAGAACCACCCACTACAACAACTGGTACAGCTGAAAATTTCATTGAAAATACGACAGAAGGAAAAGAACTGGGTTATTTTTAAATTTTAATTCAAAAAATTAAGAAAAAAATTTTTTTGGAGGGAGGGAAATCAGAAAAATTTATTGGGGGTGTCCGATCTGGTAAGTTACGCATCGATCAGAAGGGTTGTGGGTTCGAGCCCGCTCGGGGTTTTTTAATTATTTTTACATTTTTAAAGGTTATATTTTTTATTTCGATAGTTTTCTCGTCTTCAACAACACCAACAGAATTAAAAACAACCCTAACATTACAAATAAATAATTGTTTAAATTGCGACAATTGGTCCCCATGGGAAGAATGTACACAAATATGTGGAGGGTGTGGAAAAATTAAAAGAAAACGAAGTTGTAATAAAACTAGTATAAATTGTCAAACTGAAGAGAAAAGATTGTGTAATCAAAATGCTTGTCCGGTTGGAACGAATTTTTTGTTTAGCAATGGAGAATTTCAGTTAAATTTTTTACCCCTAAAATAATTTCTAAAATAATTATTTAGTCTTCTTTGGAAGGGTTGCTGTTTTGGTCTATTTCCTAATAAAATTGACAGGTTTTCTTTAATTTTAAAATTTTTTTAAATATTTAAATTATTTTCTAGTAATTTAACAGAATGTGGACCTTTAGAAAATAATGAAAATATTTTTATGAAAATATTATCTTCTTTGCTTACTTCACAAGATGGAAGGAAGAATAATAGGAATGAGAAAATGAGAAAAGGAGAACATTAAAAATTTTTATTTTTAAATAATTTATTTTTAAATGTCTTAAAGCTAATAAAAGTTTCAGCATCGTCGTCTCGAGTCCATATTTTGGTCCATAACTTTTTTTATTCTTAACTAATTTAAGTAATTATTGTAGCATTCGAAAGCTCTGACTGTTAGGATTATTTTATCTAGAAGAATTAGTTTTATCAAACCATTTTACCAAAAGTTATGGACGGATAAATGAGCGGTATCGTGATTTTTGGTCTTTATATGGCTGTAACTTTGAGTAGAAAAATCTGATCGAGTTAATCCTACTAGGTAAAATAATCCTCACATCAACAGCTTTCGATTGATATAATAATTAATTAAATCTGTTAAGGATTTAAAAAGTTATGACTCAAAATGTCTTCGAAAATCAAAGATGTTGGTTGGTGGCTTATCGGGTTAAGTTTTTGTTTTTTGAATAAAGGGGACAGGTTCGAACCCTTTCAGGGAAATATTAATAAAAAACCATTTTCTGAGATAACTCAACAAATTTAAATAGAAAAAATAAAAAAACCTTTCCAAAAAAATATTTTTTAGACATTTTTACATCAGAAAATTAATCCTCTTCTCTATTTAACCTCATTCCCGTCATTAGCCATCAAAGCATTTCTTTTATAGTCCTCAAATTTTTGTTTTTGTTCCATATATTCAGCTAAATTTTGGTATTGCTGAGCTGTTTGTTGCATTCTATATCTAAAAATAATTTTGAAAATTAAATGGATTTTATAAAATATTTGAGAAGGGGGATTAAAGGGAATGGCTTAAACTACAATATAAGACAATAATTACCCAAAATCCGGACTTTTTAAGACATAAAACTCGAAACCCACATCCTAAAGAAATTTAGATTATTCCTATTTATACCAGGAAAAAGAAACATCAAAAGTTTTAACTTTCTGATAAATGTAGGAAAATCACAGGTAAAGGAAAATGACAAGAAGCGAAAACAGTATTCTGGGGTAACAAGTTAATCAACAATTTCTATCTCCACGGGAAGAAAAGGCCTCGTTGCCCAATATAAACTCCAATTAATAAAAACAAACCTAACAGTTTCAGTCCTTCTATCCTTTTGCCTTTCAATATCCCACAAAACCGCAGAAATTGTACCAACAGAAAAAACAACTGAAAAGGCAAAGAAAAGGGGTCCTTTTAATTGGTTTTTAATCATTTTTGAAATTTCTAAAAATTTCAAAAAAAATAAGGAAAGTCTGTAACATCCAAAAAAATATTTAAAGATTAAAAACAAAAATATAAAAACAAAAAACTTCAAAAATAAATTTACTTGTAAAAAAATTTTTTACAAAAATTTTTTTAAATTTATCTGAGTGAGTATCATGCCGTAATAGCAAACACGCCGAAATACAAAAATGTTAATAATTAACAACTTTTCCACGTTAAGGGAGCAATCTTTGATGGGGATTGATGGAATACTTTCCTTTTGTTGAAAAGAACTAGAGATCGAGATTTTTGAAAAGCTTGGGCCTGTTCCTTGGTTTGATTTATTGACCTGGGCCGGATCATGGGCCTGTAGACCAGGAAAACCCAGGAAGGTAAAAAAATTGCTGACAATGAACTCTAGGTACAGGAAAAACCCAGGCCTTGGTCCAGCCCCACTCGATCTCTAGAAAAAACCTTTGGTATTTCGGCGGCTGGTGTTACGGCGATCTCCAATTCTCCTCTTTCATCCACTCTCTTTTCATTCCTTTCCTCGTCCAACTTTAAAAAAATAAAAAAAAATATTTTAAAAACAAAATAAAAAAAAACCTTCTTCTTCATATTCTTTTGGATATTCTTTAGCCAAAATTTTTTTAAAATTAAATATTTTTCTAAAAATAAAATCCAAATCTTGTTTTGCTTGCAATATTTGTTCTTTATTTAAAGCAAATTCTTTTTTAGCCTTTTCCAATCGCTTTTCTGCCAAAATGCAACAATTTCCCAACATTTCATTTGTTTTTTCGAAACGTTCCAACCTTCAAAAAAATTTTTTAATCAATTTATTTTGGTGAATATTCAATGGAAAAACGAGAAAATTAAAAGATTTTCGGGAAAATGTCGGTGCATGGCTTATCGGGTTAGTGTTCTGCTCCTCTGGAAAAAGGAGGGAGGTTCGAACTCTTTCATGGGTAATATATTTTTTAAAAATTATTTTACGTTTACAATCAATTCAAATCGTGAATATTCAAATAAAATGGAAAGAAATCACCCAAAAGCAATTAAATATTGCCGGCTGGCTTATCCTGTTACCAGTCTGCTTTATTCAAAAAGGAGGAGCAGGTTCGAGCCCTTTCAGGGAAAAATTGTAAGTTTTTTAATAAAAAAATTAAAATTTACGATCGTTTTTGTGTTTTAATTATTTCTTCTATATTGCTTTTATCCACTTGTGAGTTTAACGATTCAATAAAATTTTCTTCTCTTGGAGGTGATCCATCTGAAGATATTTTGGAAGATTCTAAACTTGACTGTTTTGGAATTTCTGTAGACATTTTTAATAACAAAATTAAATACTTAAAAGAATTATTTTAAAAAATTAAAAAAATATTTTTTAATTTAAAAATAATTTTTTTTAACCATAAACAATAAGCAACTACAATATTTATCGTCTCAAAATTTTTTAAATCCACAAACATACTAGAACAATAATGGAATAAAAAATAATTTTAAAAATCATTAAAAAAACAAGTCTTTATTGGAGTCAATTGGATTTTATTAGTGTTAGGCCTTTGACTTGATTGGACCAATAGCTTGGAGTGGGGTTGGTCTGGTCCAAATCCTAGGTCCAAGAAAAACCGAAGAAAGTCCAAAAACTGTCTAAACTCCAAATCCAGTGAAAACCCCCGTCTCTAGTCAATCCCCAATCCTAACTCTATCCTTTATTCACAAATTTAAGAATTATTTTTTATCCCATTTTTCCAAAACAAAATTACACACAAAAAATATTCCAATTCAAACCTTTATTTAAAAAAATACTTTAATTTTTTCCTATCCTCATTTTGCTCCTAACTTTCTTCAAGTCTTAGCAACCAAAACATTCAATTTGCCTTCAGCACGAAGCTTCCTACGCTCTTCCAACTCGGCCTTCACTTCGTCAGAAAATTCCTGCGGTGGAAGATCACGGAGATTGTCAAGATTGCACAACAGATAAGTTGGATATGAGAGCATCAGAAAAACCAAAGAAGAAAAAAGCGCAGCGTGTTGCTAAAAATTAAAAACATAAAAAAAATTTGAAAAAAACGAATCCGCGAATATTTGCGGACAAAATTTGCGGAATCCGCAAAAAAAAAATTTGCACACAAAACTCACAGAATCCGCAAACCGAGTCCGCAAGTATTTGCGGACAACCCTAACATAGTATAACAACTTAAATAACTATAAAAACTTACAAAAAAGCTCATATGACGTTGAGGAGGCGCACCAATCTCGTGTGGGCGCCTACTAACACCTCGCGCTTGCAAGAAAAGCACCGGATTCGTTGTTTGACGAGTTGTTGCACCTCTGACAGCCGGAATACACTTGAGAATTTTCGGAAACATTTCTTACCGATTGAATCTAAAAATAAAATTTTTTAAATAAAAACAATGCTTGATAACAGAAAAACTAGAGTGCGATAGGATTGCAAATCCGAGATCTTTCCCGGGACGGGATCCCACGGGACTAATACCGTAATCCCGATAATCCTTGTCGTTCCCTAAAAACTTGGATTCCGGTACCGGATCCTAACAAAACCCACAGAACACTGACAAAATCCACAGAAATAAAAAAAAACTAAATTTATGAGACTCTAATCGACCAAAATAATTAAATGACAAATTATCCAAATTAAATATAAAATGCCAAAACTAAAATAAAGTTTAATATTCAAAAGGATAATGAGGCAAATTTCAAGCACGTTTGAGTTAAACATCTAAAAATAATTAATTAAAACCTTTTTTGGTTCATTATTAAAATTTTTTTGTAAAAAACGAAGGTGGTTAAGCAACCCTCTAATTATTCTCCAAACATCAGCCTTATTATGTTTTTTGTAGCGGATTAAAGAAAAGATCCATTTTTGTGCCTCTTTTTCTATTTAAAAATAGATTTTGTGTAAAATAATAACAAGAATTGAGCTTTGCAATTGCGCCAATTAACAATTTTTTTCGTTCTTCTTGTCATCTCAAATGAAGCCAAAAATTATTTTGTAGGTTGTGTTTGAGAAAAATGGAACGTCCCAAAGTACCGCAAGGCCAAAGTGCCGTAGAGCTATAGCTTCCTTCAAAATTGTCGTATCCGGGCCGGTCTGGTATGGTTCGATAGAGCAGGTCGAGGAGCATCGAACCATACCAAGACCTCCCAGATTCGACAATTTTAAATCAAGTTATAGCTCGACGGCACTGTGGCCTTGCGGTACTTTTTCTCTCTCGTTTCGAAAAAGATGGGGCAGTGCCATTTTTGTAGAATTATATATAACAATTGTAACTTTTAATGAGGATAAAAAACACTCAAAAAATTGTGTTTAAAAAATAATAATCATTTTGTCTGTTAGTACATAAATAATACATAAATTCAATGAAATATAAAAACGGAAATAAAAAAGTTGGGGAAAAAAATAAAAGAGTAAAGAAGAAGAACGGCGTTAATTAATTTTTATAAATATATTATTTTTGGCATTTTTCTTTTCATCATTCATTTATTTTTAATTATATAAAATTTTTTAACAAAGAAAAGAAGAAAACTTCTCTCTCTCAAATGACAAATTTAAAAATTTGTAAGTCTTTTTAATTATTTTTTTAAAAAATTTTTGGGAAAATTCTAAGGATGTCCAAGACCAAGACCTCACCCTAAGGCCAAAAAAACCCCAAGAAAAGTCTTGAATTTCAAGAATAGGGCCAAGAGTCTTCGACGTCTCTAAAAAATTCCTTTATATTCTCCGATTCGAGTGAACACTAATCGACGAAATGAGGACCCAAAATTAGACCCGGAATTCAATTGATAGCCAAGTTATGGTCTCATAATGGCCAAAAAATGTTAGAGGGACCAAGCTGATTTTTTTGGGGGAATTTCTTAAAAATAATAGCTCCTTCTAAAAATTTTCAAAAAGACAAAATAATTTTTAAAAATTAAAAAAAAATTTTTTTAAGCAACCCTTTCAACCTTATCTTGCCTATTTTTATTAATTAGTTATTCAACAAATGAAGGACGTATTTATAAAGTTAAATCATCAAATAATTTAAGGTTAAAACAAAAAACTTGTAAAGTAAGTTAAAAAGACATTTTTAATTAAAATTCCCCTTCTTCCCTTCCCTTTAAAGGCTTATTCAAATCCAAAATTGCATGTTTTAATGGACAGAATTTGTCAATTATGTCATGAAATGTTTTCTCATTCAATGCCTAATTTTAGAGCAGAATGTACCGAAAATTGTTATAAAAATACAAAATTTAGAAATTGTTTAAATATGTTTTCTGTTTTACCCTCAAAAACTTCTAAAGGAAATAATTTATCTAAATATTTAATTGAAGAGGAGGAAGAAGATAATGATGCTGAAGAAATTGAAGAATTAAATGATACTCAACAAAGAGAGCGGTAAAGAAAAAAAGAAAAATTGAAAAAATTGGCAAAAAAATTTTAAAAAATTTTGAACGCTAGAAAAAAAATCTTTTGAATTTTTTAAAAAAATTCAACCCCCCTCAAAAAATTTCAAACCCCCCTCCCCTCCCCTCAAAAATTTTTCTAAAAATTTCCTCAATTTTGACAAGCAACTTATACAATGTATTTTTAAAAAAAAATTTGTATAAATATTGCAAGAGTTAAAATTCATAAAAAAAAATTTAAAAATTCTCAGAAAAATATTTTCCAAAAAAAAATCCAAAAAAATTCCCAACATTAAAAAAGGCACCGAAAATTTTTAAACAAAATTTAAATAAAATTTCAACAAAAAAGCCAAAATTAAACAAATAAAAATCCAAAATATTAAAGACGAACCTAATAACCAGCCATTTTCCAATTTTAGAGAATTTTTCTTTAAAATATTTTCATCTTTAGAACCTTCCCAATTTAAAATTTCTGAGCGCATATAAAATTTAGAAACACCAACAATTCGAACATGAGCCCATTTGCCAAGTAATAAACCATTTTTAGAAGAATTCTCATTTTTTAAAATTTCAGCCTCATATGGATCTGGGACCAAAATATGTTCTAAAAAAATTTTAAAAATTTTCAAAAAAATTTTTTTCTCACAAACCATAACATTTATTATGCCCAACATAACTTTTCCCATCAGAAGCACGTTCACAAATTAAAACCCAATATTCTTTTTCTATTCTAGATTCATCATAACGATGGTAGGAATGAAAAAGACGAGTCATTTCGGACGTTCGTCTACGGGCCTGAAAAAAAATTATAAAGATTTTTGAGTGAAAATTGGTGATGTTCCATCCCTAGTGGTGATGTTCCATCCCTAAAAATAACCTCAACAGTATTTATTTTCTTTAAACGGGCAGCTGGTGTTCCCGGCCTGGGATAAAATTGGTTGATAAAAAGGCTTGGAAATTTGTATAATTTAACCAATTCCATACTTTCTTCAAAATCTTCTTCCGTCTCTGTTGGAAAAGCACAAATAAAATCTGTTGCTATATAAATATTTGGCACACTTTAAAAAAATTTTAATTAATAAAAATAATAAAAAACAACAGCCATTCATTACGGGATATTTCAATGGACAAGCAGCTACTCTACTGGCTTCAGGACCTAAAGCCACTGGACCTCACAAGTCTTAAACTGAGATACTCTAACCCCCTCCGTAGTCGTATTGTCAGAAAAAGGTTTCCTTAGCCCTGGATCTCCCTACTCTTAAACTGGCTCTCCTTCCCCCTCCCCAAGTCTTTAAAAGGTCTCCAAAACCTTCAAAACCCCCTACTTACTTTTTAATCATATAATCAACAATTTGACAAAAATGTTCTTTTGTATACTCCCTTTTCATATCACTCAAAACAGCATTACTTCCAGACTGAACAGGAATATGTAAAAATGAATAAACTTTTGGATGATTTAATATTTGTGCAATTTCTTCCAAATGATCAAGAATATATGGAGGATTTGTCATTCCCATTCTCATCTTTTTAAAAAAATTTTTTTGAACAAAAAACAAAATTTTCAAACCATGCAACCATCAGGAATTATTTCGACCAAAGCTTGAAGTAAATCAGGAATAACCATACCAAAATCTCTTCCCCACGCACCCAAATCTTCAGAAGTTAGCCACAATTCTCGACAACCTTGTTCCGTTAATGCTCTTCTTGCTTGGTCAACTAAAGCATTTAAAGGAAAACTTTTAAGATCTCCTCTGGCAGCCTAAAAATTATTCTAAAGAAGTTTTTAATCAAGAAAACCTTTGTTTTGCAATAAGTACAATGATTTAAACATCCACTATTAATTGCAAGAATTTCTATAAATTCATTTCTTCCTATAAGAAAAAACTCTTTCCCGAAAAAATTTTTTATTTGCAAAAAATGCGGACAACAGCAAAAATATTTGCGGTCAATTCCTCCAAAGATCGCAAATATTCTTGCGGACAATCAAAAATAAAAAACAAACTCATTTTAGGAAGTGTAAGATCCATCGCTTTTGCCGATTTATTTTGTCTAGAAAGAAACCGAACACTATTTCCATTTAAAGTTTCCTCAACAACATTAACAATTTTATCAATTTGTTGAACTCCAATAACGCTAACATCTTTTAACCAAGAAATTTGTGGACCTGCCTAATTAAAAAAAAATTTTCTTCCCAAAAAATTAAAAAAAACCTGAGGAACACATCCAGCAACAACAATTCTTTTCATTTTAGATTTGCCTTCTTTTACTTGATTTTCTAACATTGTTTCTGATGGAGTTTTTACTGTGCCTTTAAAAAAAATTATTTTTCAAAAAAAAATTTCAAAAATTTTTCTCAAAAGACTTACAGCTATTTAAAAGCCAAATATCAGCCAATTCTTTTTCTGACGTTACTTTAAATCCAGCTTTTAATAAAAGCCCAGCCATATATTCAGAATCGGAATTGTTATGAGAACATCCCCAAGTTCGTAAATAGACAACTCTATCTACAAAAGAAAGAAATTTTATAAAGGTTGAATAGAACATAAAAGATGGAATATAACTCAATCTTTTCGTGCCCATCTCCTAAAAAAGTCAAAAGGAAAATACCACATTATTTAATTTCTTGATAATTTCAAAAGTCAGACCAGACAATACGTAGAAAATTTGGAAATAGCCCCTATCCCCTCCTATTAAAGAATTCCATACACAAAAGGACACCCTTCTCAATTCTTGGGTAAACTACCCCCGGTTCTTTATATCTCAAAAATTTTATTTTGGGATAAACTGTCACCCCTTTTCCCCATTTATTAAAAAAACAAAACAAACTCCAAGGAAGAACACTTTCCAATTCATTTTTCGCCATTTGTTTTTCTTCCTCAACATCGTCTTTTTGTTTTCTTCTAGTTTTAATATTGAAGAATGATTCAAATTTATTTTTAACCAAGCCATTTTGATTGTTTTGAGAAAGAGGAACTCTTTCAATTGAATCTTCTATATCCAACATTTTTCTTTAAATTTTCAGAAAATTAAATTTAAAAAATTTTCTCAAAATATTTCAATTGAAAATTAACAACTTTAAAAAATAAATTTTTTAATATCTACCTAATTTAATTAAAAATATCAAAAAAAGGTCAAAAATTAAAATAAAATCAAAATATTTAAAAAAAATAATTTTTTTTTAAGCAGCAAAGTGAGTGACCAAATTTAATATTCTTTTCCAACAATATGAGGTTCAAAAATCACCCATTTTCTTTTTTAAATAATTTTATTAATTTGAATCGTCTATACCAAATGAAGACCCCGAAAACTAAAAATTCTTATTAAAAAACATTTTCTAATTAAAAAAATACTTTGCTAGGTCCTCTTAAAGTTATTTGACTGTCAATTGCTTCAAATAATTCAGGCGGAGAAGGAACACGACTAAAAATAATTTTAAAATTATTTTAAATGACTGGAAGAAAGTAATTCACTCCTTAAAAAGGGAGCGTGCCGTAATACCAAACGAAGGAATACCAAACACCCAAAAACTTCTAAAACATCAAACTGTGGGTAAATACAAACATATACAGGTATGTTCAAAGCAACTGGGCGGAAAGTTGATAGCAATGCAAATTTTGGTATTTAGAGAGGTAGGTGTTTCGGCGATTGGTATTACGGCCTCATACCAAATGAAGCACTGTTTTTGCAGACTTTTCTCCTTAAATTTACCTTGGATTGTTTTTAACAAAATAAAAGGTCTGGCACTTCATTCTCTACAAGCTCCCGTATTTTAAACAAAAAATTACAAAAATATATACCCGCTTTCCAATTTAGACCAAATCCTTTCATTTTCCAAATAAATTTCAAAGGCCCCCGTTGATTGTAACATTCTTTACAAAAATAAATAATTTAAAAAATAAAAATTCAAAAAAAACCCCTCAATAGCATTTGAAAAAAGAAAAATCATTATTGAAGCAGACATTTTATTATTAGCCATCCATTGAAAGAATCTCGGAGTTTGAAGGCCTAGAGAAGGGAATGGATCTCTTCCCATTATTATACAGATAATTAAAGCAATTTTTGCAAAGCTTAACAACTAAAAATTAAAAAAAAATATTTTTTATAAGTTGAAGTTTAAGACAAAGATTAATATAGAAAGGACAACTTTGATCAAGGATAACACGAGTTGAAAAAAAACGGGACGGGCTGAGTTCGGACCCGAATTTCAAAATTTGCTTCGAATCGGTTCGGTCTTTTTTCGTGCTCGAAATTAGGTTTGAGTCGGATCTGTTGGGGGGATTAAAAGTGAAAGGTAGTGACATACCTGATTTGAACAAAGGAGAGTAAAAACCCAAGAAAAAATTTCCAAACCTGTGCCGCCAATCCTCTAGCCAATCCAGGAGCATAATTTTCTCCTACAACTTCAATCCCAGGATATTTTTCTCTCAAAATTTGAGCAAATTGTTCATAAGCCTGTCGATATCCACAAGACACGCTAAAATAAAATTCAAAAAAAATTTAAAAATTAAAAAAACCAAAACGAAAATTTCACTGGAGGCATATTTATTGGCGGTTTAAACGTTCCTCCTTTTGGCCTTTCCCTTGTTGGTTCTCTAATTCTTAATTCATCTTCTTCCTTCTCCCCTGCCTCCTGAGTCTCTTCCTTATATTTATATGCCGGTTCTTTTCCTTCATTTCCAATATCATCAAATTGACTGAACGAATCTTTGTCATTATTTGGTGTTTTAATTTCGTCTCCTTCCTTTTTTAATTGAGCATTTTCATTACTTACAACTTCATAAATTGAAATTATTGTTGTTGTCACTAATAATATTGTAAATATTTTGTCCATTCTTTAAAAAAATTTTCTATCAAGAAAATTAAAAAAAATTTAAAAAAAATTAAAAAAAATTTTTTGATAAAAATTTCGACTTAGGGGGTACAGTATCCAAAAGGCCAAAATTCAACCTTCGACTCTCAATGATCCGAAAAAGCCCATTTTGTCGCCGAAACAACTTTAACAAAGGACCTTTTTTCTATTCGTGGTACCCTTCTACAGCGTGGAAAGTTTTTTGTTAATCACGGAAATCCAAAAAATCCAGCCCCTCTCTAATAAAAATACCAAATAAACATTTCGCCAAAAATTGTTGGACATTTTAGAATTTAGATATTATGAAATTACCAAAATGAAATATTTTCAATCAATAAAATATTTCTCCTTACTTTTCTTGCTAAAATTCCTTAAAAATTTTTGTATTTTAAATAAAAATTTTTTAACAAAATTTAATATTAGCCTAAATTATTAAGATAATTTCGACCTAAAATTCTTGGAAAATTCAGCAAATTAAAAAAATCCACAAAAATACATATTTGTTTCAACACTTTTGATTAAAAATGGGTTTTAACAAGAAATTTAAAATTTTTAAAAAATCAACGACTCGATTTTTGTTAAATCGTCATATACGAGTCAAAAAATGTCGTAAATCACTTAAAAATATTAAAAAAAATACAAAACGTCTTTCGAAAAAACAACAAAAAATTTCAAAAATTGAAAATCAAAAAAATATTTGTTTAAGTGAAGCTAGCCAAGCTTTGGTTCAATATGTTAGTGTTTATATTTTTTGTTAAAATTTTTTTTAATTTTATAATTTTGTGGAGGTTTAACCCCCACATCCCTCATTAAAAGATAAATTTTTTTTAACTCCTAGAGAGGTTCAAAACGGAAAAATTTCCAAGGCCCAAGACTTCGCCCCAAGACTGGAAAACCCTAGAAGAGCTTGAGTCAAGACTCAAGGCCAAAAGCCTCTGATAACCCCCACATCCCTCATTAAAAGATAAAATTTTAAACCCCAACGGGGTATCTTACATTGAGGTATAAGAAAATGCCTTTGCTGAAAAGGAAAAGCATTTCTGCGCCAAAAAATTTTTCTCGTTAATTAACTATTGTAAATTTAATTTTAGAACAACTTGGACGTGTCTTTGTTTCAGAACAATAATTTTTTTGGGGAGAGTGGTTATCCATCTATGCAGTTGGATTTATTTAACAATGCTTTTTTTCAGAATGTAGGGATTTATTAAAATTTTTCTAATCAAAATAATGGCACAATTTTACTTTTTTTGCCCTTTTTGGGCTTCTAATGAAATTTAAAATTTAATTTCCCAAATTATAAAAGAATTTATTCGTCTGATTTTAAATCTCCAGAGCTATTTTGGGGTAAAAAAATTTTTTTACGATCCTTATTTTGCTTAAAAATTGTTGTATGGTAGAGGACCTAAAATTTAGATTTTGTGTTCCGTTCCTTTTAATTGAAGCCAGAACTCCTTGAGCTATTAATCGTAATAATAAGGAACACGTAATTTTCCGTGAAGGCAAAAGATGGGGGGGGGGAGGAGGTTCAACTTTAAAAAACAATGTTTTTTGAGTTAACATAACCCCTTATTTTGCTTAGAACTTGGACATAGCTCTTTTGCAAAACAATCAATTTTTTGGTGGTATTGGGCCTTCTTATAGCGCAAATGGACAAATTGATTTTTTTGAGCAGGTATTTAAATATTTTAAAAATTTGGTCTTTCTGAGAGTTCTGAGGATTTCTTTTGTTTTAGTCCATTTCATATTAAAATGGAATGATTTCTTGGAATTATTTCTTCCCCATTAAGATAGGTTTGGATGAGTGACGGTCAACTAATTAGAGAAATTAGTTGAAAAAATTAAATCCCAAACAAAATTAAACAAAAGCAACAAAACAGAAAAAAAACCCTAAAATACTTTGGGACTCAAACGTCCCATCTGGGTGGGGAGTACTCAATGTGCCCTACTTGTACACAATGTCCCTTACTGTTTTTGGCGAAATTGGCAAAATGTTTTTCATTTGAAATTTTATTTTTTAATTATTGAGGTCATTTCATTTAGATTTTACTTTTATTTTTGGGCACTTTGGGGAACTTATTTAAAAATTTAGAGAATAAAAATGAATAATTTAAATGCATGGGATGTACTCCACATAGTCAATACTTACTTCTATCAACCCGCTATGGCTGCTGTTGATCAAATTAGGACTTTCATTATGATTGCTTTCACAAATGTACAATCTTATTTAATATTCTGTCCAGCTTTGAATATTTTTACATTCCTTGAAACTTTTAGTTCCTTTCATTAGTTTTTGACCTTAGAATTCCAATCTGATTTGGAGTAAAGTAATTCAAGGTTGACCTGTTTATTCAAAGCTGGACATCGATAAAAAAAATTTACAAATTATATTTTCAGTTGACTGCTCGAGTTAATGGTATAGATGCTCGAATTAGTGGTATGGAGACGCGGCTTTCGCGATTGGAGCGTTTGGAACGCGCTAGATCTGCTACAGTTCCGTATGGTGGTAAGGGTTTTGTAACTTTGACTGTTTAAGTTTCTTAAATTTAAGGTGGTGCTGCTGGTGGTGGTAATGGTGCTGGTGGAGCAGCTGCTCCGGGTGATGGTAATGGTTTTGGTGGAGCTGTTGCTCCTGCTGCTGCAGTTGGTATTGTTGGTGGAGGGGAGGACGCAGTTAGCCCGGCTTCCTCCGGGGCTGCTTCAGTTGACATTTTAAATTGAGGAATTGAGGTTAAAGTAAATGAATAAAAAAAATTAAATAATTTTGATATTTATTAAATTGAATAAAATTGATTTTCTTTTATTTGGTAATTGTATGGTTTCAATCTCTCATTCGAGAGTTGGAGTTGTTCTCTCCTCGGGGACGAAGTTTTTAGCTGTGACGTTCTGATAGTTGTTTTTGCATTTTCCGCAAAGTGATCTTTTGAATCGCGTCTTCGTCAAATATTGTTCAACTCATTGATTTCGATCGTTTTCTTTTTCGGACTAGCTCTTGAGCTATCATTTGTGAACTCGACTATGGGGTCGCTATAGTATAGGTCCACCGAGATCGGAACTCATAGTATATACCATTCGATTCGTCTCGCCGAGCTGAGTTCAATATTGTTCGACTACGTTGACTCGACAAGTTCTCGAATACCCTTCCTTTTTTAATCTTTCCTTGACCATTTTGAGCTTTTTTGCTTTACTCGAAAAAATTCGCGTATATAATTTGCCATAAGAGGGGGGAGGGTTTGCAGTTTTTCTGGAAAGATTGCAGTTTTTAAAGATTACAGGTATAAAAATAGTCGCTCATTATTTCAACGGCAACAAGGATACACCAAAAATAAAAAATTTTAATTAAAAAACGATTATCACTTTTTAATTTTCTTTTCTTCCTCGTTCTCCTTTTTCTTCAAAATCACGATTCCTTCCAAAACCGGTGTCAATGGGATATCTGAAAAATAGAAAAATTAAAAATAAAACAATTTTCTTACAATCATCATCAGCAAGTTCAGCCCTCTCGCCATAGCCTAATAGCACGGGTGTTGAGTGCGTCTGGAATCCAGTAATTGCACGTGGTTTGCCTGCTTGAGCAACAACATCAACAGCTTGACCAACACGAACTTGCACCTTTAATTTAAAAAAATTTTTTTGGAATCAAAATTATCAAAACTAACAGATTTTTGAACTAATTCATTCTCATCCTTTGTGTCCTGCACGACCGTTATTAACATTCTTGGCTGTATTGCAGCAACTAATGAGAAGAGTAAATAGTGTTGTCGACCATTAAGTACGGCTAAAAGATGAATAAAGTTAAAGATAAAAAAAATACTTTGTTCAGAATCAATAAAAGCCAAACAAGTGCAAAGCAATGCTCCAACAACAGTTGGACAAATTAATTGACGATCAGAGTGGAATGGGTTTAAAGTCATTGTTCCTTTACCCAAATGAATTAACCCTTGAGCAATGCGTAAAAGTATCATTGTTTTCTAAAAATGGAAAATTCTTTTGATAAAAGTTAAAAAAAACACAACCTGGTCACGTGAATGATAACTAGCTAATTGTCTTAACATTGCCAATACTCTTGCATTATTCGTTCCTGCTCCAACCAATCCTAAGGCAAAGATTGCGTTTCTTGCAGTTTCAGCATCAGAATCGTGGCTATACTTGCTGAGTGTTTCAATAACAGTTAATTGAGGATTTGATGGACTCAATAGAGCAAGAGCTAAAGGAACGGCACGTCTAATAACTGGCTCTCCATAGCGATACTAAAGAAAGTTTTTGTAAAAACTAAAAAATTATTTTTAAATAACCAAGTGTCCAAACTGTCGGAGGCACATTTGTGAACCAATATCTTCACCCATAGCAACAAGCGCAATCCCAAGAACAGCTACTGCTTGGCTTAAACATTCTGGAGCCTCTTCACTTTTTGTTTGCGATTTTGTGGAGGTAGCTGCTTCTCCATCCTCTGCATCTCCATTAGCAGAATTAGTTGGCACAGAGGCAGCAGGTGCTGTAATATCAGGCAATGGAGCACCAGAAGGAACTTTGGTTTTAGACTTGAAAGGAAAAGAAAGTTTAGACTTAATGTTAAAATTTAAAAATTCAAAACCTCCTCCTTTTGTGCTTCCTTCTCGTAATGTTCAGAGCAAATATGCAACATCTCTTGCACTTTCAATACATTTCCAGTTCCAGCATAAGCACAAACATCTACCAATGTTGAAGCAATTTTTCCAAATGGGTCGGAAAGTGCACGAAGAGGTTCAAGTATTGTCTCATCGCATTCATTTTGCCTTCCTAAAGAATAAAAAATAATCGTTTAGTAGAAAATCAAAAATTAACCCAAAAATATAAGTCCAATTCCAAGAGCCACCAATCTCATATTAACATCATTCAAATCGACTCCACTCATTAAATAAGTAAGCAATTCACAAACAGTTTCACTATTTTCTCTTCCTGATCCAATAAGAATAAACCCAAGAGACAATGCTGCCAATCCTTTCACTTCAGCTTGACTAGCTACTATTTGATCATCCGCGATAACCTTTCAAAAAATTTATTTAAAAAATTCAGGAAATTAAAAAAAACCTTTCTTAAACTCTGCACAACACTTTCCTCTTGGTCAATAACTGTTTGGCGTTTACTATTTGCATAGGCTAATCCCAGACCAAATATTGACGCAACGCGTAAAGGTAAGTGTTCATTGAAGAGAAAATCTTGCAAAATGGCATAGGCAGGATCGACTTCAGGATCTTGGACGCCAGAAAAGACGATACCAGTGGCGAACAGAGCGCCAGCCTTAAAAATTAAAGAGCAAAAAAAAATAAATTTAATCATCTGTCAATAACCTTCACATAAATATCCTTTGATTGTGTATGAATTTCAAAGTTGTTGAGTGAATCCACATTCCAATGATGAATCAAACCAAACGTAGCAGCGGTAGAGAAAGCGGCTTCAATTAAATTTTTTTAACTTAAAAAGTTCAAAACAAACCAACCCCATTCTTTGTGTTTTGCTAACCAATCACTAGTGCTCTTCTCATCTTTGAAAAACGCGTCAGTTCCAAAACCCGCATTAACAAAACCATTGACAAAGGAAGAAGCCAAATTTTGAAGGGTCATATTTTTAACTTGTTGAGTAGCAAATGGACGATTTGGCTCCAAATAAGTTTTGTAAACCTCATCCGGAGTTTTTGGTGTCATCAAATCCAATTCGCGAGCAAAGGCAAGAAAGTGCTTGTTCAAATAGAAATTCGCATTTAATTGTGAGAGAAGCTGATCTTCGACTTCTAAAAAGATTTGTTGTCGTCCAAGCATCAAAGACATTTGCATTTTTATTGCCCTGCATTTAAAACATAAAAATAAAAAATAAGTATGATGCCGTAATACCAAACCCCCAGGACAACCTGAGGGTTTGGTAATACCAAACCCCCAGGCTACTAATTGTAAGTTTTTTATTTTCCAGTTTGTTATTTCGGCGTTTGGCATTACGACCCACTCCTAAGAAGCATACCCATCAGTTGTTGACCCAAAAATTTTTTCAATGGCACTGGTATTGTTGGTTCTCATTGCACATCGTAAAGCTTCAATATTCTTTCCAAAATGCATATACAAATCCCTTGCCATATCAATCAGAGTAATGTTCTCTGGATCAGGAATGAAAGGAGCACAACTAAAAGACTTCATAAAAAAATTTTTAGAAAGAAAAAAACCTCAAAATATAAAGGCAAATTCGTTCATAGTCCAAATGTTCTAGTTTTTGTGCCATTTCTTTCAAAAGATCAATCCTCTCAATTTCCATCAATATATCGCAAGCTTCAATCTCAGCATTGTGATTCAAATTATGAATCACAAGTTCCTTGATTTTTGGCAAAATTGTTTCTTCTCGGTGCTTTTTGTCTTCTTGACTGTCGCTGTCATGCTTTTGCCAATCTTCAACTAGATCCAAAGCTTTACGGCGAAATTCATAATCCGGATCTGGCTTAATTTCACTAGCAGCAGCATCCTTAACGGGGATATCAGTAACTCCAGCTGGCGGCATTTTTCAAAAGATTTTTTCTGTTAAAATTTTTTAATATTTAAGGATAAAAAAAGAAAATGAAAAAAACGATTTTCGAGCGAAATCCCGCTTAAAAATGTCATCTTTTTTTAAATATTGCGCCAGCTTTAATAGGTAAAACATTTCGCCAATTTTCGTCCGAACGGGACGGTTGAGCGTGGCCGGTGAGCGTCAGCCGGATCTGATTGGCTACAACTTTTTTCGCTTGATCAAAGCAGAATGAATCAAACAAAAGCCCTCGATGAGCCCAATCTTTTTTCCAACTGGATGGATCAAGTCTGATCGCCCAATAAAAAGTTACAATTCGATAAGTGCAAGAAATCGTTGTTTTTCACACTTATAGAATTGTAACTTTTTAATAGGCGATCAGATATGATGAATACAATTGAGAAAAAGATAGCGCTTATCGAGAGCTTTCGAACGATATAAGATTCATACGGATATGTTCAAGTGTAAAAAAGATATAGCAGAACAAATATGGCTGACGCTCAACCGTCCGCGCTCAAGGTCCGCTCCGAAATTAAATTTAAATAATTGAGTCTCAGCTCACCTCAAAAATGTTTAATTTTTTCCTGGGACTTTACTGTAAAATATGGAGAGAGCATGCAAAAGCTTGAGTGTTTTTTAGGATAATTGAGAAATGCCGAGAGAGTTTGCGTCTCCTCCAAATTTATAAAAAAAACTTTGCCAATATCCCACATTTCCATATTTCGCCAATATCATATTTTGCCAAGAACGCTAAAAAACGCGTTTGCTAACAAGTTAGTGGCAAAACGTAGATTTCCAGCCTTATTGGCAAAATATGGAATTTTCGAAATATTGAGACACGATAAAGAAGGAATGAGCAAAGGTCATGTCTACCTTTTGTTGTCATTCGATACATTTTTCTTTCTAAAATTTACGAGAATTTGTTAATAACTTTAAATATTTTTTATTAGTCTTAATTTGAAGAGCTTAAAAATGATGGAGAAATCTCTTGCGAACACAAATTTGGAGCATTTATCTCGTTTGAATGTTACGACAAGTCCATTTTCTGTGCGCAAAACTGGAATTATCTGCACCATTGGTGACTTTGCCATTTATTCTCTAATGTCAAATTTAAAGGACCTGCTTGTCGCTCTGTTGAAATGTTGAAGAAAATGATTGAAAATGGTATGAATATTGCCCGTATGAACTTTTCCCATGGGGATCACGAGGTTTTTAAAGTTGATATTTGGAACGATTTGTCTTTTACAATTTTAGTATCATGCCGGGACGATCAAAAATGTTCGTGAAGCGGCCAACAGCTTCAATCCGCCCAAGATTGTTGCGATTGCTCTTGATACTAAAGGTCCTGAGATTCGAACTGGTCTCCTCGTTGGGGTAACTTTTATTAACCATTATTTCCTTAATCTCTAAAAATTGTTAGGGAGGCTCTGCAGAGGTTACACTCGAAAAGGATGCTTCTATAAGGCTTACAACTGATCCGGCATTTGAAAAGTCTTCGACTGGTGTTTGCCTCTTTGTAGATTACAAGAATATTGTTAAAGTCGTCAAGCCCGGCTCTCGTGTTTTTATTGATGATGGGTTGATTTCTCTTATAGTCGAGGAAATTACTGGTTTGTTTTTGTGATTTATAGACTTGAAAACCTAAAAACATTCAAGGTGACGGCGCTGTCTCTTGTAAAGTCGAGAATGGTGGGAAACTTGGCAGCCGTAAAGGCGTAAATCTTCCAGGGACTGCAGTTGATTTGCCGGCTGTTTCGGAGAAAGATACCAGCGATTTACTTTTTGGAGTGGAACAGGTTTAGTTTCTTCGGTAAAGGTAACCTCTCCTCCTTTTAAGGGTGTTGATATAATCTTTGCTTCTTTCATTCGTGACGCTGAAGCTATTCGCACCATCCGTGAAGTTCTTGGGGAGAAGGGAAAGAATATAAAGATCATTTCAAAAATTGAAAATCAACAAGGCGTTGACAATGCTGATGAAATGTATTTTTTAAACATTTTTAAACTTGCAACAATTAAAAATATTTTTAAGAATTGAGGCTTCTGATGGTGTTATGGTTGCTCGTGGAGATTTAGGAATTGAAATTCCAGCGGAAAAAGTATTTATTGCACAGAAGATGCTAATCTCAAAATGTAATATTGCTGGAAAACCTGTCATTTGTGCAACACAAATGCTCGAATCCATGGTAAGAAATTTTTGAAGTACTTCATTGAATAATTTCTAAATTTAAGGTTTCGAAGCCTCGTCCAACGCGTAAATAATTTTTATAAATTTATTTAATTTTGTATTTTAAAGGTGCTGAGGGAAGTGATGTTGCAAATGCTGTTTTGGATGGTGCTGATTGTGTTATGCTTTCTGGTGAGACTGCTAAGGGAGAATATCCAGTTGAAACTCTCATCACTATGCATAATGTAATTTGTTTTTGTTTAGTATTTTATTTACTTATTTTTTTAAAGATTTGCAAAGAGGCAGAATCGGCATTCTTCCATGCAAAATTCTTTCAAGAAATTTGTAAAGACACCAAAAAGCCAACTGACAAAACACAAACAATAGCAATTGCTGCCACTTCTGCGGCTATTTCGTGTCGTGCTAGTGCTATTGTGGTTATGACGACAACTGGCAAATCAGCAATTGACTGTTCTCGTTATAAGCCACCTGTCCCAATTGTTGCTGTTTCTCGTGATGCACAAGTTGCCCGGCAATTACATTTGTATCAAGGAGTATTTCCTCTTCATTATCCTAAAATGGAGCGAGAACCTGATTGGACGACTGATCTTGAGAAGCGTATTGAAGTGGGAATTCATGAAGGAAAATCACGTGGTTTTATCCATACTGGAGATATTGTTGTGGTAATTACTGGTTGGCGTACAGGTTTTTTTTTATAAAAAATTTTTTTTTAATTTTAATTTTTTTCATTTTTAAAGGTTCTGGTGCAACAAATACTCTTCGTTTGAAAACAATTGAATAGATGATAAGATGAAATTTAATTATAGGAAAGAAATGATTTTTGCTTGATTTAATGAATTTTAGTCAAGTTGTTTCAGTCATTAGTATTTAATAATGATACGAGTAGTTTTAATTGTGCCGTAGAAGATAAAAGTTTCTTTAGATTTCGTTTTTTGCTTTTGTATTTTAAAAGTTTTACGCCTATATTTTTTTATCTTTTGTGGTTCTGTCATCACTTTTCAGCATTAAATTTTAAAATTAAGAAAATGGCACACCCTACACTAACTATCGATGACGTTTATAATGAAGTCGTGGCAGTTAGAACCTCCGTTACACAACTTCGAACTGACGTGGACGCAATTAGACCTAACCGTGTTCAGAATCAACCTCCTGTTGTTAGACCTGCTGGTAATGTCGAAGGAGAAAATGGTGGTGGTGGTGTTAATTTGAACTATGGTTGAGGAGATAATTAGAATTTTAATTGGGATTTTTTTAAATTGGAAATTCTGGAAGTGACTTTAAAATATTTTATTGTTTAAAAATTGAATAAAAATTTTAAACAATACTTGGCTAGATGCAAAAAATTGTTGTATTTTAAATATTTTTCAAACACTTTTTTGCTTTTGTATTTTAAAGGTTTTATGCCTTGAATCTTTAAAAATTTTCATTTTATTTAAATTGCATTAATATCTTTATATTTTGGGGCACTTTTCAGCATTAAATTTTAAAATTAAGAAAATGTCACCCCCTACACGAACTATCGAGGACGTTTATAATGAGATTGTGGCAGTTAGAACCTCCGTTACACAAATTAGAACTGACGTGGACGCAATTATACAGAGTGTGCGTCGGGTTGAAAAACGCAATTTAGAATTTGCAGCTGATTTGGAGACTCTTGGACACAGTGTTCACCATCTTTCTGGACGTGTTCAAGCTTTGGAGCTTAATCGTGATGAGGAGAATCAACCTCCTGTTGTTAGACCTGCTGGGAATGTCCAAGGAGAAAATGGTGGTGGTGGATTTAATTTAAACAATGGTTAATTTATATTTTTAATTTAGCTTGGCTATAATAATTATGCGTGATAATTTTAAAAATTGAGTTAGACTTTTTTAGTTAATTTTAAAAATTTCACAAATGTTTAAATTTAGATAATAATGTTGGTGGACATAATGGTGGAGGACTTAATTAGAATTTGAAATGGGATCTTTTAAATTGGAAATTTTGATGTGATTTTTAAAAAATATATTTAAAAATTGAATAAAAATTTCAATCAAAACTTGTTTATTTAGTACCAAAAAATTGTTTTTTATTGCTTAAATACCTTTTAAAATGTTTTTAATCTTTAAAATATTTTTGTTCTTAATTTAAATGATATGAAAGGCAAAAATAATTCAAATATTGCCTCTTCATGGCCAATTATTGTGAATGAAAATGCGCTCAATGAAGCAAGCATATTGCCTCATCTATTGCACGAAGCTAATGAACAGCAAGTAATTGAAACGATGGAAGAAAACGGTTTGCTTTTAAAAAAAACGTTTTTAACCCTTTTAATTTTTTAGAGGAAGTCTGCGATGAAGATCAATTGCAGAATATGATCGAAAATTACAGCAAGCATGTAATTAAGCAGACACAAAATCAACAAATGGAACAAACTAACAAAAATTCTTCGAAGATTGCTGAAAGAAGTACTAGCCACTTGCAGAAAAAGTTTTGTTTTTTAAATTATTTTTAAGAATTAAATTTATTAAGAATAACTGCACAACAACAACAAACGCCAATGAGTCATTCACATCCTTGTTTATTTTTGGATGGAACAAAATCTAATGAAGACAGTGGAAAGAGGTTTTTAATAATTTTTGTTAGTAGGATAGAGACCTTGAAAAACGTCGATGTCTTTATTTAAGGAAAATTTCTTTGAATTATCAACTACGATGAATTTTAGGGGGTTTGAATTCTTGACCTAATATTCCATTTTTCTAGGCCTGACAATCTTCCTCAGCAAACTACCAAAACAACAACAGAAGTTCCCTTCAAAAATAATTTGTACAAATCAGAAAGTGATCGAACAGAAAAAATATCGACTAATCAACAATTAGAAAATGAAAATAAATTTTTGAATGGAATACAGCAACAAAATGTTGATCAAAATTCAACAAATTTGATTCAACAAAAGCAACAAATTGGTTTCTTTTTGAAATTTTATTTTTAAATTAAAAAAATATTTTTTAGAAAAATTACAACGTAAATGTAGTCGGTTGGAACAATTGGAATCTTCATACAGAAAAATAGAAAAAGATTATGAGCAAATGCTTTGTCAACAGGAAAGACGTGAAGAATTGAGTAAAATAGCAATACAAAAATTAGAACATCAATTGCGTGTATTGGACGCTGAAAACGAGCAATTACGTTCACAAAATGCAAATATTGGTGCAATCTTTGGAGTACAACAAAAGACAGGGGAAGTTAATAATGACCAACAAATACATTTTTTATTGAATGAATTAATTCCAAAAAATAATGAATTGTTGGTTATACAAGAAAGACAACGTTTGGAATTGGATGCACAAAGCGCTACTTTGGAGGAACAAAGAACACACATTGAAGTTTTGGAGAAAGCTTTAGCTAATGCACAGGAAAGATTGGCAGCTAAGGAACGTGCAGCGATAGATGCCGCTGCTGTTGTTGATAAATGTTCTCATTTACAAAGGTTTTATAATTTTTATAGATTTTATTTTTATATGGAAATGGGGTGAGGAGGACATGGCCTCTTCAAGAAACACCACAAGAAAGTTTAAAAGAATTTTTTTTAGTTGGACGAAATTTTTTTCGTTATCGCTTTAGTCATCTTCCCTGACTTATAATTGATTTCCTCATTTTTTCTTTTTAAGAATTTTACAAGAAGCATTAGAAGACAAACAACGTCAAAAAGAACAGCATGGACGTCAAGTAGCACAATTAGAAATGGAATTGACACAATTACGTCTTCAATTAGCCAAAGAAAATAATTCACAAGCTATAGGAAGTCTTGGACGTAAAGGAGGTGCAATAGCCGCTGCTGGTTGTGCTAATAATAATACACCTGAAGCAACAGACGAAATGTTAAAATTAAAAAAAGAATTGAATCAAAAAGAGGAAAGAATTTCTCAATTAGAAACTTCTTTACTTCAAATTCAAAGAAGATTTGGTGGAGGGATGGAGCAACAGCAACAAAAGAATTTGAAAAATTGTGGTGGAGGAACAGAAATTGAAGCAATGACAATACGTTGGGAAATTGAAAAAGCAGAAAAAGAAAGAAGAATACAAGAATTATTGGATGATAAAATGAGAATACAAATGCAATGGGCAGAAGAACGTCGATCATTAGATGTTCGTGTTAGAATGCTGGAAAAAGATCTACGTCATTTTATGGGAAGTCAAAGTTCTTTAGCTAGTTCTGGAGGTGCTGGTAGTGGAATTGGTGGTTATTATCCAACAGAATTGGTTTTTCTATTTTTATTTTTTTTTAATTTCTACAAAAATTTTTTTAGAATGAACACAACAGTCCATTTTCGTCAATTCGCGGATCAAAATTTTTCCATCGCTCAACAGCTGAATTACCTACTAGTGCACGAGGTGCAACACTTTATGATGAGAGAATTGCCTCACAGGATGTGATGGCTCGAATGGAGGAACTTGGACGGAAATTGGCTGAAAAACGGAATAGAATTATTGAAAGACCACCAACATTAAATATACAAAAGCCAAGGTTTTTTAAATTATTTTTGGGTTTTTTAAAGTATCCCTTTTTGTCAGTAATCTTCAAATGAATCGTGTGCCCGCAGATCTGCCTTCACCACAACGTCAACAAATACGAAGTCAATCACGCTCTTCTTCCTCTGAACAGCCACTTGCACATGCTGATATTTCGCCTGGATCAGAAGATCAACCATCTAATGGAGGCACTCCCCTTTATCGACAAAGTGCTTCTTCTACTAGCTCTTCTAGTAAAAAGTATATTTAATGATTTTCTGATAATTACATAAAAATATTTTTTTCAGACGTTATTTGGTTAATGCGTCTGCTAGTCAATTAAATGCTTATTTGGAGCAATTGCCAGAGGCAACGAGGCGAAGATTGGCAGGAGATCGTGTTTCTTCTGGTGGATTTCATTTAATGGCTGGGATTGAGAGGAATGGAGGTTTTTCTTGAAATTTTTGATCTTTTATTATTCGACCTTTTCAAGGTGTGTCCAACCGACGTGAAGGTGGTTGCCGTCGATTATTGCGAGATCACTCGGTGGAAACTCGAAAGGGAAATGTTGTCACTGAATTGACCGCTCCACCACCTCCTCCAAACTATCAAGAAGCGGCACAGCAACGTAGAGAAACACAACCACCACCGCCCTATCAGGGTCACCAACAATTAAGACAAAGTTTCTTTTTTTCTTAATAAATAGTTTATAATTTTTAAGTGCATCAAATGGCAAGCATTGAAGAGCCTGGTCAAGAGCCTCCACCAATTCCTCCTATGCCTGCTTATATCCAACAACAACAGCAACAAAGAAACGGTAAAGCGGTGAACGTTGTAGAAGTTAAAGAAGAGGAAGGAGATTCGGATACTTTGACAGGTCATAAACAATTGGTTTTTAGAAGGAGCTCTTTGGGAAATCAAAATCTTATTGATAAGTGAGAAACATTTTTAGGAGAGGTTTATTATTTATAAAATTTTTCTAGAAAACTTCACAGCTACTTAATAACCTTTTTATTCAAATTTTCTACTTAATTATTTCTAAAGTTCCCTGTCCCCTATCCTTTTTCTGTGGCCATCAGCTCAAAACATAAAATTTTTTCTTAATCGTGCCTTAACATTGTACCACCAAATAATTTTATGCATTAATTACCCACTATTTAAAGGCTCAAATAAAATTCTATTTTATATTTTTTATATTTTGGAATGATTTTAAGGATTATTTTTAGTTGATTATTTACAAGAATTTTAAATAAAATTAACTTGGAATTTAAAAAGTGAAAAAAATTAAGGCAAGGGAAAATTATAAATAAAACAAAATTATTGAGCAATTTTTTATTTACCCATTTCACACCAAGAAGTTGCTGAACCTCCCGAAAGTGTGCGTTCAGGCATTTCTCGTGCTTTTGAAAGTAGAATTTCTTTATCAGCGTCCCTTTCTGAATCTTTTAAAAAATTAAAAAAAAAATATTTAAATTGAAAAAGAACCAATAAAAGGTTCAGGCAAATAAATCAAAGCAGTTCCAACATTAACAAAAATCCCAATTGATCCAACACTTAATCTCCATTCATTAATTGGTGACATTTTTGGTATTGAATTGACCTAAATTATTTTTAAAAATTTTTATCAAAAAATATTTAAACCTGTAAAGGAGAACAATTAAACCAATTATCAACACCAAAAGGACTTTCCAGCCCCACACCATTAATTAACCAAATAACGCCTTGATTATCAAGTCCAAACCCTATCCTTTTATAAATTGAAATTGAGACAAATTTTTTTGGTTGATTGTCCAAGCTTTGAAAAATTTTAAAAATTAAAAAAAATTTTTTAATTTTACTATGCCCAATCAACACCCATCGGACATCTTCTAAGCCCAACTCTTGCAGCAACCATTCCAAAATTATTTAATACCCAGACAGCTTCATCTGATGCCGTCAATTGAACAAAAATATCTAATTCATCATCATCTTGTGTTCTATACCAATAACCCATTCCTGAGGCTGGTAAGAACATTTGGACAAAAACCTTAAAAATAATTTTTTTGGAGATTCTAGAATTTAAAAAAATCCTTACTCCTCTATCAGTTAAATACCAAGCATGTTTACTTGTTAATTCAACTTGTAAAAGACATCCCTCATTTCTACTTGTCATTTGATACCATTGCGAATTTTTAGAAAATGTTGAAGAAGGTCCAATTGAATCGAGTTGTAAATTTGGTGAAAATCCGACTCCGTTCCAGATACGCCATAAACGGGTGCCATCGTCTAAAAAATAATTCTGATTTTAAATTCTGATTTTCTTAAAATTCTGATTAAAATTCCCCCTCCTCTCCCCCCCTTCCCTTACCATTTATGGAAACTCCATCAGCATATATTCCCAATTTATTCCATTGTGGTGAACAACATCTTTTGCCTTGTAAAGCTTTCAAACTTGAAATCATCATAAAATAAGGTCTTCTATTTTTTGAACAAACAATTAAAAAATGTCGGCAATAATCAAAATAATTAATTTTGTAAGGAATTTTTAATAAAATCCAAAATTTTGAATTTGAAATTTTATTAATAATTTTATAAAAATTAATTGATTGAGAAAATGTCGTTGTTAATTTTGTGCTAGATAAAGTACTTGATGTTGAAGAAACTTTTAAAGAAGATTCTTGAGGAAGAGGAGGAGGAGAAAATTCTTCCAACATTTCAGACAATTCTATATTTGGAATTACACCAATCTAAATTTGAATAAAAAAATTTAGGAGAGCAGGGAAAAAGATTTAAAAAAATTTTTTTTAATTTTTGGGCAAAATGAATTATTTTCAGTCGATCGGGTTCGAACCTCTAACCATTCAAACCCTCTAGCAATAAGAATATAAGCATTTTCCCACTACACTAAAATGACATTTTCTCTGGGAAGAGAGCATTCTCTAATGTGGGAAGAAAATTATTTTGTGAGGTTCTTGAAGAGGAAGAAGAGATCTGAAATATTTCAAAGTCAAAATTCAGAAATGGTGAAAAGTTCTTATTTTAGGCTTCTATTAAACTTTAAAAAAATTAAAAATAAAATTTAAAAAAAACCTCTCCATCATCTTCTTCAATTGTCCATTCAAACACAGAATTTTCTTCTTCTCCATAATTTTCTTCATCAAAAACTTTTTCTTCATAAATATATTTTTTATTTTCTTCCTTTTTTGAATTTAAATTTATCAAATTAATTTCAATTTGAGTTGATTTTTCTTCAATTTCTTTATCTCTCAATTCAACATCTTTTTCCGCTTGATCATTTTCCATTTCTTCTTGCTTGCCATAATTTTCATCTTCTTCCTCTTCCTTATTAATTATTTTATTTAAAACTAAAAAAATTTCTAAATTTAAAAAATTTAATTAAAAAAATACTTTTCATTATTTTTTGTTCCCTTTCTTCACTTATCGGCTCTTTTATTTTATCCTTTTCCTCTTCTGTCAAGTCAAACTTAAAATTGTGTGTTGCTCTTTTCTCCATCAAAGACCTAATTAATTCAATTTTTAAAAATTCTAAAAAATTAAAAAAAACCTTGGTTGACTTTTTATTTTTCTTTTTTGCAAAATTTTTTGTCTCAAAACTCGAACTTCTCCTTTGCTTTCACAAAAATTATTTTCATCAAATCCTCTTTCTTCATCACCCAATAACGAAAGCAATTGTTCTCGATTTTCGTCGCTCATGTTTGTTGGTAGAGACTAGAGCTTTCAAAATATAATTTTGTCAAGTAAATTTATTGGGGGTTAGACTAGGGGTATCACGGATTCCACGAAATCCAATACCCGAACCCAACATTTTCGAAAAACTCAACCCGACTTTTCCCCTCCTAATTTCCCTACTGACCTAACCCGAAATCCGATTTTTTCTCAATCCGCGCCATCGCTGTTAACTGAAATATCGAAAAAAATAAAAAACCAAAAGTGGAATATTGCCAAAAAATTTAAAATAATTTTCTCCAAAATTTTCTTACTTAATAAGTTTATATAATGATATTAAATAGTAAAATATTAAACAACCATTTCCTTGTTGTGATCACGAGTAGTTGCAGACATTGACCATTGATCAAAATCTTTAGAAAATTTTTTTTTCATTTTCAAAAAATTCTTTTTCTCTTACCAGTCGAAAAAACATTAAATCGTCGAATATCCAATAAATCAACAAACTTGGAAGACGTTGTTGCTGTTTTTTCATTATTTTCATTTTGCCCTTTTTCTGGTGTCCCAATTAACAAATTATCCAATTCTTTATTTAATTTATTAAATAATTCTTCTGTCCCAACAGGCAAAAATTCTTGAGCTTTCATTTTTCCAACTTTTTGTATTTCCCCGCCAATTAAACGACTGGCTGCCAAAATTGAACCAAAAATATTTGAATTATTTGAAGTTGATTGTTGTTGTGAATGAATTATTGAAGTTGTTCTTTCTTTTGCCAATTTTGCCTTTTCTTGACTTTTTAAAAGTGAATTCTCCAAATTTTCAATTTTTTCTTCCAAAATTTTCACTTGACCAAATTCATCAATTTTTGGAACATTTTCAGTTAAATTTTCAATTTTTAATTGTTCATTTTCAATGTCTAATAACCTCAATTGATGCTCTAATTTATAAAAGGTTATTAAACTTAATTCTTCACATTCCATCATTTCTTCATAATCTTTTTCTATTTTTCTGTAGGAAGATTCCAATTGTTCCAAACGATTACATTTACGTTGTAATTTTTCTAAAAAATATTTTTTTAATTTAAAAATAAAATTTCAAAAAGAAACCAATTTGTTGCTTTTGTTGAATCAAATTTGTTGAATTTTGATCAATATTTTGTTGCTGTATTCCATTCAAAAATTTATTTTCATTTTCTAATTGTTGATTAGTCGATATTTTTTCTGTTCGATCACTTTCTGATTTGTACAAATTATTTTTGAAGGGAACTTGTGTTGTTTTTCTGGGAGCTTGTTGAGGAAGATTGTCAGGTCTAGAAAAATTAAAAATTAGGCCAGGAATCCAAACACAGGTCATTGTGGTGGGTAGATTCAGCCAAATTTTCCTTGAATAAAAATATCTCGGGGCTTTCAAGGTCTCTATCCTACCAACAAAAATTATTAAAAACCTTTTTCCGCTGTCCTTAGTCGATTTTGTTCCATCCAGAAATAAACAAGGATGTGAATGGCTCATTGGCGTTTGTTGTTGTGTTGCTTCATTGAGCGCATTTTCATTAACAATAATTGGCCAAGAAGAGGCAATATTTGAATTATTACCTTTCATTCATTCAACTCGAAGACTAAAATTTCAAAAAAATTTTAAAGCAAACAAAAAAGTAAAAAAAAAGCGAATTAACTTCAATAGCAAATCACACTCTCTCGCCATTTCTCAACTATCCCTAAAAACACTCATGCTTCTGCATGCTCTATACATTTTTCCAGTAAAGTCCCATAAACAAATTAGCCATTCGTGAAAGATAAGATGGGACTCAATTAGCACGGATTAAATTTATTGGCGTTCCGATTTTAACAATTAAGTTGGCGAAATATTTAAAAAAGACCCTTGTGAAACTATCGAGTCTCGCGAATTAAGTCGCCAATTCTAATCGGCGATATTGAATCGTAATCTTAGTAGGACTAAAAGATTTCAAACTAGCCAAAAAATTTAACTTCTCCCCCTTATTGATTTTTATATTTTATTTTTAAGCTCATTCGGCTTGCTTTTTGCCTTTCAAAACCCTAAATGATTTCATTTTGTTGGTTGGCCCCTTTCTGCTTTGCTCAACACAAATAAATACAAAAATATACAAACGAAAAAGAATGACTGGACAGTTCAAATGGGACGCCGACATTTACTTATTTTTTACAAAGCGCTAAATATTTGAAGGAAAGGGAGGAAAGAGACATTTTATCTCATTTTACTGCACTCTTTCAATCATTTATTCATAGTTTGTTTTTCTTTCGCTTATTAATTTTTTAATTCTTTTTTTTTAGAAATTCATATTTCCGTTTGTTAATCATAAAAGTTTTTTGTCAAAAAAGAATGCGTGTTGTTCCGCCAGTTTCAAGTTGTTTACAATCTTCTTTGTATTTTTCAAATTTTCTTCTATGGGTAAATTTTTAAAAAAATAAAATTGGCTCCAATTTAGAACATGTATCCCATTATCTTTTATGCGTCACATCAAGGTATGCGTTTTACAAGGTATGCGTCTAGAGTATATGTTGGCTTACAAACTACTTTCAGCCCAATCTCTGATGGGACGCTTAAACTTGCATAGGACGCATATCCTAAACTAGAGCCATAAAATCAAATCAATTTTAATTTACCCCCAGGCTAGCGGTTTCGTACTTCTTTCAATTTCGCTTTGGTTATTGCTTGATCCAGCACAGAATTTTCAGTTGGAATTGCTACACTTTTCAGAGAATGCTCCTTTGCTCAAATTTGGGATTTACTTAATGGCGGGAACTGCTTTGTTGATGCTTTTTGTGGGGTCGGTAGGATGCGTTGGTGCTGTAAAATTGGAGCGGTTTTTGCTTGGATCGGTCTGTTTTTTTGGTAAAATTTTTTTTGAATTTTAAATTTTAGTTTATTCTTCTTCTTCTAATTGCACTGCTCGCAAAACTTGGCGTTGTCATTTTGTGCATTTTACATCAAACAAAGGTTTATTTATATCGTATATATTCTAATAGAGACCCATGCTCCATTACACGTCCACTGGGACAACTGAAAAATTAACGCCCGTGGGCTTCTACTGGAATATTTACGGCAATTTTTAATTCTTCATTAATGCCACACTTTTTTAGTTTTCTGATGAAAATATGAGCAATTATTTGTCTAATATTTCCAAAAATCGGTTAGCTTTTATTTTTTTAAATTTAAAATGAAATTTTTTGAAGGTACAATAGAGATCGTTGGGTATTGCCTGTTATGGATTCTGTTCAATTTTATGTAAATTCTGATTTTTCAATAATAAAATTTTATTTTAGCATCATTGCTGTGGTGGTTACAACTTTAGCGAATATTCTGACTCTTTTTGGTATTTGACAAATACAGAGAGAGGAACTCGTTCATATGGTTTTCTTTAAATTTTTTTTTAATCCAAAAATTTAAAGTTCCCCGATCCTGCTGTCGACAATCACAAGAAAGCCGCGCTTGGGTCATTCAACCTATAGATCCTTTGTGTATTCAATACTTACCGGGAAGTAGGGCATTCAACAATTCTGTCAATATTCAAGGCTGTGGCGTGCCAACAAAAAATCATCTTGACTGGCAGATTGGAATTATTCTTTTAACTTGTGTTTTGTGTTCATTAGCGGATGTAAGATTTATTTTTAAAAATTTTTTAAATTTTGGGACAAACTGATTTTGGGATAAATTGTCATCTCAAAAAAAAATTCCTTCGATTTTTGGACAAAATGTCACCTCAAAAATTTTTTATTTTTTGGGACAAACTGTCATCATAAAATTTTTTTATTTTTCAATTTTAAGCTATTTGCCCTCTGTTTATCTTTAAAATGTCTCAGCCATGTTTGGAGCTTTTACAGCATAATAGACGAATTATAAGTGGAGATTGAACTTTTTTCGATTTTACAATTTTACAAGAGTATCTTTTTAGTATTCCTCAATGCCTTTAATTAATTTTTTTTAAACCTCTTACGATCTCTTTTTGAACCTTTATATCTTTGAAATAAAATTTATTTAAGCTTTTTATTTTAAGGTCAATTTAAGAAAATGTAAAATATATAAAAATGTTTAAGAATGAGGCAGGTGAAAAGCGTGAAAAAAACGAGAGAGCATTTTTTTAATTTCTGAACAATCAGAGAACCTCACATTTGGATTTTTCTGCCCATGGATTTCTAAAATACAAAAAATATTCAAGAAAATAATTTTACAGGTTTTTACAATTTTTATTATTGTGAGCGGGTCTAGAATTTTCCGGGTCAGGACAAAATACCGTCCGACCAAAATGCCGTCCGCACAGGTTATAAATCCGTCCGACATATTCAGGGATTTAGACAACAAAATATCGGCATAGAATTTATCTTGTGAAAGTGGGCGGCCTTTTTTCTAATGTCCGGACGGTGTTTTGCTCCTTGCCTGGAATTTTCTAATGAAGAAAATTTTTAACTAATACCGCGCTTTTTCCACTGGATTGACAAGCGGGTCGTTAGGCTGGTGTTGTTCAATGTATTGCTTCAACTCACCACCAGATCTAGAAATAGGCACCCGTTGGATACGTAATTGGTGGCGTAGACTTTCGACTGAAATTTTTAAAATTCTCAGAAATTTTTAAAAATTATTACCAGTTCTCTGTAAATCGCTACGGTCCATTTATTGATAAATTGAAAAAGAAAATAAGTGTAAAAATGTTAATGTTTGACAAATCCTGCCTTTACAACAAAAAAGGGGTAGCGTTATTTTCTCAAAGAAAAAAAATGATGAAAAGTGTAAAAAAAGAATCGTGTTAATTAATGGGTATGTATAGACTTCCCTCTAATATTATTTTAATAATGTCGCCAGAAACGGCATTCTTTAAAGTTTTTTGACGTAATTATTTACGATAATCGCGCTCTATCTATTTATGGTCTATAAAATATCGCTCGTTTGGTCTGCTGTTTATCTCTTTTACAATTTGGCCAAATAAAAATAGAATGAGAAAAGATGGACTGACGTCAATAAAAAAGACAAAATGATGGGAACTGGCATAATGGACATGAAAGGGAAAGAAAAGGAAGGATGGATGACTTGGCCAGTTCTCGAGATGCAATATCTTCTTCCTTTTTCCTTCCCAATTTCCCCAAAAAATGTCCAGCCAGTCGAGAATGAGTCTATCTGGACAACGAATAGATCGATATATAAAGTATTTGAAAAGGGAGGAAAATATTTAGTGGGTAAAGCTTGGGAAAAGAGGAGAAGAGTTGGGCCAATAGTATATGCATGAGTGTATATACTATGTGAGGGGAAAGGGTGCACATTGAGAATCCTAGGATAGGGAAGAGGAGAAAAAAAACTCCCCTCAACATCTGAGGTAAATGAAAAGGACAAAAAAAGTATTAGGGCCTAGTGTGTCGTCAGAATGAAAATAGAAATAAAGAAAAGTAGGAAAAAAGTACCACTAATGTTAAGGGCTAATAATTCTTCACACAATTATATTTTTTAGTTTTCTTCCTAGAGATGTTTAAAATGAAAAAAAAATTAAAATTATTGAAATATTTCTTTCCCACCACTTTAAGTCGTTTACTAATAATTATACACACATAAGTACACGCATTTTAATGTCCAGGAAAGATTAAAAAATATTACAAAATTACAAACCTAAAAATATATGTGAAGGTATTTAGAAGATAAACACATGATAAAAACATGGCAACAAAGCAATTTTAAGAGAAATGCAAAAAATAAAAAAATTGAGACTTGAGAAGATTAAGGTCAAATAAACCATGTTTTGGAGAAGAGTCTTGATTGTTTGGTTTCCTCAAAGATTTTTTAAAAATAAAAAAACTTGTGTTCTACAATTTAGAGAATCCTAAAGAATATGAGAAAATCACAAATATTGAGCAAAACTAAAAATGAGAGACAAAATATTTAAACAAAAATGGCAAGAAAAATGACAAAGAAACCTATTAAACTCCATCTTCCTTTACTTTTGCAAGCAATTTGTCACAAACAGCTTTAGCATCACCAAGAAGCATATGTGTGTTTTGGTCAAAGAAAATAGGATTATCCACAGCTGCATAACCAACTCCCATCGTTCTCTTCATTACAATAACTTGATTACTTTTCCATACTTTAAGTACAGGCATTCCAGCAATTGAAGAGCTGGGATCTTCTTCAGCTGCTCGATTTACCTTTAAAAAAGTTTTTTTTTGTAAAGATTAATGCTTTTCATTTTACTCACAGTATCATTTGCTCCAATAACTAAGACCAAATCAGTATCAGAAAAGTCATCATTAATTTCATCCATTTCTTCGACAATGTCATATGGAACACCAGCTTCTGCCAATAAAACATTTAATTGTCCAGGCATTCTGCCAGCTACTGGATGAATAGCAAAACGAATCTTAGTCCCTCGTGAATCCAATACTTTTGCCAATTCAGCAATAGGATATTGGGCTTGTGCTTGAAATTTATAAAGAAATCTTAAATGTTTAAAAAATTAAAAACCTGCACAAAGTCCATATCCAGGGACAATAATAATTTTCTTTGCATCTTTTATCATTTCTGCTGCCTAAATGATAAAAATTTGTTCCAATACTTTTCAGTGGTTTATTAACCTGGTCAACATCAGTAAATTGTGCAGTTCCAGTAATTTGTTGAGCAGGGCCTGATTTTTGCGATTTTGTTCCAACTCCTCCCAAAATAACATTAATTAGAGAACGATTCATTGCCTAAAAATGATTAAAAATAAAATAAATTAAAAATACTTTGCACATAATATGTGAAAGAATGGCACCAGAACTTCCAATTAGTGCACCAACAATTGTTAACAAATTATTATTAAGCATTAAGCCTTCAGCACAGAGTGCCCAACCACTATAGGAATTAAGTACAGTTATTACAACAGGCATATCAGCACCTAAAATTTTAAATAAAAATATTAAAATATTTTATAAAACCTCCAATAGCCATTGTCAATGTAACACCCATAATAGAAGAAAGTAGAGAGGTTGTTCCAAGCATTGAAAGACCCAAAGTCAAATCATTTGTACCTAAATAGACACCCATTGCTGCCAAATTTCCAAGTAAAAGAGCAGAATTTAAAACATTTCGTGCAGGCAACAATGTTGGAGCACTAGCAAGAAGACCTTAAAAATAAAATATTTAAAAAAAATTTTGGAAATAAACCTTGAAGTTTTCCATAAGCCATTAATGAGCCAGTAAATGTTACCCCTCCAATATATGCTCCTAAGAAAAGACAAGTTTTGATAGCTGCCGCACCTTCTGGATTAGCCAAAAAGCTAGAATATTCAGTTAAATAATTAGCAACACATGTAGAAGTAGCAGCAATTCCAACAAAGCTGTGGAAGAGTGCAACAAGTTGAGGTAAATCTGTTACCTAGGGAAAATTTTTAGATTGTCAGATTAACTCAAAAAAATACTTTTATTCTTCCAGCAATGATTGCACCAATTAAAGAACCCGAGGATATTGCAGCACACATTTGAACAAGAGTTTGTGGATCAGGATGTAAATGACCGAGAGTTGTGCATACAGCACCCGTTACACCAATAATTCCAAGAGAATTACCAATTCGAGCTGAATTTTGTGAAGATAAACCAGAAATTGCACCAACACAGCATAGAGAGGAGGTAAGTGCTGCAATTCCGTGGATTTGCTCAAAGCCATAAAGCATTCCGTGTGAATATGAGCCGAGAAGAACAACAGCAGGTATACCAAAAAGATAATTGTATTCAGGTGGGTCAGCTAAAGTTTAATGGAAAAATTTTTTTGAGAAATTCCCCTCTCTCTAAAATAATTACTTGGTCGTTTAAACATATCCAACATTCTCTTTGTTATAGTAAAGCCACCACCAATATTTATTGAAGAAACAAATGCTGCACCCAAAGCTAATGCTTGTGCTGAATTCTGAGGAACAAGTCCGCCTCCCATAAGATGTAATGCCCCAGCAGCAGTAATTCCAGAAACTGCATTAGTTACAGACATTAAAGGGCTGTGTAATGCTGGAGTAACACCCCAAACAGTGTGATAACCAACAATTCCAGCTAATGAAAATGTAGTTATTGTTTGAGTAAATCCCATATTTGGACTGACATATCCAAGTAAATTGGCTGATCCAATTGCTAAACAATAAAAAATTGAAAAAATATTTCTTAAAAACAATAAAAAACCTCCAGCATATAAAGAAGCCTTTTTCAAACTTTTAGAAAAATCACTCTCCTCAACAGGTTTAACTGTCTCTAGTTCAACACTTGATTTTGGTGGAGGTGTAGGAGATGGTTGAGCAATAACAGGTGGAGGCCATAAAAGTTGACCATTATGTAAAATTATTGAACCTCTAACAACTTCATCCTTTAAAAAAGATAAAAATAAAAAGTAAAAAAAAACTAAAAATTACATTTAAATCGATAAAAAAGTTTTCTTTTTGATCACCAATTGCCAACAAAAATTTGGTGATATTATTAGCATATAAGGCTGAACTCTGGCCGGGAAGGCGATTAGGCATTTGCTTGTATCCGATATGAAGAACACCATTCTCGTTGGTATAAACCTCTCCAGGTCGTGTTGTTTCAAAATTACCGCCTGACTCCGCAGCTAGATCAACAACCAAAGAACCGGGTTTCATCAAAGAAATCATTTCCTAAAAAATTTTATTTAATTATTTGATAGATAGGCAGCAGGGGCGTATCCAGAGGGCGGATTTCAGGAAAGGGGCCTCGCATATTTTCATTTTTTCGATTTCAGGTGACATGTTCTCATCATACGTCCTTGATAAACGGTTTTTTCGTTAAGTAGACCCTATATTAAAAATAAAAATATACTTTAGTAAAAAGAACGGGAGCTTTCTTTCCAGGAATTGCTGCCGTACTAATTATAACGTCCACATCTTTACATTGTTGTCTAAAAAGTTCCATTTCAGCAGCAATAAATTCTGGACTCATTTCTTTAGCATAACCTCCAACACCTTCACCAGATTCTTTTAATTTTATCTTTAAACAAAAAAATAAGATTGCCTAAAATAATTTTAAAAACCTCTAAAAATTCAGCTCCAAGTGACTGGACTTGTTCCTTAACAGCTGCTCTAGTGTCAAATCCTCTAACAATGGCACCCAAATTCTTGGCTGTTGCAATTGCGCCTTAAAAATTTATAAAAAATTAAATTGAAAATTTTTTTTACTTAATCCAGCAACGCCTCCGCCAACAACCAGCACTTTAGCTGGAGGAATCTTTCCAGCAGCAGTAATTTGGCCAGAGAAAAATTTTCCATAATTGTTTGCCGCCTCGATTACAGCTTTGTAGCCAGCAATGTTAGCCATAGAACTAAGTGCATCAAATCCCTAATATTCTAATTTTAAGTCAAAAAAGAATTTGAAGGAACCTGAGCCCTCGAAATCCTAGGAACTTTATCCATTGCGAAAACATTCATTTTACGTTGAGCAAGTAAATCAACAACGTCTTTGTTGTTTTCAGGGAAAATGAAAGAAATTAGAGTTGAGTGACTGCGAAATGAAGAAACTTCTGAGGCCTCAGGGCAGCGAACCTGTGAAAATAAAAAATTTAAAAAATTCCCGAAAACAAACTTTAAGCAAAACATCGGCAGAAACAGCCTCTTGTTTATCCACAACTTTGGCACCTATTTTCGTAAATTCTTCGTCAGAAATTGAAGCCAACAAGCCTGCGCCTTTTTCCACCTTAACATTAATACCTCGTTTAAGTAAGGTATTTGCAGCTAAAGGAGTCAACGAAACTCGATGTTCCTCTATAAAGAATTTTTTGAAAATTAAAAAAAATTTTTAGAGAAAAAAGAACCTGAATTAATTTCTTTTAAAGCAGAAACAACCATTCCTTTGTGAGGTAGTTTGTCAGATTGCTTTTGTTCGCAAAAACATCGATTCTGAAGCAGGCATTTTTTGTAAAAATCTCCTCGCGGCCTTCTTAAGATTGAATAATTGTGCCGAGAAATGTAAATTAACATCTTTTAATGTGGCCAATGGCCTAAAATAAGAATAAATTAAAAGTTCGTTCGAAAAAAATAAATTTTGAGAGTAAAAATTATCTAAATAAAAAATTAAAATTGCCTATAACGCAATGGAAATGAAAAGAACAACTTTTAAAATAATAAAAATTAAAGAATAAAAGTGCAAAAAATCAGTCTGGTAAGCAGCTGTCAATTAAATATTTATCGTGTCAACCGCAAAAAACAAAAAATTCTTTGATTTAATTCGATCAATCGTGTAGAATTTGCCTTGTTGACATTATGATATTTTAATTATTAAAAATAACATTATGCCAAATTCCTAAAAATTTGCGGAATTTAAAGTGTCAAAAGTTTTTGGAAATTTTTTCTTTATGTTGTTTATTTTGTGTTTTTTTGATGCATTTTTTTTATCATTTCCTTTGTCATTTTTAATTTCAATGCATAATTAATTGCTCTATTCAAAAGACATTCTAATTTACTCTTATTAACTCTCTCATCGAATAAGTTTGTTTTTATTTACACTTGTTAGCCTTACCACATTAAACCTTTAATAAATAAAGTTGATCGATGCAATTAATTGTTGATTGATCTTAATCTTTCTTTTGTTAGCGCACAATTTTTTTTCTATTTCTATTGTTCTCAGTAAATTCTTATTTCTTAGAAAGACATTTTTAAACTAAAGTATGAATAAATCTGGAAGTGACGATTCCGAATTTGAAACTTCTTCAAGTTCTGGACAGTTACCATCGCCGACTGAAGAACTCCATTTTTTATCTCCAAGATGGAGTTTTTGGTTACATATTGGTATTTTAAAGCCTTTTAGCCTAAATCGAAATATGATTTTTAAGCGGATCGAAACAGATCATGGTCCGACTGCATAGAACAGCAATGTATTATCGGCTCAATTGAAGATTTTATTGCACTCAAGCATCGTATTTTGCCACCTAGTCAACTTCCTTTGGGTGAGTTTGAGTAATCTTATTTTCTATTAAACAAATTTCAGTTGAAATTTGTTACTACGTTTTCAAAGAGGGCATTAAACCTATGTGGGAGGACCCTCATAATCAAGGCGGAGGTTCCATTGAAATTGTGTTTGGACGTCAATATCAATACACTCGTTTGGATACACTTTGGTTTAAGCTCTTAGAGTTAATATTCGCTGGACAATTTGACGAGCATAACAACAAAATTTGTGGTATTTTAAAAATTTTTAGCATCAGAAATTTTTTCAAAATTTTAGGGTTGACATTTGCAATGCGTTTTCGTGGCTACACAATCTCTCTTTGGATTAGTGATGTCAGCACTGTTTATGCTTATTTTCCCATACTTGGAGTACTTGAATGTAATTTTTGGACTTTTTTTAATTATATTATTTCCATATTCTCAGCAAAGTTGGGAATTAGCGGTGACGCGAATGTGAATCTTGCTGTCAACAAACATCCAGTTTCTCAACACGCGATTTCAGAAGCACTCTATACCAATTCGATGTCCTCAATTTGATGTTTTTTGACATTCTCAAAATTTTTTAGGAATAAATTTTTTTTTCTTTGTCCTATTAATTTTGAAGTTTTTCTTTTCTTATAATTATCTTTTTTGATATTTCAATTTTATTTTTTTCTCAAGTATTTAGACTTTTAATGCTCTTCTACCGCGATCACCACCAGTGGGATTCATTTAGAACTCATCCTCGAATTAAACGAACACCGCAAAAATCTCACGCTTATTACATTCGTTGGTTACAATGGTTGAAGGTTTTGTTATTCTAGTTCTTTTTTTATTACTTATGCTATCTAGTTGATAATCTTTGTAATTTCACATTGTTCTTCGCTTGTGGCTGTGCTCGTCTCCAAATCTGTAATTATCCTCCTTTCAACTAACATTGGACTTAACTATATTATGGCTGACACAAAATTCTATGGACATTGCAAAAGTTTTTTTTGATTTTAAATTTTCTTTTTAATTAAATCTTAGGCCCCTCAACTGACCAAGATTTTGACCGATTAAGTTCAATTTGTGCTGCTCTATGGCTTATTCAAACGATTCCAGATGTTTGCGCCTTTGTACAGGATTTATTCAAGATTAGACTTACTACAAAAGCTGATCGTTCATTAATAGGAATGGTTTGTATTTTTGATTTTTATGAATAGAGACTTGAAAAGTCATTTTTGGAGAGGTTCTTTCCTATAGAGATTTTTCCTAGTGTCATTTTTATAAACATTTTTTCAGTTTATTCTTCTCGAATCTTTTCGAGCTACTGGACTTTCACTCGCCGTTTTGAATATATTTCCATTATTGGACGTTTCACGTTGTATAATGTTCACCTGTGCCTTTCACTGTTTCTACTACATCAAAAATGCCCTCCAAAATTTTCACCGTTCTTTTGACTTGAACCGTTCAATCCGATGGCGTTTTGCATGCATTACCGCAAGTCTACCATCTGCTTTTCTTTTTGCCTTTCTATTTAGTGCTGGCTATTTATGGGCGCTTTTTGATGGCCATCCAAAGTTTAAATTTGGTGTGCTACTTACCATTTCTTTTACTCTTTGTTCTCTTGGTTTTTGGGAGAGTTGGGTGGACACTAAACAAAAGGAGGGTCTTTTTCAAGAACTTTATGAGGTTTTTTATTCTTCTAAAAATTTTTTATGTTTTTTAAATTTAAGATTAAATATGGCATGAGAAAGCTCAATCCAGAAACAAGAATGGTTGCTTCATTTCTTCGCTTTTTGTGCACGTCATCAGTTCTTTATTTTTCATTGAGGCATCATAATATTCCTATTGGAACATTAATTTTAATGTTATTCAAAAGCAAGGAAGGAGTATTTGGAGATCAAGCGTATTTCTTTTTTTTAAAGTTTTTAATTAATTTTTAACAATTTAGAAAGATTTTTATTTTTGCTTTTATCTCATTGACACTTAACTTTTACCTTCGTATTTGCTTTCGTTTTTTGGCTGCAATGCGTCTAAATTTGTTTACGTGTATTCATCCAGTGTTTTTGTCAACTCCATTACTTTTAATGAGTTTTTATGGATTATGTCATTTACTTCCAATTTGTCGGATCAACGTTATCTTAAAATATTTTGATCTTAATTTGTTTTGTATTAAAGGTTGTGACTTTTTTGGATTTTTTAAATTTCAATTTTTAGGTGTTAATTCTACTGGATCTGTAAAGGATTATTATATAACATGGATTTGGTTATTTTCCTATATTATTTGGAGTTTAAAATTTACAAATGGGAAGAAATATGACAAAACTGATG
The DNA here is from genome assembly GCA_036172945.1 of Meloidogyne incognita. Taxonomy (NCBI): domain Eukaryota; kingdom Metazoa; phylum Nematoda; class Chromadorea; order Rhabditida; family Meloidogynidae; genus Meloidogyne; species Meloidogyne incognita. The sequence goes on from JARQAC010000003.1 coordinate 10,467,685, forward strand.
AAATGTTTTTGTTTTTAACATTTTTTTTAATTTTTAAAAATTTAGAATTGAGTCAATGACACCAATGATGAGTGGATTGGATATTTGTCAGTCACTTGTTGTCTTTCGTTATTCAATTGCAAAGAAGGTTTTTTTCCTCTAAATTTTTCTCGCACAGTAATATTCTTTCATTTAGGATGTTGACTATGACTCTGATGAAGATGTTGAGCCTGAGGAAAGCCCTCTCCGAATTATAAATGGTCACATGGACAGAATAATTACTTTATATGTTTGTGCAACAATGTGGCATGAAACAAAAAATGAAATGACGCAAATGCTTCGATCTATTCTAAAGTTTGTTTAATATTCTTGTTTGTTTTTTATTTGACTTTCAGACTTGATGTTGAACAGTCTGTCCGACAAAGCGAGGACGGAATCAAATTTCGATTAGAAAGTTTAAATTTTTTTGACTTACGAACGATTTTTGTTAATATTTTTAGTTCATATTTTCTTTGACGATGCTTGGGTTGATGACAGGGAATGCGGAAGAGTACCCAATGATTACTTCAAATTATTGTTTGATGTTTTAATTGAGTTGACTAGGTTTTTTTGTTATTTAATTGTAAAATTATTCATGTATTATTTAAGATCAGAAAATGCTGAAACAGACTTGTTTACACGTGTTCTTGTCAATACTCCTTATGGTGGACGTATTGTGATGGCATTGAGTGGAGGCGCTCTTCTCTTTGTTCATCTTAAAGATAAACGTTTGATTCGACATAAAAAGCGGTGGTCACAGGTTTTTTATAATCAAAGGTTTGGCTTTCTAATTAACATTTGAGGTTATGTATATGTACTATTTGCTTGGACATCGAATTGTTGATTCTCATCTTAGTGTTGAAGATCGTCAATTACAAGTTAACTTTTAATATTTAAAATGTTCTCAACCATTTTTTCTCAAGGCTGACAATACTTACATTCTAGCAATTGATGGTGATTCAAAGTTTGAACCTTGTGCTGTTCTTCGTTTGATTAACCTTATGAATTTAAAAAGTGATGTTGGTTGTGCCTGTGGACGTATTCATCCTATCGGAACTGGTTATATTTTTTCTTCAATTGTTTAGATTTTTCTATAAATTTGAGGTGTAATGGTTTGGTATCAAAAGTTCGAATATGCAATTGCTCATTGGTTTCAAAAAGCAGCAGAACATGTCTTTGGATGTGTTTTATGCGCGCCAGGATGTTTCTCACTCTTTCGAGCATCGGCATTAATGGACGACAATATTATGAATAAATATACAAAAACAGCATCTGAACCAAGACATTTTGTCCAATATGACCAAGGGGAAGATAGATGGCTTTCAACATTGATGCTTAAACAGGTTTTTTCTATTATAAAAATAAGTTTATTTTACATTTGAAGGGTTATCGAATTGAATACGCTGCTGCTTCTGATGCAGAAACTTATGCACCTGAAGGTTTTGATGAATTCTTTAATCAACGACGAAGGTGGACGCCATCTTCAATTGCTAACACGTTGGACTTGTTGGCCGATTATAAGGTTTATTTATCCTTTGTTTTATTTAATAATAAATTGTTGCTTTATAGTTAGCTTCAAAAAATAATGCAAGCATTTCAAGGCTTTATATTATATATCAAATGATTGTTATTGCATTTTCGTTGCTTGGTCCTGCTATAATATTTACAATGCTTGTTTATGCTCAGGTTTATATATATTTTTTTCAATTACAATTCTTTAAACTTATAAATAAAGGTTGCCGCTTTCGCTGTCGATTCAACTCGTGTGCTTGTCTACAATGCTATTCCAGTATGTGCATTTATTTGTTGTTGTTTTGCTTTGGATTCAAGCATTCAATTGGTCTTTGCTAAAATTGCTTCAGTCGTTTATGCTTTCATAATGCTTGCTGTTCTCATTGCTACCACCAATCAAATTGTACTGGAAACAGTATTTTCACCAACATCAATGTTTGTCCTTGGAATGGTTATTATTTTCTCATTTGCTTCATGCATTCACCCAAAAGAATTTTCAAATATTATATTTGGAGCAATTTTCTTTTTGATGATTCCTTCAACCTATGTTTTTCTTTCTCTCTATTCTTTAATCAATTTAAATGTGATCAATTGGGGTACAAGAGAAGCTGTTGCCAAAGCTACAGGACAGACAACTTATAAAGAAAATATTGCCGAAAGAGTGTTAAGAAGAGTTGCAAATTTAAATGATGAAAATTCTTTTCTTACAAGATTGCTTATTCGATATCGTGGATCAGAAGAATCAAGCGCTAGGATTCGAACTTTGGAAAGGAAAATTGAACGAACTGAACGTTTATTGCTTACAATAAAGGTTAAAAATATTTATTTTTTCAGTTTTTATTTTTTAAAGGACTCAAATACATCAATGGAATGTACACCAGACAATAGAAGGTTTGGACGCCCAATGGATATGGTTGATGTGGTACTCAGAGAAGTAAATGAGACAGAATTGCCCATAAGAAGTGGCTATGAGGTTTTTATTATTTTTTTTGTTTTTTATGATTTTTACAAAATATTTTTAGGCTGTTGCCGTTCGAAGGTTACAAACTTTGCAGCGACATTCTGTTATTTCCGACCCTTGCAAACGTTCCCTTTGGATGGATTGTGAATATCTTCAATGCTGCGATCGAGGGAAGTTGCGTGCTGGTGAGGAAACATTTTGGGATGAACTTATTGACAGATATTTGAAGGTTTTTTTTAATTTAATATGAACTTTTAAGTAATCCTCAATTAAGCCAATAGCATCAACTGCCCAGGATCAAGCTCAAATTGCTGCTGGTTTAGTCTCTTTAAGGAATAGAATTGCTTTTTCGATCATTTTAATGAATGGTTTACTTGTCTTGGCTGTCTTTTTGCTTCAACGTCATAAAGATGTTCTATCTGTGAAATTCATACCATACGGTTTTTTATATTTAAAATTTTTATAAAAATTTTAAAAAATTTTAGAGGGCTTCAAATGGACAAAAATGAATGAAACAACAGGAAAATTTGAAGATACTACCGAAGCGCTAAAAGTTGATCCGCTTGGAATTGGAATAATTTTCTTTTTGATGGGAATTCTTATAGTATTCTTTTCAAAAATTTTTTAATAAATTAAAATTTTCTTTTTTCATGTACAAACAATTGGGATGTTGATTCATCGCCTTAATACGTTAGTGGAAGCATTGCATGAAATTAGTGAAACAGAAAATCAACAGAGCACATTCACATTTAATTCTTATAAAGAAGTACTTGATGAAGGTTGAAATTAATATTTTTTTAAATTTGTATAATTTGTAATTTATTTTTAGCTCGCCAAATGATTGACACCGTTCATTATGATAGGGCTCACGGAGCAGATGGTTACACACGTCATGGACTGGGACATCAAATGACACACAGAAATGTTCTTTACAAGCTACTGACTGATTCTAATAATAATAAACCATAATTTGATATTTAGACATTTCATACATATTTAGACATTCGATATTTCGTTAGGTTCTCACTTGACTTTTTTAGAATAAATTTTTGAATTTTTGCATAAAATATTTTTGTCAAAGTGCTAAAATATGGCACACTGTTATTTGAAGTTTTTTTTATTTTTTTTATGATTATTTTTTTTATTATGCGTGGTGCACCATGTTTTTTCGTGTTTTTTCATTATTTCGTGTTCCTTTCGTGTTTTTCTCATATTCTATTATATTTTCTCGATCCAATTCCTGCGCGCGGCGCCAAAATTAAAAAAAAACTTAAAAATAAAAATTAATTTTCAAAAAAAATTTTTTTTCTTTTGCAGCATGGCCATGATCTTCTTCATGTTGTGCGTCGAGTTGTTTTTTTTTCTTTTATTTTTTTTGTTTTTCTATTGAAAATAATTTTTTTTAATATTTCAGCAACATGGACGAGGGACAATGATTGGCAAGGAAGAACTGTCTGGGTATGGGTATTGGTGTGGTTTAATTTTTTAAAGTTTTTTTAATATTTAAAATTTAAAAATTTTTTTGAGTGGTGAGTTTTTCAGCTGGTGGTACTCTGGTGGCCTGTCTCAACTGCTTCGTTTCGTATTGTTTTTTAAAATAAGAATTGTTTCATTTTTTCTTTTTTAGATGATGCTCAACATGGTGCTCATGGTCGAAGGATGATGGTTGCATGTAAGCACTGTTTGGGTGGTGGTGTGGTTTTTATTTTTTATTTTTTTAATATTTAAAAAATTAAAAAAATAATTTTTTCGAGGGGGTGAGTTTTTAGTCATGGGGCCTGGTGGAACTATGGTGGCCATGCTCTTCAACGAAAATGGTGGCCTTGCTCTTCAACAAAACTGGTGGCCATGCTCTTCAACATCTAGATCTAGTAAGTTTAGAAAAAAATCAAAATTTTTAAAAATGCACGCTAAAAATGCGATCTTGCGAATCCACCACTTCTTTATCTTTCATTTCTCATCATTGATTATTTTTCACTTCGTGTTTTTTGTTTACAAATCTTTCAGATATGGTCATCATGAATGTTTGATGGAATAACACAAGGTGGAAAACAAAATTTGGCCAAAATCAGCAAATCAAATTTTCAACAGGTTTGGGATTTATGAGTAGTATGGTGCTAATTGCAACAGCTATGGGAGTCTGATAGTGCAGCCGCGAAATCCCGAGTTTTCACCTGTTCGTAATCTCGCAAATTATAATTTTTGGCATAATGTTTTTATTCAAAAATGACAAATGCTTACACACTATTTCATTGATTAGAGAAAGAAAGAAAATGTATTTTAGAGTACGTTTTTTTGAGTCTAGAAAAAATGTTCTAAAATTCTTGTTATTTCCGAAGAATATTTTATCATTTTTTCACTAAATTGATCAAAACGGGTATTGTTGAATTTTCTCTATTTGTTTTTTAATAGTTTCTATTATGTGTAATAGTGTTTTTATTCATTTAGAACAACCCTGATCTTTTTTTTCAATTTTAGATTTTAATTAATAATTCTATGGAACTTAATCATATAATTGAGGCATTAAAATCAACAACAATACCTGAAGGACAATCTGGAGCTTCTGAATATCTTAAAACGGTACTTAACTTTTTAGTGTTTTTACTTATACTTTTCTATTTTTATGTTGCTTCACTGATTGGATTTCCCCAAGCTCTTCTTCAAATCATAAAAGATGAACACTTGGATCGCGCTGTTCGACAAGCTGCTGTCATTTATATGAAAAATATACTTTATGAGCATTGGTCTGTTGAAAAGGATAAAGCTGGAAGCCAATGGGAATTTAGTGAACAAGACAAATTATTTATAAAACAGCATATAATTCAGACTATTATTATTGCACCGGAACCAATCATGTATTTGTTTTTTATTTATTTTTGTTATTATTTTTATTTTTTAGAATTCATTTGTGCACAATGATTCAAAATATTATGCGTCATGACTTTCCCGATAAATGGCCATCTTTTACTCTAGAACTTTATCCTCTTGTAAGTTCTGATAAGAGTGAAGAACTTAATGGTGCTTTGCTTATTCTTCACAGGCTCTGCAAAATTTTTGAGTATGTTTTTAACTAGTTTTTAAGGGAGAACAATAGGGTCCTTGTTTAGGTCTTTGGTGGGTTGTCGCGCCCAACGGACCCAAACATGGGCTATTCCAAGGAGTGTTTTTATCTCCTCTAAAAGGTTTGTCATACAATTTTTTTCTGACAGTTTTGTTTAAATATGCTCTATTTTAGATACAAGAGGCAAAAGGAAAGAACTCCACTCGTTGAATTTATGTTCAAAATTCTTCCAATAATTCGTGAAAGATTTTCGACACTTATTGAAAATCACTCATCTTCATCTTGTCTTTTACAAAAACAAATACTTAAAATATTTTATAGTTTTGTTCAGGTTTTTTAAAATTTTCTAAAAAAATCTTTTCAATTTTTTTAGTTTTCATTAAATACTCAAATCCTTTCGATTAATGAATTTTCTCAATGGCTCAAACTTTTTATTGACATTATTTTAAAGCCAACTCCTGCTGAATGTGAACTTGTTCCAGAAGATGAACGGGATGGGACAATTTGGTGGAAATGTAAAAAATGGGCAATGAAAATTGTTCAGAGAGTTTTTGAGAGGTTTTCTTTTTTAATTTGATTATTTTTAAATCAAATTAAGATATGGAAATAAAGGCAATGTTGATAAAGCATATTTATCATTTGCAGAAGAATATTCACGTTCATATTTGTTGCCAATTGTTGAATCTTTGGTATTTATTTTAACATATTTTTCTTTGTTAAAATGTATTCTTTAGATGGCTAATGTTTTAAATGATTATATTAATGGCAAATATATATCAGAACATGTGTTATATCTTGTTTTAGTCCATTTGTCTGATGCGTTGATTCAAGCACAAGTTTGGCTCGTTGTTAAACCAAAGTTTGAGGTTCTTAATTTTATAGTTACTAATTGTAAATCTAGGAATAAATATAAACTAGAGATCGGGCTGGATCCAGATCTCACTTAAGGTCAAGTTTTTTAAGTGTCCAAGTGCTAGTTAAAACGAACAGTAGAGTATAAGCTTGCTTTTTGCTTTACATTCAGAGCCATTTTCTACTTCGTTTTTTAAGTTGTTGCTCAAAAATGTAATATTTCCTTTGCTATGTTATTCAAAAGGAGATGAAGAGTTATGGGCTGAAGATTGTGAAGAATTTTTACGTTATAAATATGATGTTTATGAGGTTTAATTTTTAAAAAATAAGAAAAGAAAAAATTTAAAAAATTAAAAGGATCTTCATCAACCATCTTCCGGTGCTTCTACATTACTTCAAGTAATTTCAAAAAGACAAGGTATAATGCAAAATGTACTTGAATTTATTATGCAAAATTTGACACCAACATCGAATGAAAAACAAATTGATGGTGCTTTGCATATGATTTCTGTTATTTCTACTCAATTGAATAAATTAAATGTTTGTAAAATTAATTTATTAAAATAAATGAATTTTTTAAGAAATACAAGAAGGATGTTGAAAAATTAATTGATGCTTCAGTGACTCCAAGGATCGAGAATCCGGTAAACTAGGATAAAATGTTAGTTTTGTGTTTTGTTGATTAACACACAAAACCAACACGCAGCCTTATAATTGTCGCCATTTAATCTCATCAAATTATTATTTTTTCAGTCACGTTTTGTTCGATTAAGAGCTTGTTATGTAATTCATTTTGCTTCAGAGACGATTTTTAAGAATTCAACTATATTGGAAAGAGTTGTTAATGCGTTGATAAAGGCAATAAAAGATGACCAAGAAGTGCCTGTAAAAGTTGAAGCTGCTTTAGCTCTTCAATCTTTAATTAATGACCAAGATCAAAAAGGTTTGACATAAAAAATATTTTTTTATTAAAATGTTTTCTTTAAAATTTTTAAAGTAATTCAATTTATTCGTCCACATATCCGTGATGTTTTTATAATTGTGTTGAGGCTTATTTCTGAAACACATTTGGACGATTTACCTACAATTGTTGATAGTCTAGTTGATAATTTTGAAGAAGAAATAATTCCTGTTTCTTATGAAATAACTGTTGAATTGGTAAATATTTTAAATTTTTTTAAATTTAAAAAATTCAAAATTGCCAAGCGGTATCGAACCTTTGACCCTACAAAATTTTTCTTTTCCTTGTTTAAAATAAATTTTTTTAGGTTGATATCTTTAACAAAATGGTTAAAAATACTGACGATGAAGAACAAATTTTTGAAGATCATACAGTTGGAGCTATGGGAATTTTGAGTACATTAGAAACAATTTTGGGACTTTTAGAAGATCATCCAGAAATTATTTCAAAAGTTGAACCTGTCGTTAGAAATTGTATTTTGACAATTTTTGATTGTTATAGTGAAAGTAATTTTGTTTTTATTCTTATAATTTTTTATTTTATTCTAGATTTTTTTGAGGAAGCTTTATCTTTAATCCATACATTAATTGCGGTTAGAATTTCACCTGAAATGTGGCAAATTTATGATTTGGTATTTAAAGCTTTTAATGAGGAAGGAGCAACATTTTTTGCTGGTAATATATTTAATTCATTTATAAATTTTTTTAAATTTAGATTGTATGCCAGTTTTACATGCTTTTCTAACAGTTGGCTCTGAAGTTTTTTTGTCTTCACAAGAAAAAATTCAAATGTTGTTATCAACGTGTGAAAAAACTATTTGTGATAATGATAGTGATGAAATTGGAAAGGCGCATGCAGCAAAAATGCTTGAGGTTTTTGTTCTACAAAGTCAAGGTCATCCAAATTCTTGTTTGCCACATATTCTTCGTTTGGTATTAAATCAACTCCAAATTTCAATAAAAGAAGAGACTACCTTAGATCAATACAAACCACAACTTTTAATGGTTTTTTAAATTAATTTTTAATTTTTTCGAATTATTTTTAGGTTTTGGTTGCCGGGTTCTATAATGATTCAAATTTATCAACAAGTATTTTTGAACAATTTCAAATTAATTCAGCACAAAAAACTACTTTTGAATGGTTTTTGGAAGAATTATATGAAAATAGAGACAATTTTGAGGGAATACATGATCGTAAAATGTTAATATGGTTTTTATGTCGTCTTTTATCGAGTGGTTTAATTCCTACAATTTTTCAACAAGAAGCAACAAAGGTTTATTTGTGAAATTATTTAATGTTTTAATTTTTCTTTGTATAGATGATGGATTGGTTAATTGATCTTTTCAAAGATTTACAACGTTGTATTAAAGGTTTGGCCGATAAAATTAAAGAAGATTCAGATGATGAGGATGAAGAATCAAGTGATGATAATAATGAAAGAATGAATGGTGAACTTAAAGATTCTGATGATGATGTTGATGAACGTTTGGAAAATTTTTTTAATTTTTTAAATTATTTTTTTAAAGATAATATGGAATATTTGGAAGCTGTCGATAATGAAAATAATAATCAAAATAAAAAGAGACGTAAAAGGCAAAGTACAAATAGTAAAAGTATGGGAGAAGAACAAAGTGTTGAAGATGAATTATTTGAAGCTTATGAAACTACTTCGAGTGTAACAGATGATGATGATTATCATCATTTTCAGGTTTTTTTTGTTTAAATAAGGGAACTTTTTTGATATCTTCCTTTGGTTGTGTTCTAAAGTTTCCTTAAGATTACATAATTGTCAGACTTTCTTTTATTAATTCTCTCGTTTGAATAGAGCACAAGTAAATGGTGTGGAATTTAGTAAGGGAAACTGCCCATGTGTCTTAAGGAAAATTCTGAAACCTAAACTAGGAGGGATACCCGAAAATGTATAATTCATCTTATAAAGGAAGAAAATGATTTGGAGGCTTTTACAACTTTAATTGACGATCAAGATGATAAACAAGGATTAAATGTTTTTGTCCTTTTTAAGCATACATTTGAAGGTTTTTTCTAATTAAAAAATTTTTCTATTACAAATTTTTTTTTCAAGTTTTGAAACAAAATAATCCTTTATTATTTGATGCTCTTTGTGATCAACAAAAATTGGGTGAAAAAAGAATTGCTGAATTAAAAGCTTTAACAGATGTTTGTGTAAGAGAAGAAAATTTGGTTGAATCAAAACAACTTGCTCAATCTGGTGGTTATTCATTTGATGCAAATCAACCAGTTCCGGGGACATTTAAATTTGCTTAAATAAAAAGAGAAGATTTTATATAATTTAATTTTTTTTAAATATTTTTACAAAAGGAAAGTAATTTTTTTTGCTTTTGATTCCCTTGTTGATTTTATTAATATAAAAAATTTTATATACTTCAAAGAAATATTTTTTTAAAATGTTGTTAATTTACGTTGAATTATTTATTCTATTTAGTTGTTTTTTTTCTTATACATTTTTTTCTAAAAATTCCTTCTTATGGTAAATTAATACATATGTTGTTGTTGTTCTTTTCATTTTACAGATGTTTTTACGGACTTTATTTTTGTTAATAATTTTATTATTATCAGCGAATCTATGGAAACCATTTTCTTTGGTATATACATATTTTTTATTTTTTTGTTTTTTTATTTAATAATTTCGGTTCTACTTGACTTTATGAGTCCAATCAAACTTTATGAGTCCAATCAAAAAATAATTGGATTTTTCTTGGTATTGCAAAGTAAGGGTATGGTTCCAAAACATTTCTTTATATTCAGAACCTACGCCCACTGGGTTTGGGACCGTTCCTTACCCTATCCCTCGAAATTACTGAAAGTTATAGGCAATTTTTAAAAATTTCAGAAAAACGATTTTAACTTTAAGAAATTTCGAGGGATAGGGTAAGGAACGGTCCCAGACCCAGTGGGCGTAGGTCCCAAACATGAAGAAATGTTTTGGAACCATACCCTTACTTTGCAATACCAAGAAAAATCCAATTATTTTTTGATTGGACTCATAAAGTTTGATTGGACTCATAAAGTCAAGTAGAACCATAATTTCTTATAGTTTCTTTTTTAGATTAAATTTATAAACAAATTTGTAATTAAATTTTGTACTAAATGGATTTTTGTTTACCTACAAGTTTTTGGCCCCCTGATTTGTGTGCAATTTTGATATTTTATTTGATTATATTAGTGATTCTAATTATTGTAAATTCTACGTCAATATTATTTTGGAAGGAAGTTTCACCCCTCCTCCTTTTTTAAATGTTTTCGAGTAATTTTCGAGTTTTTTCGAGTAATATTTTCGAGTAAATTTCTTTTTCTCACTTTTTTACAGGTTTTAATAAGGTTAAATTTTCAATCAGTATATTTTTTGTCAGGATCAGATTATTTTTTGTTAGTTGATCTCAACCCAAACAAATAATGCATCCATCGCCTATTCAACGGATTAGTTTAATCAGTGCTTATTTACAGGTTTATTTTTTTTAATTTTATTAATTTTAAAAAGTAAATTTTTTTAAAGCTTTCAAAATGTCGTTTAACAGCATTAATTACATCAACAACAATGGGCGGTTTAGTTATGTCACCTACTTTGGCAAGTGTTTCTCCAGCATTATTTGGTTCTTGCGTTGCTGGAACTGCTTTACTTTCAGCATCAGCATGTGCTTGCAATAATATTATTGAAAGACAATTTGATGGGCAAATGAGAAGTTTTTTTTTAATTTTATAAATTTTAAATTTCAAAAAAAAATTTCTAAAGGAACACAGTCGAGAGTTTTGCCAGTTGGTCGTTTAACACCAAATCATGCTTGTCTTTTTGCTGGTACAACAGCAGTTGCTGGACTTGGAATACTTTGTTTATGTTTGATTTTAAATGTTTTTTTTTAATTTTTAATTAATTTGAGGTTGTAATCATTTAACTTCTGGCCTTGGATTTTTAAATATTGCATTATATGCTGGAGTGTATACCCCAATGAAAAGAATGCATCACAGGTTAAAAAATTTTTTTGAGCTGGTCAAATTTCGAGTCCGGGAATCGAAATAAAATTTGATCCCATATTCGGATACTGGCATGCCACTAAAATATCGAAAAAGCACTTTATCCTCTTTTTTCTAAGGGGATGAAAAAATATGAAGAGTCATACAAACCAAAGTATTATCAAAAAATTTTTAAAAATTATTTTTTAAGTTGTACTTGGGTTGGTGCTATAGTTGGGGCAATACCTCCATTAATGGGTTATGCAGCTGCAACAGGCCGTCTTGATGCTGCTGCTTGTGTTCTTGGAGGATTGTTATTCTCATGGCAATTTCCACATTTTAATGCGCTAAGTTGGAATCTTCGTGAAGATTATAAAAATGCTGGATATAAAATTATGTGTGTTACAAATGAAGGACTTTGCCGTCGAACAACTTTAAGGTTTTTTAAAAATTTTTAGAAAAAAATTTTCTTAAAGACATTCAATTATTCTCATTTTTCTTTGTCAATTGGCTGCTCCATTGACAGAACTTACAACATGGACGTTTTCTGCAATTTCTGCTCCATTAAATTTAGGGATGTTAATCCTTGGATGGAAATTTTATTCTAAACCAGATTCAAAGTAAGAGGATTTTTTAGAGTTTGAAAGAAAAAAATTTATAAAAAAATTTTTTTATAGAAATGCTCGTCTTTTATTTCGTTATACACTTGCATATCTTCCTTTACTTATGGTTTTCATGTATGCAACAAAAAAAGATGTTGATGTTGTTAATAAAAAAGAAGAGCAAAAAGGAGGAATTATAAAAATAAATGAGCAAAAAAATTTAAGGTTGGCAGTAATATAGAGTAGAGAGAGAGGTTTTAAATTATATTTAAAAAGAATTTATAGGAAAATTTAAAGAAAAATTTTGTTAGGTTTTTTGTTTTTGTTTGAGCTTTTATATAGCTTTTAATTTTTTCTGTTGTAATATCTTTTAAATGTTTAATTTTTTGATTTGTTGATTTAAGTTTATTAGAAAAAATTTTTTTTGAAAATTGAAATTGCGTTGTTTTTCGCAAAATTTATTTAAAGGTGGTTGGCGGAAGGACACGTTATGGCGTGGGCCAGTCCGCCCGTGCGCCAAAAGTTCGCTCATTCCCGCCGGGTGGTCCCGTATCTGATCTCGAGAAGATTTGGCGCTGAAATAGTGCTAACTTGATCTGACAGTCGAGTCTTTATCGATTTATTAAATTTTTATTTTTCCTATTAGATATTCAAATTACAATGTTTCCTTCAATTGGTATTGCAAAAAAGAAAAATCCAGCCGTAAAAGAATGTAGTCTTCGTGTGATTGATTTCAAGCTTTTTCCCTCCACTTCAAGGAATTATCCCCGTTTTGATTTTGAACAAGTTTGCCGAGAATTGAATGTAGGCAAGAAATTATAAATTAGTTTAAATTTATTTATTTTTTAGTTTGATTCCAAACAAACAGATGTTAATAAATGTGATGGATTTCACGACAGAGATGCTGAGGAAATTGTTCGACGCCTTGAAGCGAAATATGTTAGGTTTATTTTCTTCTAATTTTTTTTCTGTTTAATTTAAGGGTACTGGAACGCTCAACTTTTCTTCTCCCACTACTGGATCTAAGAAACTAAAGAAAAATAAAAAACCTCTTAAATTTGTGCCAGAAGATGTGATGGACAAAGGACTTGGATATGTGCAAGAAGATGATTTTATTGATGATACTGAAGCGGTTTGTATTTTTATTATTTTTGGTGTAGGCTATAGAGAGGAATCTGGTTCCAGACCATGATTTTTCCTGGATCCAAAGTCAAGCTCAAAGGGGGGTTCAGAGTTTTCTTTTTATTTCCCTTAACTCTGGGGTAAAATCTTGACCTGAGTTTTCTCTACTCAAGATCAAGAATCTGGTCAGGGTCATTATATAAAATCAATTTCAAGATCTTTTTAAATTCCCATCTTCAATTAATAAATTCCTTTTTTAGTACGATGAATGGGTACCAACAACAATGGATACATTAAAACATGGACATTATGTAAATAAAGGCCCATTGGAATTTCGACAACTTGACATTGAAACATCTACTTCAGAGTCAACATCTAGTGAATCAGAAAGTAGTTCGTCTTCAGATGATGATGATGATATTGAAATATGTGAACAGACAAATGGAGAACTCCAGAAAACTGATTCAAGTTATTTTTTAAATTTAAAATTTTATCTAAAAAATATTTTTTAGAAGAAAAACATTCCAATTCAACGTGTGATAAAGAAAAAGAAATTTCTACAAATAGACAATTAGAAAATGTTGCCAATAATTCTACTTTGGATAAACAGACGGAGAAGAAAGATTCAACCACAATCGTTAATTAGAAAATTAATTTTTTTTATATATTTTTAAGTATAAAAGTTTTTGTTCAAAAATATCTTGAAATTTATTTTTTTTTATTCAGTATTGATTTCTAATAATTACTTTTTCGTTTCACAAATCTTTAAGTTTTAATTTTTTTTGTTTTAATTAATTTTGTTATAGCATTTTGCATTCACACAAATTAAAAAGCAAAACGATCAACATTACTATTTGTCAATTAGTTAGGTTTAAGCTCATGTTTAATGATGATGACTTTCCTGTACTGGCGAGTTCAATGGGGCATGGCAGTCAACAACCACAGGTTTTCTCGAAAAATTTTTTTGATTTGTAATTTCTTTATAACTTGCCTTTTTTACAGAAGAGTACCTCATTGGTGAATGACGACTTGAAAGAAAAAAGGCCAAATGTGACGGAAATTGCCCCTGAAAATGTAGGAATACGAACACATCCTGATGGTATTTGTTGACTTTTAAATCATTCACCTTGAATATTTTGCAGGACGCGTTACGAACATTCCTCCAGGGATGCTCAATGACCAGTTGGGCATTTTTTAAAAAATTTTTAAATTTATTTTAATTTTTAAAGATTTGGTATGGCTGGATTGCTTACATTTTTGAGAACAATTGAAAGCTCGCCATCAATAGTTGGACTCGCCCTAGGTCATGACTTGACAAATTTGGGATTAAATCTAAACTCATCAAAGTGAGGAAATATTTTTTTTAATTCTGGAGACAAAAATTTTATTTTTAAGAAGGAATTTATTTCAAACATTTGGTGGTCCATGGGCGGACTTTCCTTGTAGAATTCAGGACTTGGATGCAAAAGTACCAGAAGAATATTTGACAAATGCTACAATTAGGGATAAATTACCAAATATTAAATTAAATAAACTTCATGAGGATGTTCTTTTCTACCTCTTTTATAACTGCCCTGGCGAAGTTTATCAAGTTGCTGCTGCTTCTGAATTGTTTGTTTTTCCTTTATTTTTTTATTTTGATGGGAGGTAGATTTGTCACGGGTTCGTGTCTTCAAAATTTTCTTTGGTTGGGGTCTCGGATGAGTTAAAAGATTAATAGGGAGAAAGTGGTGGTGTGTTCTGGAAAATTTTTAGGACCGGGTTTTGAATCGATAATTCCTGGTTTCATTTAACCTGTGACATCCCCGCTTGTGAGCTAGGGGATGGTGGCTGAACGTTTTTATTAAATTTTCAGATATGCGCGTGACTGGCGGTTTCACAAAATTGAACGTTTTTGGCTACAAAGGGCAGCATTTTCAGCTCCACCACGTGAAATTGGTGGAACGTATGAAAGATGTCAATATAATGCTTTTGATCCAATACAATGGAGAAGGGTATAATTTTTTAAAAATTCAATAGAATTTTAAATAAAAAATTTTAAAAGGTACCAAGAGAAATGATTTTAGAATATAAAGATTTGGAAGGAAAACCAGCTGTTCCATTTCAACAACAACAACATAATTCTCAACAACAACAGTCATCACTACAACAACCGCATCAACTACAGCAGCAGCAACAACATCAAAACCAACAACATCCGCATTTAATATCAACAACAAATACAATCCCTTTGTCAATGTCTTCAATACAAAAAACAACAGCAGATGGTACTAATAATAGTAATAGTAGTAGTGGAATAGTTGGTGGTGGTCCTTCTATATTCTCGTGATTTTGATCTAAAATTATTATTATAACTTTTCCTTCTCTCTCTCTCCTTCCCAATTCTCTCTGTAACTTCGTAAAAACAAAAAAGTTAAAAAAATACTTTAAAAAAAGTTAATAAAAGTTTAAATGTTTTACTTTTTTTTCAATTTTATATTAATCTTATTAAATAAGATTTTATATATTTTATATTTTTTTCTTTATTTTTATTTGGGTAATTGTTTGGCTGACTTTTCCCCCTTATTTTCCTTTCTATTTTTTCCTTCTTTATGGCAAATTATATATCAATTGAAAAAAGGCAAAAAAAGCTCAAAATGGTCAGGGAACTTAGGAAAAATGGGGGGGGGGAGGGTCAGCCAAACTATTACCTTTATTTGCCAATATATAATATTTTTCTGATGATGACTGATTCAATATTTAATGATAGACCATTTTTGGAATTTTTGGCTACGCAAGGAGAAGATCTTATTCAACGTTTGATAATCTTAAAATGATTTTTTTTCAAATTTGATTTTATAGAATTATATGAATCCCAGCATTGTGTTATTGCTATTATGAGAGTGTTACCCTTTGATGTTCAACAGTGTTTAATACAATTAATGTTTATAAAAAGCAAGTAAAAAATTTAAAGGTTTTTTTCTTTTTAAAAATTTTTTTTAATTTTAGGGATTGGTTTTCGGGTAACGAAAAAATGTGGAAACAAGCTATTAACTCGTTACAACTCCTTAAAAAATTGGGTATTTTAGAAGGTGATTTGGAACATGAAAATTTGAGATTAAATGTAAAAGGTTTTGAGTTTTTACAGAAAATTTTTTTGTTTTTCAGTTAGATTTTCGAATGAATTATATCGCAAGTCTTTTAACTAGTCTAAATAAATTGTCGGGATTATCTTCTCACCCTTTAGATGATAAATCACAAAAATCAGCAAATAAAGATTTACTTGGAAAAAGTATTTCGAGATGGGAATCAATCTTATGTTATTTGGCGCTTCCTAATGAAACACCTGATAAAAGTGTTTCTGAAACAACACGTTCACTTTTTCATTTTATTGGATTAATTAAAGGAAGTTTGTTTTTTCGTTTTTATTTTCTTATAAAGGAACCTCCCGAATACTGTTTTGATGCCATTCGGTAGGGTATCATCGATTACAATCTTTAGGTTTTTTTGCCAAACTTTGAAGCCCCATAACATTAAAAAGCCAAAAATTTTCTAGAGTAAATCAATGCTCTATCTAATGGTACAAAAGAAAGTATAAAGTTTTGACTTAAATTCCGAAAAGTTTCCTCCTTCTTTTAACAACAAATTTTTATATAGGCACAAGAGAACCAGAAATTTCTTCATCAGGATTTCAATTTCTTTTAATGAGTAGAAGTGAACAAATTTGGACTTATTTAATTCATTATTTCCGTTTTCTATCTTCAAAAAATGAGCCAATATTTCCTTTGATTGAATTCTTTTTAAGACTAACTATTTGTATTCAACCAAATGAAGGTTTTTTTTAAATTTATTTTTAAAAATAATTTTAACAAATTTAAAGCAAAAATTAGCCCTCAAGTTCTTGATCAAACATGGCCAGAAAATATTCAAGCATTTTTAATGACACTTAGGGAAATTGGCCTTATATTTATTCGAAAAAGAAAGGATGGGTATTTGATTTTTTATTTTTTTTGAAAAAATTTCTTTTTTAGATGGTTTTTACTAACACCTTTATTAGTTGAAATAACTAGAGAGATTGGAAATGGAGGAGAAATTGTGGAAAATTCATTGGAGAATAAAGGAGGAGGAGGACTAAACAAAAATGGATTTCTTATTGTTGAAACAAATTATCGGTTTGTGAAAAAATAATTTTTTTTCAAATCAAAGAGTGTTTTTTTCTTTCAAGTATTTATGCTTATACAAATTCAACACTTCAATTGGCAATAATTTCAACATTTGCTGAAGTTATTTATCGATTTCCTAATGTTTCTATTGGTGTGAATTTTATTTATTTTAAAAAATATTCTTTAAATTCTGTTAGGTTTGCTCAGTAGAGATTCAATTAGACGAGCTTTACAGGTTGTTAACTTGTTTATTTTAGCTTATTCCTTACTCTATTTTATTTTTTAGACGGGTATAACAGCACGCCAAATTTGTCAATATTTACGATCAAATTCTCATCCACAAATGCAACAACAACATTCGTCTTCTATTCCTACAGTTTTCTTTAGTATTTTTTTGCAAAATTTTTTTGTTGTTTTTAGTCTTCAACCTCGTTAATTCCTGTCACAATTACTGATCAGGTTTATATTTTTTGTCATTTTTTTAAAGTAAATTTTTCTATAGATTTACTTATGGGAACAAGAGAGACGAAGGTTTACATGTTCGGAAGGTTCGAAAAAAATGGATTGATAATAAATTGGAAAAATTTTTAGGTACTCTATATTCAGCTTTTGATTCAGGTTAAAACATTTTCCAAAAAATTTCCAGCAAAAAATTTTAGAAGCCGAATTTGTTGCATTTCGTGATTTTTCACTTGAAAATAAATTTGCATTTTGGTATTGCAATATTTCAAGGGTATAAATAAAATTAAATATAAATTAAAATAAATTTATTTTTTAGCAAGTTCTAATTGATTCAGAATGGGATGGACGTGTTAAAGATTGGTGGACAGAATATAGAAAAACTTTATGAAATGACCTTTTTGCATTAGTATTTATTTTTTTTATTAATTTATATTAGGCGTAAATTTAGAAAAAAATTTAAAAGTGTAAAAAGTTAAGTGGGTGAACGCTTTAAGTGTTTTAGTATGTGAACGAGGAAAGATTTTAAGGAGGAGAGGAAAATTAGCTCCACTTTTGTTAAATCTTATTAAGGAAAGAGAAGGGAGGGGAAGAGGGAAAAGACTTGAGAGGAGTGAATTTTGGTTGTTTTCTTTTTTTTTTGAATTTTAGTATAGGAACCAAAATTAATTGAGAAAGGTAAAGAAATTATAAATTTTTATTTAGGGCATGTGTTACAGGAAATAATATATTTTTAAGAAAGGAAAAAAATATATATAATTTTTATGAGCTTTTGCACTTGTAAAGGGAAGAAAATATATTGTGAGTGTGTGTGTGTGACCGACTGATTTTTAAAAAGGAAAAAAATTTTTATTCTAAAATTCTTTTTCAATTGTTGACAGACACTTGGTTTTTCGACCTTTTATAATTGTTATATGGTTTGTTTCAATTTTCTTTCCTTTTCTCTCCTTTCTTTAACCTAGTAAATAATTTTTAAGTTTTAATACTAAATGGCCATTTGTTGTTGTGTTGGTTGGTCATCGTTGCTGTGGAAATAAATAAAAATATTTTTAGAAGAAAGGAAGGGAAGGAATTAATTCTTTTTAAGCTTTTCCTTACCTTTTCTTTACCTACCTCTCAATTTTTAAAAAAAGAATTAGCAGCCAGTCGGTTACTGAAAGATTACAAAAGATCTGGGCCAGGCGATTTTGTTGTTTTTTTACTTGTTCTCTTTTGTACTTTTTTTAATGTTTGTCCACAACAGCGCATAGTTCTTTTCTAATCTTTTTCTTCGCACTTTTGCACAGATTTAGCAACAAAAATGATGCTACAAAAAAATGTTTTTTTTTGGAAATTATGAACAAAAAATAAATGCTTCTTAAATGAATAATTATCGAAATGATACACTTACTGGCAAAGACAGATTGGTTAACCATAAATTTGGGAATTGGAATAATAGAGAAGGAATTAATTTATCTAATTTAAATGAAGGTTTATTTTTAAAAATTTAAAATTCAAAAAAAATTAACTTTTAGTTTTTCCTGCAACTTCAATTTCAAAATTTCCTACAAATGTTGAGGAATTCAAATATTTTACACAACAAAAGGTTATTTTTTTAAATTTATTTTTAAAACGGGGTGGGGCTCTTAATCATTTCCTTTTTTAAAAATATTTTTGTGTCAGCTTCACGGCCTTTTCGCTGTCAATCCCTTTTTTATTTATCCTCTTCCAAATAAATCTTTCTCTTTCAATTCTTTTCCTCATCTCTTTTTCTTCCTTGTTGTCCCCCTACCTCCATTTTATATATTATTATTATTTTGCGCGCCAGCTTTTTAATATATAAAACTGTCCTCTTGGCTACTCGGCCAACAAAAATGGACAGTAAAGGGAAGAATAAAAAAATGTTTTTGTTGACGATCCCTTCTTTTTGCTGTCAGTTTTATTTAAAAAAAAGCATTCACATTTGTTTGCACTTGTGATTTTTTTATTAATTAAAAAAAAAGATTTTTATCTTTAAATTAAAATTAATTAATTACTGTTCCTTTTAATTAAAAATTCAGTTTTAATTTTTGAATTTTTCTTTTGCCAATAAAGTGACCTTGAATATATTAATTTTTGTATCCCGCCCCACAAGTCACCAATAAATGTTTCGCCAATTTGGCTAAATTCCTCGTTTTGCCAATAAGTTTTTTTGGCAAAACGTGGATTTCAACCTTTTTGGTAAAACATGGCTTTGGTGGAATATGGGAAGAGGGAATTTTGTCATTTTTCGATAGTTGTTGGAGGGATGATTCACCTTTTTTCTCTCTAATCGTTATTTTGCTTTCTTTTCTTCTTACCCAAAAATAAACCCCCCAATTTTCTTCATATTTATTTATTTATTTTCCATTCACATTTCTTTAAAAATTCTTCCTTTTACAAAAATAAATTGATTTTTTAATATATTTTCCCAGAAATAAAAAAAAAATTTTCTCAGCAGCATCATCATCCACCAAATAATTCTTCTTCATCATCTTCCATTTGTATTCATTCTCTTCCTCATCGTAATCATAATTTTCTTTCAATGACTACTAGTCTGACTAACAACAATAATGAAAATAATAAATCTATTGAACATCAAAACACTTCTTTAATTTTACAGCAACAACAACAGTCTAATAATAATATTTTTTTACATCGAAGCCCTTCAGGAGCGCAAAGAAAAATTCGACAAAAGTTGGCAAACAATTTTTTTTTTGAAAAAATTTTTATTTTCTATTATAGAGCCCAACAACAATTTCAACAACAAAGTGGAGGAATGTCACAAAATATTGTAAATAAAGGAGGAAATAATGGTGGAGGAGGAGGAAATACAGAACCTGTTGTTAATAATAATTTAAAACAAATGGCTTACAGAAATTTAATTAATGAAAATGGCTACCATTCTTTATTGGGAAGTGATAATGCTAATGGTAGTAGAGAGGCTACAACAATAACATCATCAACTACAAATTTTAGCAGTGATGAATTGGAAAGGCTTTCGGCTGGACAACTTATTGATCGGATGAATAAGTATAGAAATTTCTATTAATTTTATTAGGTTTTTTTAATTTTTTAAAATAAAAATTTTTTAACCGAAGAATTTTTTTCAGGCTTGAATCAATCACTCGCTCCCCTCAACAACAACAATTTCCAAATTTACATTCATTTGAGAGTTCTTGGAAAGCAGGAGGAACTGGAATTAATAATAATACTGGTGGTTGTTCTATTGATAAAATGCCATCGTCATTAACTCTTCAGTCGTTTCAATTGGAGCAAAAACAACAACCAGCTACAAATACTTTTGCATTTAGAAAACCAACTGTTCAGGTTTATAAAAATTTATTTTTTCTAAAAAGGATTTTTAAAGGTTCATCCTTTGCCTATTCCACCAAGGCATCATTCATCTGCAAGTTTAATTTCTGATTTATTAAATTCTTCAACATCTCCAAAGCCTTTATTATTAAATCCTCCACCATTACCACCTAAAAAACAATCTTTATTAGCAACCCAATTATCAATGGCAAAACATTCAAAATCAATTAATCAAGGTCAACAACAACAAAATAATGACAAATTTACAGAAAATCCTTCACCATCACCTAATAACAATTCACAACAATTTCCTCAGTTTCCTCCTCCAATGAAGCAATTAATAACAACACAAAATTATAAGAATGAAAATTTAAAAACATCATTAACAGACAACAATAACCAACCTTCTTTAATAAATTCTTATCAATATTTTTCATCTCCACCACCTTCACAAACAACAACAATTTCTTCATCAACATCATCTTCTTTAAGTAGTTCACCTTCTCTAGCTTCTTTACAAAATAGTTTGTATTTTGCTATTGAAAACCCAGAAAAGCATTCTATTGAACAACTTAGGGAATTGGAAAAACGTCGAATTCAAGTATATATTTTTTAATTTTTTTTTTAAATTAGGGGGTCTAGGTTTTTGTTGATTTTTTCCTATCCTTATCTGATAGTTGCACGAGAGAATTTTTGTCTTATTTCCTTTAATACCCACAGGTCCTTAATCCACACAAGTCCTTAATCCGCACATTTGGAGTTGACCTTTCGGGTCAATATGGAGTTAATTTTTATAATAATTTTTTGTTTTTTTTACTAGTCAATAGAATCTCTGGCAAGAAAAGCAACTGATCGAGAACAAGATAAAGAATTGTTATTACGTGATTTGGAAGAAATAAAACAATTAATTGTTTCTTTATTTGAAAGAATTCAACAATCTAATAAATATAATAATGAATTATTAATTGATCGTCTCCAAACTTTTTGTGAAGAAATTGAAAGAATAGCTGATTTGGATATCTTATTAAATTGTCAACAAAAACAATTGATTGAACAACAAGCACCAAAATTTAAACGGAAAACTGGAATTTCAAAAATAAATGAGATTGAAATGAATGAAAAAGAAGAATGGAATCAACGACTACAAGAACAGTTAGTTAAAATAATTCTTTAAAAAATTTAATTTTCCTGTTTTTAAGAATCACAGATTTACAATCAATACAAAAATATTTGAACAAAAGAGAAAAACAATTAGATGCAGAAATTGCCTATGAATTTGGAGGGGATGTTGAAGCTTTACAGGAATGGCTATTTTGTAAAGAACAATTGTTAAAACTTTGTAGTGAAAAAAGATTACTTGATGAAAAACTTAGGGAAGTTAAAAGATTAATTAATTCTTTGGAAGAAATGTGCCTTTTACCTGAAGAAATTAAACAGGTTTGTGGAAAAATTTTTAATTAAAAAAATCTTTTTTTTTTAATTTTTAAAGGAAGATTCGAAAGGATCGAGAGAGGGAAAAATATCAGAATTAAAAGAAAATTTAAAAAATTAAATTAAAAAATATTTGTGCATTATAAGGATATACTTGAAGATTTTTTATGTTTTTGTATCATAACTTTGTTAATACTTTTCAAAATTTTAGTTAGGCTTTAGTAGTTGAAGTTCTAACATTTACTTGAATTTCTAGTACTGAGTTTGGGTTGTAGGAGTTTGGTTGCTAAATTCATGCATGTCATTCTCGTGAGAATCAGGCACAGAATTTGCTGCTTTGAATAGGCTTTTCCAGTATGGACATTTTGAGCCTTTTTGTCACACTCTACTTGGTTATTCTGAAACGTCCTTATTTATTGGCCGCACTGAACAGGCTGTGACCATAAGGGACCATTTGAGTCCGAGCTTAAATCTTTTTGATTATCAACATTTAATTGATAAGAATTTTAACAAATTATATTTATTCTGTTTAAGATTTTATTTTACTTTGAATAAACGCAGAAAAATGACGGAAGCATCTCAACAACCAAATGAAAATAGAAATACTACAAAGTTTAATTTTTTAGATATTTTTTTCTCAATTTAATTTGTCTATTTTCAGTACAACATTTTACATCGAACATCAACGTGTTTCTGTTAATGATATTGGCAATCATGTTGGTGATGCAAATCCAAGATTTGGAGTTGTTAGAGATCGATTATTCCATGCAATGCTGGTTTGTTTTTTGATTTTTTTAAATTGTTTTAAAATTTATTTTAGGTTCGCCTTTCACTTCCCTACTACACAAATTTTCCTCCTCTTTTTCGAAGAATTTTTGAATTTCTTACCTTATTTAATGTAAATTTTTCAAAATTATTTTTCAGGAATATTTTTATAATATTTTAGGCTCTAGTTTTCTTATCAATTTTAATTTATACTCATTTTCTTGCTGCACATTATCCTGCAAGTTGTTTAGATGAAATAAAACAAACTTGGCCATTGAAGGGGATTGTAAGGATTGAGGTTTGATTTTTTGACTTGTTTTCCATTTGGGACCACTTCGATTTTTCCTCCTTTAATTTTTTGGTACTTTATGGACATCTGTGACTTAAACTAGAGGATGGGTGCTAGATTTCCATAAAGTATCAATTACCTATATTAATATAGAATAGTTTTTTTTATAAAAATTAAACTTTCTTTTTATTTAAGATTGTTCACGATAATTTGCCAAAATTTAAAGATTATATGTTAAGAACTATTGATAAAGAAGGTATATTTTTTAAAATACTTTTTAATATTTTTAAAAATAATTTTAAAGAGCAATCTTCTGGTGTCTGTCGATTCGATGAAGGTTGTTTTTTGTGTCTTTTTTCTAACTGAAAAATTTTTTTTAAAGATTTCTATACTTGTTTTTTGAATCCTGCTGAAGTTTTAAAAGGATATGGTTTACCTTCTGAATTAAAAAATCCATTCAAAACTGTTGATCCAAAAAATTTACTTATTACTTCACAACCTGATCGTGTTAAACGTCCAAGAAAATTTTTATTTCCATTTATGGTTGATTATTTTTATTGGGTGATGGATAAATTTCGAAAATTTCAACAAATTTTTGATGAAGGTTTTTTTATATTTTTAACTTTTTATTCTTTTCAAAGATTTTATTTTTTTTAAATCTGATGTTCAACATGAGAAAGATGAGAATGGAAATTTTGAAGGTTTTTCCAATTTTTGAATTTTATTTGAAAATTATTTTTAGATTCGAGTTCAAATGATTATTTTCCTATTTATAGTGTAAGTAATTCAAATTTGAAATTTTTTTTTGCAAAATTAAGTTAAATTTTAAAGAATTTATTTGAATTTTCTCTTCATTATGGACTTTTACGTTTAAATTCGGAAATGCGTCAAGAATTGGGAGTTAGCATTATGGATGTACAGGTTTGGATTAAAGTATCTTTTTTTAATTATAAAATTTTAAGCTTGATATTCGAAAAGATAAATGTTTGAAAGATTGGAGAGAAAAACCTTTAATGCGTTTATTAATTGGAATAGATGAATTGGTTATGTCTTCAGTTAAACAACTTTCTGAAAATCAAACAGAGAGAGGTTCTTTTTTAATTTTGTTAAATATTAAATTTCTTCCCTTTCTTGATTCCTCAAAGTTCTAAAAATGGACAGACTTCCTAATAATGAAATAAAATAAAGTTGATTAAGGAAATTTGACCATTTCTAGTTATTTGAGAACTAAAAGAAAGGGGAGGGATGGTACAAAATTGAATATTACCTTTAAAAATTTTTAAAATTTAAAAGGTTATTTACGAGACTTAATTAATGGAGAACTTTATCATTTTGTTAATGTTGGTGAAACTTCTGCTAGTAGATATTTGACAGCATTGTTTGTTATGCTTATTTTTGTGAGTAAAAATTTTTTTGAATTTAAATTTTTTTTAAAAAGACATTTGCAATTTCAATGCTTCTTCGATTCAGTCATGATCAGATTTTTGTTTTTATTGTTGATTTATTCCAAATGTTTGAACAAAATCAACCTTTAATTTTCCCCATTGCTCCTCTTTTAACTGTTATTTTGGCATTAGTTGGTTTGTTTTTTAATCATTTTTTGAATAGAAAATTTTAATTTTCAGGAATGGAAGCAATAATGAGTGAAATATTTAATGATACAACAACTGCTTTTTATGTTATTTTATGTAAGAAGAAAAGATATTTTAGAATTATGAGAGATCGAGCTGGATTCAGACCTTGATTTTTCCTGGATCCGTCAAGACATTTTCAGAGTTCCTTGATTTTTTCTTGATACAAGGTCGAGAATCTGTTCAAGATTCTTTGAAAATCTCTCGATCTCTAAAAATTATTATAAATTTTAATTTTAAAGTTGTTTGGATGGCTGATCAATATGATGCAATATTTTGCCATAGTTCAATTGGGAGGCGTTATTGGTTGAGGTTTTTTTTTATTATTTTTTGAGTGAGTTTAAATTTAATTTTTTAAAGATTTTTCTACCTCTACCATTTTGCTTTTTATGCTTATCAATATCACTACAATGGTAAATTGTTTTCAGAAATTTTTTTAAATACCTATAAAGGTGTGTATAGCAGTTTGGCTTTATTAACTTCAGCTGCTTTTACTCTGGTTTTTTTTTTGATAATAAAAATATATTTTTAATTTTTTTCTTGTAGCATTCGATGGTTTATTTCTTCCATCATTACGAACTTCCATATATTATATATCAAGAACGTTTAATTAATGCAGTTAGACGTATAAATACTGAGGTTTTTTTACATTCTGCTTTCCATAAAATTTTTAATTTAAAAAATTAAGAATGGAGATGGAAATGTCGATTTGGTTAGAATTAGACAAGTGAATGAAAATCGAACAGTTAGAATAACTTCACAAAATGGAAATAGTAGTTTAAGAAATACAAATATTAGAAATGGGTCAAACAATGATGTGTCAACTACTATTAGAGGAGCAGTGGAAATTTTGGAAAATATTGTAAGAAAGTATAAATCTTTAGAGTTCGACACCGGTCCGGGATTGAGTTTTCGTAGTTTGGTCAGGAAAACCCGGCCTTGGGTCTGTTTGAAAGGAAAAACCCGAGTACCGGACCCGGCACTTTAAACTGTCGAACTCTAAAAATCTTTTATTTTTTTCAATTTAATTTTTTAAGGCTGCAAATGAACCAAATAATCAAGATATTCCAACATCCACAAATAATTTGGAGCAAACAAATGAAAATTCAACAAGTGTTGCTTTTGAAAATCAAAGTTTATCGTCGATTTTACCTTCAGTTGAGAATATGGCCAATTCTATTGTTGATGAAGCAATACAAGAAGCGGAATCATTTGTTTCCTCTTTAGAAACACAACAAAGGCTTCAAAATATTTAAAAGTTTTTTTACAAATTAAATTTAGAGCATATTATCAAAAAATAAATACTGGTTCACCAAATCTACAACATTTTATTTTTCAAAAAAATATTCTATTTTGAATGAAAAACATAAAAATGTAAAAAACGAGTATATTATTACACATGTATTTATATATTATATAATGCATTTTTGTTTTTTTTGAAAAAAGGGGAGACTAAAAGAAAAAATACATAAGAAAAAAAGTACCGAAAATATAAGTGAAAAAAATTTTTTTACTAGAATTTTTAGCTTTTTAAACATAACTTTTTCCCTATCCCGAAAAAATAAAATAATAGAATAACCACCAACACATATATTTATATAAAAAATATTTAAATTTTTAATATACTTAATCACTTTTTTGTAGCTCCCCATTTTCTTCAGCAGATCTTTGGCTATTTTCAGAAAGTTTATCCCAACTGGTGCTTTCATCGGTAACTGATTCTTCTTCTTTATCTTCTTCATCCTCTTCAACACTCTTTTCATCATCAGGATCCTGCTTTTGTTCATCAACATTTTCTTTTATTGCTTCTACTGGCTCTTCATCAGCAGGTTCAACTTCAATAAAAAATATTTTTTAAATAAAAATCTTATTTTAACCTTTGGGTTCAAGGAGTGGTTTCTTTTCTTCAGAAATTTCATCGTTATCATCAGTTTTTTTCTTTTTATTAGCACCATCTTTTTTCTTTGTTTCAGTCTTTGGGCCAAAAAATCCACCCGGGACGTATTCCTAAATTTAATTTGTTCAAAGGTTTTAAATTTATTTTTTAAAAATCCACATAAGTGTAGAATGGTTGAAAGCTTTCGAAGAAACTACATTCCTAAAACATTTAATTTTTAAGGCAAAGGATAAAAGATAAAACCTCCAGCAGATTTGGTAGAATCCATAAATAATGCCGCCCTATAAAATTTTTTAAATTTAACATCAATAGTTGAATATTAGATTGGATTCAAAAAACCTTAATTCTTGATTTTGGTTTAGGACCTGGCCAGATTCTTGACTTCTAGTCAAGGAAAAATTTAAGGAACACTGAAAAATGCCTAAATCTTGACTCTGTACCCAGGAAAAATTAATGTTTGGACCCAGATTTATTAAATATATAAAAATAAATACCAAGACTGCAAACACAAATTATACCAAATAATATAGTTCTAACTTAAGTAAAATTAAATTTAGAAAAAAACTAATTAAAAATAGAAACCTAAAGCAAATCCAAGGAAAATTCCAAAAAGAATTATTCCAGTAAGAGAAAGATAATAAACACCTAAACGAAGCCAATCTGGCCTTTAAAAACAAAAAAAAATTTTTTAATTAATTATAAAATATAACCATAACGGGAAAAGGCAACCACCAATAGTTCCAAGAACAATTAAAACTCCAACACATTGTTTCCAAAAAGGTGTTGGATCAAAAACCCAAACATAAACATCGTTTGTTTCAACATCAAATGTTTGTAAATCATTAAAAGTTAATTTAATCTTTTTCTTTCTTTTCTTATCTTCTTCCTTTTTAAAAAATATTTTTTAATATGTCAAACGGGTCAGCCCTGAAGACCTACAACTTTTGGAAGGGAATATAGAAAGCTTTGGAGCGATTAAGGGGATATTAATGGATTGGTAATCTTCACTGTCCACAATACCACACCATAGGTTCTGAAAACAAATGTATCTTTAACTACATAGAGTCAATAGATCTTAGGGGGTTGCTCATGTAAAAAACAAATCATTAACCTGTTCTTTATTTCCTCTTTCATTCTTTTCCTCTTTTTCTTCATTTTCTTCAACTTTTTCCTTTTCTTTTTTATCAATTTTTGGTGATTTGTTTCCATCTTTTTGGTTTTTCTTCGATGATTCTGTTGTTTCCTTTTCTTTTTTCTTTAAAACAGTTTTCTTTGCTCTAAAGAAAAGTCCTCTTTCCAATAATGATTGAAGAAAATATTCAGCTGTTTTAGCATCGGGAAACTTTTTGGATTTTGAGCCAGCACCATATTTTTTGGATTCAACGAGTGTATCAACAGCTTTTTTGGCTTGAAAAATTAAGTAGGTTTTTTGAAAAAATATTTTTTAATTTACCAACAAAATAATGAACTTCATTTCCTTCAAACATTGTTGTATTAGTAGGACAATTAAATCGTACACAACGAGCAATCTGTCAAAAAAGGAGAGGTTCAAATTAATTTAATTTAAAAGCCCTCTAACCGCATCCTCTTCTTTTGTCAATTTGTCAGGATTTTCATTAGAAGAACCTTTCTAAATTAAAAAATTATATATTTCAAAATTATTTGAAAAACAAACCTTTGATATCCTATCCTTTTTCTTTCTTTTATCCATCAATGTAAAAAAATTAAATTGTTATTTAAGAATAAATGAAATATAAGTACCCTCTAAAAATCAAAAAAGAATTAATAAATCATTAGAAAAATGTGAAAAGCAAAATATTAATTTTTAAAATTATTTCCTTGTCAAAATTTTATCAATAATGATTTTCTTCATTGTCCAACTTGTCAACTTCCTTTCATTGTCTAGACAGGTGAGACGGTCACTGGACTATTTTTCATTTTCGTCTCAAATTTCCTTTTCATTATGTCGATTTTCGTAATATCAATTTCAAAACTCAAAATTAAAATATCTAATTTTCTAAATATCTAATAAACATTTAATAACATTTCAATTAGGTATTTTTGAAATTTCTATCAAGAATTGAAACAATTTTAATTTTGTTACTTAATTTACAGAATGTCATCAAATCTGATATTTCGGCAGGTTAACATCCTTTTTCTCTTGTTTAATTTATAATTTTTCAGCTTTTTGAATCTATTTCTTGCACATTTACATATATATTGGGTTGCAATTCTACAAAACAAGCATTAATAATTGATCCAGTACTTGAGACTACCAACAGAGACTTGAAGGTACCAAAGAAAAGAAGTTTAATTTTACTTTTTAGCTAATTCGCGAACTTGGACTAAATTTGGTTTATGGATTAAATACTCACATTCATGCTGATCATGTTACTGGGACTGGGCAAATTAAACGATCTGTAAATGGTTTTCCCCTTATGAAATCTGTTTTATCTGCTAATGCTGGAGCTAAGGCAGGTAATTTAAGTTTTTTGTTCTATATATTCTATTTACCAGTTGATGTTATGGTCAAGCAATATGGCGTGATTAAATGGGGTGAGAATAACGAACTTGAAGTTAGAGAGACGCCTGGACACACAAATGGTTTTTATTTTTATATTGTTAGGTATATTAAAAAATTTTGTTAAGGTTGTCTCACTTATGTTTTTCACAAACACAGGTCAGACTTGTAATATTCAAACACATTTATTTTTTAGAATGGCTTTTACAGGCGATGCCCTTCTAATTAGAGGATGTGGAAGAACAGATTTTCAACAAGGCAATCCTCATACGCTTTACAATTCGGTGCATAAACAAATTTTAAGTCTTCCTTCTGATTATTTATTGTTTCCTGCTCATGGTGGATTTAAGAATATTTTTTTGTTTAGACAACTTTTTATAGATTATACGGGAAGAATGGTCACCACTGTTTGGGAAGAGAAAAAATTCAATCCAAGGCTAAGCAAATCTGAGGACGAATTTGTACAGATTATGAATTCGTTGAATTTGCCTTATCCAAAACAAATAGGTTTTTTTACTAATTTTTGTAAAATAAAATATTTTCAGATAAATCATTGCCGGCTAATTTGGTATGTGGTATTTATGATTTGATGGATGACAATTTGAGAGAACAGGTTTTTACAGAAAAGGAAGATAAGTAAATAAAAATACAAAATCTAAATTATTCAAAAGCTCATAGACTGAATTCTTAAATTATAAAATAATTTTATCTTTTCAACTGTTTGTTTTGGAATTCTCTTAGGTTTCATATGAAATGGAATGAAACAAAGTTAATCATGAACACACTCATTAGGCAATACCGATAGGTTGTTCTGGGTATCCAAATGCTAAAAGATCAACATCATTAAATAGTAATAGTTCATTAGCCCCTTCCCATTCAACCTTTGCTAATTCTATAAAATAATTTGATTTAATCATTTTTCCTTCATTTCCTGGCTCTTTTGATGGGCATTCCTTTAAAAAATATTTTTTTACATTTAAGAATTATAAATTAGACTTACCGCTTCAATTGTAATATTTCCTGTACCTTGAGGCACTTCTAAAACAAAATTCCCTTCAGTCTGTGATGGTTTGTCTTCTTGTACATTTTGATCAGAAGCAACGAACGGATCGGTGCTATTTGTAATCTGAACTTTTGGAAGAGGACAAGGTTCATAATTAGCATAAAGTCGGCCATTCATTATATGATTCTGGCAATAAATACCAATTAAAATTAAAGAAAAATAAATTGAAAATAAATGAATGGCGATTTTATGGGAATTTATCATTTTTAAAAATTAATTTTTAAGAGTGAAGAGGAGAGAAGCGCAGGCATTTTGAACTCTAACAGCTGACTTGGCATTTGATACGTGCGTTTTTTGATTGTCTACTTATTGTATCTCTTATGCGAGTGTTATGTAGCCTATTCTCATTTTACATGATTCAATAACAAGGTTTTTTAATTCAAAAATTTAGAATCACATTTTTAAAAAAATTAAAATTATTATTTTACGCTATTAACAAAAAATATTAAATAGAATCTTTAATGTATCAGGATTATATAGTAAGTAGTTAGATGAGAGTAGGTTCCATAAAACAATTTCCCAAATAATCGATCAAAATAAATTCCTCTGAATATTTTCGAAGACTTTTTTTAAACCTGATACTAATCATTACATATAGTACTAATTAAAATTTTTTTTATAATTCAGGATGTCCCTGGCATAAACCAATCATTTGCAACATTGACTCAATTGTGTTTACTGATTCCCTTTTGGTTGCCTCTGGCCTTTTTGGAGTAATTTTCTTTTGTGGTACTGGGCTATCACTTTGTTGAACAAAAGATCCAATATTATGACGATCTTCCCATCTTTTACTATCATCTCTTTCATTGGAAGAAGAAGCTTCATCTTTTGAAAAAGCAAGTTCTGTTTCTTTTCTACTCCTCAAATCCACAGTATTTGGTGGATTAGTTACTGCAATTCTAAGTTGAAATCCTTTTCTCCCATTTCCATCACTTCTTTCCATATTAATTTTAGCTGGGAATGCCGCCTGTGCAAGTGTTAATCCATCTTGAAGGCTTTGAATAAAATCAGTTACTCCATCTAAAAGTCCTCCACTTCCTTGATGTTTGGATTTGTCGAAATTTTCGTCATACATGAAATTTTAAAAGAGTTAAGAAAATATTCAAGGGAAAATTTACGAACATATCATAATAATCCAAAACATCTGTCGGATGTGTTGTTGTTGTTTTCTTTGGTTCATTTGAATTTATTTGTGTTGTTTGTGTTATAGTTTTGGCATTTTCAGTTGTTTCTTGTGGAGTTGAACGTGTTCGTGCTTTTTCATTCTGCAAAATTTGCTAAATAAAAGAAGGAAAATAAAATATTTTTTTACAAATTGTAAAAGTCGAGAATGCCTTAATGGAATTAATCGACGGCTAACAGATTTACTAGTAGTAGTAGGAGTAGTGTTCTCTGTAATATTCCTTTGTTCAATAATTGCTGTTGTTGTTGTTTCCTCCTCTTCTTCCTTTTCTGCAACACTTAACTGAAACTTCAATCTAATCTATATTTAATATTTTTTAAACTTGCCTGAGATGTTTTTAGTGTTGAAGTTGTTGTAGAAGGGAATGTAGTGGTTGTTGTAATTTGTGTTTTTTGTGGTTCTAATCTTCCAATTCCGGTCTCACTACCCCTTCCGACCGAATAAGAATTTACAGTGTTGAAACGTTGTGGGATTCTTGGCCATTTATTCGGGGTAATATTTTGTGATCCTCTTCGAAAGAATGGTTTTAACTTTGAAGGAATTTGTTGTTCCTAGAAAAATTGTTTTTTATCTCCCATTTAAAATATTTTTCTTTTACAGATGTGTATGAAAATCTTGAATTACTCCATTCAACAGGTATTTGTCTTCTAGCTCTTATATCAACATCTCCGTTTTTTCTCATTTTAGGTGCAGGATGTACATCAACTGGGCAGATTTGAAGCCACCACCGTTTATCACTGATTTATGGGGATTTATTTGGATCTTGTTCTTCTCTAACCTGTTTTCTGACATTGCTTGCCAACGACGAATAATCTTTTAATTAAAATGGTGAAATTGTTTTATGGTCAAATAAAAACCTGTGCGGAAGAACTGAATGTAGAAGAACGTCTAAAATCATTTATAAATTTTGTTTCAACACAATCAGATGTCCGTACTCGAATTGAATTGCTATGACAACAAAGTAACTGCCAATATTCTATTGGAGATTGCCCTGTAGTTGATGGTATTGTTTCAACAATTTGAACTCCTGCGGTATACTAAAAAAATTTTTTTATAAATACATTAAAAAATATTTTTTTAATAATTTAGTATGCCTGATTGCCATCACAGCTCAAATAAATATCAGATCCTGTTTCTAAAGCAGTAAATTCTGTACTCTCACAACGTTCTTCTCCGTCAGATTTCCAAAGATCATTATTGAATGCTTGACAACCAAATTTATAAAAACGTTCAGAGCCATCAAATGCTGAACTGAACCGAGAGAGGAAATGCCCTTCTGGACACTGTACACGTTTGGAGGTGCCAATATCAAATGTTGGAGTTACAAGTAAGTGAAGAAAAGTATTAAGAAAATTAAAATAAAGAATATATGTAGAGTAAAAAATTTGCATTTTTAAGTAAATTTGGTATTTTTAAAAATTGTAGAATTTTTGGGAATAATATTTTTGCACAATTTTTTAAAATTTTGGCAATAAATTGGGAAGAGAAAAATAACTTTAAAACAAATTTTTTTGAAGGTCGCCCTTATTTTTGTCACAGCATTTTTCGTAATTTTCTATTCAATATAAACTACTCTAGTTATATATTACTTTTGTGGATGATGGAATCTACACCATCTTATAAAGAAAAAGCTCGCCAGTTGTTCTGCTTATTCTTTTTGTCGATCCGGTCATTCAATCCTTATTTAACAACAAAGTGCCCTTACAATTCTTCGATTTATCCAATCAATTTTCTCTACTACTCCTTTTTGGTAGTTGTGACAATTGCCCCATATATATATAACAACACGCGCAACAACAATATGTATAATATGTTCGCGCAACAACAATCGCCGCAATATTTGGAGTTATGCTTACCATAGCTGGTTGGATGGATTAAAAAGAGGAATTAATTCGAGGAAGGAAGTAAACAAGTAAAGGTGGCATTGAACTGTTGAAAATGACTAAACTTGAGGTGAGTTAAATTTTTTATAAACTTTTTAAAATATTATAAGTCAAAATATTATAAGCTACCCCTTAGTCTACTATTTTTAAAATTTTTGATTTTTATTCTTATTTGTTTTTTACTTTTATGGCCTATCTAAAAAGTTTCTGCAAGAATGCTTTTCAGCTAATTAAATCTCTTTAATTTTAATTTTTCGCAAGAGTCCAACTCGCCTTTTTCATCTCTCCCCCAAGTGTTTTCTAAAATTGTTGAATAATTGTCCTTCATTTTCAATTAACCTTTTGACATTTAAAAATTAACTTTAAAAAATTTGGACGCCTCCTATTTTTTTATTTCAATTTTTCTCCTCTTTTCAACTCCAAAAATTTTTTATTCATCATCTTAATGAGGCACTTCTACTTACAACTACAGCTTATTATTCTTTCTTTTTATTTGACCAAATCCCCCGTCAATTCATTTCCCTAAGTTTGGTAGTTTTTTGGATGATTATTTGACGTTGAGAGCTTCTTTTTTTTTTTTTAATACTTTAGAGCATATAAAAATTTGATGCTTTATATTGTCCAAATATAGAAAATGAAATTTGAGAGTAGGACTAAATTTACAAAAAAAATTTCATTTTTTTGCTAACACTTTGACAATTTTTGTCAGGCAAGACTACAAAATACATGTAAAAAATAAGAAAACTAAAAAGCAAAAAATTTTAATTTCGTGTTTGTTTTTTTAACCAACGCATTTTTGATTTAATTATGAAAAGAAGGAGAGTTTTTCCTAATTCGTTTCCATTTCAAGATTTTTTAAAATTTTTCTATTTTGGATTTTATTTAATATTTTTACCCCTAAACAATTTTTTAAAATATAACTGTTTTTTAATTCTATGGGAGGAGCCTTTTCCATTTGAAGGGAATTTTTTACCACACCCAAACACTAATAAATGTCCCAAGCTTGCGCTGCTTTTACGGAAAATTAAAATTGTTTTAAACACAAGGAATAATAATTATAAATAATTTTTAATATATTTTTTAGTTTATAGGTTAAATTCAAAAAATAAAGTTATTAAAAAACATTTTAATACACGTGCCATTTTAATTATAATGTTTTGTGATTTTTTAAGTGTACACACATTTTATTGTAAATTTGCCAGGAAAAATATAAAAACGGAAATCATTATAAAACAAGGAAAAAATGTGTGTACTCTAGTAAAGGGACTTTGCCAAACTCTGAAAATTAAAAAGAAATCTCCCCCACACATATATTAATTATTTATATAATTTAAAAGAAAAATCTAACAGCAAAAAATAAATACACAAAAACGTCACACATAAATTAGCTTTATTTGGCATTTTTAATGTGCCCTTCTGTCTGCGCGAAAAAAAATTTTTTTTTATTAAAACATCTTAATATACTTGGAAACAATTATATTTTATTATTATATTTTCTTTTCTTAATGTTCATATGATTTGATTAAGAATTTAAGACATTAAAAATCCTTGGGTTATTCCTAAATTTTCTTTCACTCATTATTTACTTTTTTTTATTTTCAAAAAAAATTTTTTTTAATTTTTTCAGACATCAAATGGCATTTCAAAATTTGGCAGTTTTTTCTTCAGAAACATCAAGAATTACATTTTTATTTTTATCACTGCTAGTAGCCTTAGCCTCATTACCTAAACAAAGAACATTAGTTACAGCAAGTTCAATTAACTATTTGGTTATTTTTTGCTTTACAAAATTTGAAAAAAAAATTATAAAATTTAGAGAGCCCAATACCCTCCAATAAGTGATGCTTGGATTCGAACATTGTTAGGCTATTCAGATGAAGAAAATTTGCCAAATGGAATTTTTCAGAATAATGAATTACCATTAACTGGTGATAATGAAAAAGTAAAAAATTTATTTTTTAAATTTACTAAAAGAAAATTAAAAATTTAACAGATAAATCATTGGAAATCAAAACAAGAAGTTGGTGAAAGATCATCATCTCCAACTCAATTTTTGGTTTCAAAAAGAAAAAATGCAGAATTAGTTAATCATATTTTAAAAAATTTTGCTTCTATTAATCGTCTCGGTGATGCAGGAAAATGAAAAAAAAATTAAAAATTGATATTTAAAAATTAAAAAAAAACTTTGATAAAATTTTTAAAGTATTAAAAATAATATTAGATATGTTTTGTATAATATACAACATTAATTTCCAATATATATTTTTTCCTTTTTTTCTTGAATGGAATCTTCTAACCAAAGATCTTAATAATCTAGCTTATAGATGATTAAGTTAAGGTTGGTAGGGTTGGCAGCAAACTCAGAAAGGCTAATTCTTCCTGCCTTTGGTCTTTTCAGAACAATAAAAAATTTGCTGTGACCTTTTCAAATGCTGTTCTGAAACGGCTTTTTCTAAAAAAGATTTACTGAAACGGACTTTACCGTTTTACAAAGTTGGCAAATTTATCGGAGCACTTCAACTGAGTCCGCACGATTTATTTTAGTTTTCCCTTTTGTTTTTTATTTTTTTTCTGGCTCCGGTTTTATTAAATTTTGTATTCATTTTTTACTCATTTGACGCCTGAAGTAAATTGCTTATTTTTAATGGAGAATTCAATTTAATATAAAGATTTTTATCCAGAAAATTTTTTCAAATATAAGTTATTAAATTAAAATTAGAAAATTAGAATTATTCCTGTCAAAATTGGATCGGCTTTTAATAAAATGGATAATAATCGGATGAGTGTTGGAACTTCTGGTTCTCTGACAAATATTGGCACTCTTTCTCCTGGTTTTATCTTCTAATTTAGTTTTTACGAGTTTAACTTTTTAGTTGTTATGTTTGATTGGATTCGGAACGAGATACAAGAACTTCAATCTGACCAGCTTACTCTCATCTTCGCGCAGGCATTGGAACGACAATCAGATAGAGTACTTCAATTAATGCGTCATGCTTTTGATAACAGAGGTTTCTTATTAATGTTTTTATTTTTAAAAATTTCACAGAGGATGACGTTTCCGTAATAATGCTCAAAAATGTGGCCAACTTTACGCGGAATAAGAATCAAAAATATCAGGACATTGAGGATTTTGTTTTAATTTCACATTATCTATGGAAGTTATTGTGCAAAGTTTTAAATTGGAGAGGTTATTTTTCTTCAAAAAATGTTTGAAAAATTTCATTTTTAAGTTAAACGCAGTCAAAATAATCGTTCATCAGATGATGCCAAAAAGGATGAGCAGCTTCGCATTAATAAGGATAACCCTTATAACTCGGCAATCTTAAAGGTTTACTTGTAATTGTTATTTTTATTTTCAAAATTTAGACGTCTAAAAGATCCGTCGTAAATCTTGGAACGTATTCTGATCGTCCAATGGAGGATTTGTTTGATGAAGAGCTGGACGATGATGACGAAGAATCTCTAATTAAGATTCCTTCACGAAAATGTGTTAAGGCTGTTAATAATAGAGGACTTAAAAATGAGGCAAAGCTTGTCAATGATGAGGCTAATGTTGAAAGTTCTTCTCAGCAACTCACAACAAGGAAGAACAATTGTTCAAAGGAAAACCAGTCAAATAATCAGGTTTCTATTTTGTCTTACTTGTTTTTGATTATTTTCCTTAAGATGATTCTCCGTCGAAATGTTGCACCTACTGATGGGCTACGCAACCAAATACATGATGTCTCATCCGATACGACACAAAATGAAGAAACTGCAAATTTGGACTATGTGGAGGCTAGCGATGATGATGATCGATATTTGAGAGCTAGTTTGCGAGAAGAAAGTTTGGATGATTTTTTCTCTAATGACAAGGATCCTGAAAGGCCTGACGAAGCTTATGTTGTTAAAGAAGTTGAGGACACCAATATGCGAGATTCAAATGAAATTGCAACTGAGGTTAAGAAGGAATTGGTGAGTGATACGGAAGAAGAAGCGGAGGAAGTTGAAGAAGAGATTGATGGGCAACAAGCAAATATGCAAAATTCTGTTATTATTGTTAAACAAGAAGAGAACTACGACGGATTTTCTAATAACGTTGGGATGCAAAATGCTCAAATGAGTAATAGTGTTATTGTCTATGATCCAACTGAACATCAAGAAAGTAGTAGTGCGACTTCTTCCAATGAGCCTCTTCCTGATCTTCATCAAGACATTCCTCTACCACCAGCGCCTATTAATCCTCGATTACAATTTTCAGCAATGAGTTCTTCATCTTTGCCTGTTTACTCTAAAAATTCTTCATTAAAATGGGGTCTTCGTAATAAATCAACTGTTTCTGCCAAAGCAATTGCTCCTAAAGGTTATTTTTCTTATTTTTTTAAAACTTTTCTCATTTCTAGTAACACGAGAGGTTTGTATAGATCAGAGTTGTTCAAATACTGACATGGAAACGGGGGGAGTGAGTTCGAAACGACAAAGATTGGATTTAGGTTTCATTGTTTAATAATAAGTTTTATGCTTAAATTTTTTCTTTAGTCGAGCAACCCAGAGATTTGAAGGAATCATTCGATGACGACAATTATAGGTATGCGTTTCTGAATTCCTTAAGTGATTTTTTTTATTATTTTTAGTGAATTCTGTATTGGTCCTCAACAGGCAAAACTTCCTTGGCATATGAGTCCAATTTTGGTGAATAATAATACTGATACAACAGAAATGTCTGACCCTTCTTCGTCCAACAATAAAACGGGATATTCATCAAAGATCAAAAAGGTTTTTTGTCTTGTCCCTCTACTTCCATAACACCGCATAATTATTTTTCTTTTTAGTATCGTCGTGCTGATTATCTAAAGGAGCAGAAAGGTAAATAATTTCATTCATATACATATACCACTGACTTTATTAATTTAGCCAAGAGGAAAGAGATGAAGCAGGGTCGAAATGTGAGACTTTAATTTTTTTTAATCTTTAATTATTTTTTAGGTTAAATTTTTCCGCGATAATGATAAAGAAACTTCTTTACAAGTGACTATACACAATTTTGTCATTGAAGAAGGAAATGTCTTTAAACGTTATGACTATGTAAACGAATGTAAGGTGCATGTTCCTGGTTCTACTAATTTTTTGGTTTTTTAATCTTAAAAATAATTCTTTTCTTTTATTTAGAACAGACCTTTGGGCCAAATACCAGCAGTAGATCCATCTAATATTGGATACAGAAAATTAACTAGACAATTGAAAGCTGAGATTAAAGCTCTTGTATCTGACGTACTTCTTCGAGGAAGAAATGTAGTTGAACAGAACCTTGCCGATAAGTTTGTTGCTTCTTCTGATAGACTCTGTCGGATTTCTCGTCTTTTTGTGACAGACTCAATGCTCTCTGGTGTAAATGATGCCGTATTTAGGAATATGTATATCTTTCGTTTAGACTTTCACAAACACATGGAGTTAGTGAATTTTTTTTACAAAAAAATTTTTTAACGTTTATTTTTCTTTTAGCTTGTTTATCTCACAATTAGATGTTCTGCATCAGTATATTTTGAATCAGCTATGCGCATTTGAATTCTCGTACGTTTTTGTTTTGTACGGATACGACCTCGTTAATCAAGAGGGAACGCCTTCTCTGGATTCTACTATAAAACTCAAAAACTGGTTTGAAGAAAATTTGAATGGTTGTAATTTGCAAAAGAGTAAAGAAGATTGTGTTTATCAATATTCAATTCCTCAGTTTGTTATCGTCACTATTCCTGAAGTGAGTTTTTGAAATTTAATGTATACTTTCCTAATCAAATTTTTCAATATATATTTTTTAGCTCGGTAGCCATGCTGAACAAATCAGGGCATACAATAATGAATTGAGAGTTCATGTGCAAAATAAACAGCAAGAGTCTCCTAATGGGTTATTATTTTTAATTTAAATAAGATAAAATTTTTAAATAATAATTTTCAGAAAGTTTGGCGATTTTATTCTTCTTGACTGGGCTCAGATGATGATTGAGAATGGTTCAAACTCGGATGAATTGGCTATCAATGTATTAGTGCGGAAGTTGATAGATTTTGGTGTTCTCTTTAAATGAAAAAAATACTACGAGGTTTTTCATGGTTCTTTCTTTCAACATTATATACAAGTACCTACTTCTAATTATAAGCCAAAAAAACTTACCTCCCTGCACTTATTTTTTGAATTTTTATATTTATTAAAGAATTGTTAGCCCGTTTTTCAATTTTAGTTGCCCATATAAAACATATAATTTACTTATCATGGGAGTAGAAAGGAATTTTTTATTTCGGAAAAGGCCAATTATTAAATGTAACGATACCTATTTTCCTCATTAATTTTACGGACTTTTATTCCTTTCTCTACGCTTATGGACAAATACTGGTTACTATAAATTTCTTTCCTTTATTGTTTATTTGAATTATCAAAAAATGATTTTCTTTGTTTTTTGAATATTATAAATATTTTACAAAGATTGTTGATTTAAGAAATTTTTGTTTTGTTTATTACAATAATTATTTAAAACATCAATTTGTAATTGATGTTAGACAAAATTTAAGAAATTATTCCAACTGCTTGGCACCAAATTGATTGTTCTTTCACATTACAAAAGTCTACACCAGAACTGTTGATTTGTAGAGCACTTGGTATGACAACACTTTCCCCTCCTAATTGCTCATGACGGGCGCACATCACTAAAAATTTGTTATCATGTTCGTGGAGAAGTTTGGCTTGAATTGATTGAACAGATGCAGAAGGATTGCCGCTGATCATTGCCTGGAATGGTTTGGTGGGTTATTTTTATTAAATTGTATAGTCAGTCTAATTCTAAAGAAATTCAATTTCTTTGGGGGTATTGCTTTGTGTTGAGTTTTGGTCTATTTTAATGTGATATGCTTTTTTTAATTTTATGTTTTTCCTACAAATTATTCTGATATTTTAAGTGTTTTTATGTTACGCCATTCCTCGTCTTAAATTTTGTTTGAGTAATACCTTGCGCATTGGGCTGTACCATTCTGCTCGCGGACATGGCACTTCGGTGACATTAATATATTGTAGCTTTTGTGTTGCAATTGATTCATTAACTTTAATCACGTCGATCTTAAAATCTTGTGCTTTGATTGAAATTCAAATGAATTTAATATCACTATAACCAACCTCTCTTTTGCTTCGCCAGTACTTCCGTAAACTTGCTGACGAATACATTCGCCGGCGTGCACCAAACATACAGCCACCACAATGAGAAGAAGGTGGCGGAGCTGCAGCACACGGACAACAAGACTGCATAGGCGCAGGAGGTGGGCATGGACAACACGGTGGGGGAGGCGGAGGAGCAGGGGGAGCGCAGCATGGAGCTGGTGGTGGTGGTGCTGGAGCTGGTGGTAATCCACAGCCAATTATTATAACTATTAGTGAACTATACAAGAAAAGGATTCCGAATGCCATAGGAGAAGATGAGCACATCATTTTTGTTAAAAATGAAAAGTGAAAAGATATTTTTGGAAAGAATTAGCAGCTTTTATTTTGGGATTTTGGCTGGCGAAGAACAATTATTCCCGGATGGATACACATTCCGCTTTCTCATCAGACTGCAACGCTTTTTTTCCTGATAAGCTTTTACATCCTTTAATTAAAATAGAGTGCACTCGAGGAGCTATGTTTAATTAGCTAAAGAGTGAATTAAATGCAAAAAAGCGATTTGATTCTTTTCCACAAAAGATCATCTTTTCTGCGCATATTAACTTGCTTGTACAGCAAATCCTTAAATTATTCCTTAAGAACGAAAAATAAATAGCAAAAAAAGTTTTATTTGCAAAAATATTTGCTTAATGTGGTCAAACACTTTTTACATTTAATATAACAGCAATGAACGTATTTGCATTGACAATTTTCTTCTATACGAACCTTAATGAAAAAAGTTCGAATATTAATCATTTAAATTCTTCAAACTTATACCTGAGAGATGGTATATCCTCTTCCTTAATTTAAAATTTAAAAGAGTGAAAAAGCCCATTTCCTTTCGTAAAGAATTTTTGTGAAATGTTTCTTATATAAAAGCACATTGTCGTTCCTCATTTGTAAAATTATCTTCATCATACGTGGTACAAGTGTTTAGTCAAAAGAACAGCAATTTTCGTCTGGCAGTCGAGGAAATGTTGTCATCATTGAACGTCATTCTCAACACTGTTGTATATCTGTTGACGTAGGTTTTTCTTTTACTATTTTGATGATTTCAAATTCTTAATCCTCGACATAATTTAGTTTTGTGATCGCTTCTTGCCTAATGCTCTGTGCGAAGAAGAAGAATAAGAAGTATGCAGGACAAAGGAAGAAAGACAAAAAGGCCATGACGGAAAAAAGTGAAGTGACCATCGATAAGAAGACCGAGCTCACAATTGAAATGAGCGAAAGCAAAACTGCAAGCAAGTCCAAGAGTACTTCACTTATCGATAGCCGTAAATCCAAAATGTCAAGTCTCGGGTCAAACAAAAAATCCAAATTGACTATTCCTCCTTCATCACGACCGCCGCTGCCTATGAATATGACTGAACTCTAAGAAAATAATGTTCGGCAAAAGGAAGTATGTAAAATTGATGATAGGAAGATGAACAATCAAAATATATATTCTGTGTGCCCTCTTAGGTTAATATGCTTTTGGTTTATTCTCGTTGATCTTATTGTCTGTACATATAATATTGTATTTTGGTTTTCTAGCTTTATCTTGTCCTTATATAAAAATTTTTGTTAAATTCTCTTGTAAATTTACGAAAGGAAAGGGTAAAAGGATTTGCACCCTTTTAATTTTTTAAGCGCTTACCACAACAAAGACTTTCACAGCTATCTGTACCAAATGAGCTTATGTTGCATTCCCTTTGATATTTTTAATGTTTTACATCTTCTGATATTTACCTGTTTATAGTTCTTTAAAAGAGTATTGTTTTTTAAAAATAATTTTGATATTACCCTTGACTTCCTGTCGCCGCGTCTTCCTCGCAATAATTTGGCGAATTCTTCAAATAAACCTTCAAATATAAATTATTTTTTCCGTTATTTTTTCTATTC
This sequence comes from Meloidogyne incognita, assembly GCA_036172945.1. Lineage (NCBI taxonomy): Eukaryota > Metazoa > Nematoda > Chromadorea > Rhabditida > Meloidogynidae > Meloidogyne > Meloidogyne incognita. The sequence goes on from JARQAC010000003.1 coordinate 10,510,383, forward strand.
TTTACCAGTGATTGTTCATCATTTGATTCTGGATGTTTCCATCTTTTTCTCATAGCACCTAGTGGAATAGAACCAAGCATAGGTCTAGCATTATCATATTTCTTTTTTAAAATTGCGACAACATGTTCTAGTGGTGGAAGTGTGTACCAACAAGTTTTTACATCACAAGAGCTGAAAAAAACATTTTCGATTAATAAATAAAATGGGAAGCCTTGAAACTCCGTGACATTTACACTTTTTGTATAGGGATTGCTCTACAACTTGTCTACCAATTTCATTGTTGAATTCATTCATGCGCGCTTTTTGTCCATTATTACGTTTGTTGTTTGGAGAATGCTAAAAAATTAAGTAGATTTTCCTGATTCTCTTGTTAAATTCACCCTCTTAAGTTTTAGAACCCTCATTTGGTCTTCTATATAATCATCGCTTCCTCCCATTCTCTCAGCATCAACAATATTCCAACGATTTCGTGTTGCAATTTCATTAACTGCTTCTGCAGGATTTGGTCTCCATTTTGAATCACTCCATTCACGGCTAATTCTTCGTCCATGAACAACATTATCGCTGCACCCCTTCCATTTATAACTTAATTCAGTAAGATTTCTTTGAAAATGGTCGCTTCCAATTGGAGCTGTTGTCGTCACGGTATCTGTTTTTAATAGAGTATTTTACGTTCTTTTCTGCTAGTTTCGGATTCGATCTGCTAGTTTCAGATTTATAAACTAACCTCCAAAACCGCAAGGACAATTTGCTAATTGACCAGAGGAGCAAGCTTTTGCTACCTTAAGATACCTATTTAAATTAATTTTGCGATAAATACATACTTGGTGCGTAACGGCTGCTGATGAGAGCGCATAAACAAATGCTATGATAAACAGATTTACATACTCATTTAATATCCTTTTACCAACCTTGTTCCTTTGTACCTAAATTTAGTCAATTACATTTCTTTTTTGGGTAATAACTACCAACCACTGTTTAACTCAGCGCTCAAATTTGGAGCAGTTAAAATAGAAGAACAATTCCATCTTCGGTTAGCGAATGCTGCTTGGCACACATCGACAGTCAAAGAAGCAGCATTAATTATATGTGGTATAAGTTCAGGCAGACGAACACAAACACGTGCTTGATAAGCTATAAGGCCAAAAACGCGGCGTTCTTCACGTGAACGAGGGCAATCTCCTGAATTTGTCCATGAGGGTTGTACCCTATGAAGTGCTCTAAAAATTGTTTTAGTTTGGAACCTAAGTAAAATTTTACAGCCATTTGATGGAGATACAATAAAAAGGAAGAATGAATAAAGCAGCCAAAAAAAGAAGAAAAACATTGGGCGTGGAATGCCGCGTCATGGCCAGTGACACTTCTTCAGTTATTAATTTTGAATAACAATATATGAGGATTGGAAGATTTTTTTAAAGTTGACCAACCGATTGTCGATTTTTAACTTAATGGAGGAGGATAAACTACGACCGGCACAAAAAATCGTCAACGATGGCGGTCGAAAGGCAAATTTTATTGCCAGAGCACTCGTAAAACGCGGCGGCGGGCGGATTTTCTCCTTCCTCCTTTTTCTCTCATTCTGTTCTTACCGATTGAGGAACTCGTAAAATTGAATCTGCGAATCACATATAAAGAGGATTTTAAAGAGATATGGGAAAAAAGTTAGAGCAGCAACATATGGCCTGAATTTATGTAAAAAAAGAAAGGGAAATTCGTAATTAAAAATATGGTATTTGTATTGAAAATGTGTTTAAAATTTAGTGTTTTCCCTTTTCTTCTTAATCCAATTTGTACAACATTAATTCAGCTCCACTTCCATTATCATGTAAATTTTTAAAAACAGGCTCTCCATCCTCCAGAAAATCTTTGAATAACACTTTATGAACAGTTTTGAATCCAAACTTTTTGAAAAGGTTTTGAGACGCAACAGCTGTCGCGCTAGTTATAATATGAGAACACTCAGCAACGCGTGCAATTTCAATACTTTTCTTTAGAAGATTAGAAGCAAGTCCTAATCTTTAATAAAAGAAAAATTAATATTTTTCTAAATTCTTGCCTAAGAAACATTGGATGTACAGATATTATTTCTAGTTTTAATACGCATTTTTCATTCTTTAGTATAGAGTTAAGATCACTTTCAACCATTTCCAGAAAACTAAAAAGTCGATTGGCATTGTCCAACCCTAAGTAAGGCCCATTTCTTATTTCTTGAAAATATATTATCTTATTTAAAACTATATTCGATCACCTTGGCCAAATTCTTTATTTTTTGATAATTTAAAAGTCTGAATTTCATTTCCTTGCCAAAAACTGCTTAAAACTATGCCGGCTACCTGGCCGTGACAATCGTGTGCAATTAGAGAAAGATCATACTAAATTAACTGTTTTAAGAACGTTAGGTTAGCAAAAAACCTTAAAACAAGCCGAACAAATATCTTTGTAGAAAGGTAGAGTATCTTGAGCCGAACATTCTAGGGATTTAGTGTTTGGGTTTTAAATGTTTTTTTAACTTTTAGTTTAATTTTGTAATGTCTGATTTTTATCTTTTAAATATCATTTACTGTGTATATTTTTAAACTTAATGCATTAGTGATCGGCTCCTGTACTCTAAACTGTGTCTGCATAAATGAGAGCACTTCTGCACGATGTTGATCGGTTCTGATTGGAACAATAATAAATTGATGGCCTTGGGTTGAATAAAAAATATTTTCCAAGTGAAAGTTCATGGCAAATTTATGTTTAGATAAAGGAATGTGAAAAAGTTTTTAATGGAAATGGGCAGGAAAAAAGTACTCAAAATTATTATGCCTTGGTTTTTGCTATTTTTTTTGGCAAATCTGGGATATAGAACAAAAGAAAGGGGAAGGCTGGGATAAAGGGTATATAATTGGGCTTGTTACAAGTAAAGGGAAACCATTTAAAATATGTATAACATCCATTATTTTTGGATTTCCAAAACAAACTTAATAAACATTTTAAATTTCGTAATTCCCTCCAATTTATTCTTTTTTTTTTAATTTTTTTTTAAATTTTTTCTCATTTATTTATAATACTCATTTGTCCTTTCACGATTGGCTACTTCAAAGTCTTGGCCAAACACTGCACACCTTACTTCTTTTACTCATAGGTCCTCTCTCCAATTTGCCATAGTAGTGGCGGCGTCTGCTTTTATTTATGCAGCTTTTATTTTGCTTCCTGCAATGACTGCTTTAGTAAAAGAATTTGTCTCTAACCCTTTTTTACTATTCCTCTTTAAACCTTTAAAGTTCCCCTTTCTCTTTTTGTTTTCCATAATTAAAGACTGTGTGATATGAAAAAAAGAGAGAAGAGTCCTTTTTTGCGCCGCCATCTAAATAGAAATGACTGGCTTTTTACCCAAGTCCCTGATGGTCCCCATTTATTTTTAGCTTTTAATACTAGAGTAAATGAACCTTTTTTTGCCATTTAGGCAATATGTATACCTAATTCATTTTCTTTTTGGCCTATTTGTCTTCTGCCACTTTTCCTTTTTTGCTTTCTATCATTCTTTTCTGTCACTTTTGTTTTTATTTAAAAAATTGGCACGCTTAATCTTCAGACATTTTTAAAAACCAAATTCATTATTATCTATTTTAACTACCCCTTTAAACACTTCAATAAAGTTTGTTTGTTTAAATTTCAATTGCTCAAATCTTCGGCGTATTTCCTTCAAGATGATTGTTTAAAAATAAACACGTTCTTGACAAGTAAAACGTCTCCTCTTATACATAGCATTGCTATTCAATTTAAGCCCTTCACCCTTTCATTCGATCGTTATTCATTTTAATATTTTTACAATTAGAGAGAGAAGGGTTATCCATCGAACGAGCAAAGTACATACATCATTTTTATTTTTTCTGCTATTAATTATTTTTTTAGATTTTTTCCAATTAGGGAGCATTAGTCATTTCGTTATTTTAGTTTTATAAAATCGTATTTTTTAATCAAACTGATTCCATATATTTTTAACAAGTAAACACATTTTAACTTCACACGCGATTAAAAAATGATAAAAAAATTAATCGGCGTAATCAATTTTATAATCGAAAAGAAGTCAAAATTTTATGAGATACTTATGTATATAATAGATTAAGGAAGGGAGAGTTCGAGGGTAATTCCTTCTCATTTCGAAAGCAAAGCAAGAGCTGAGCAATTATATTTTGATTGCTGGCTATTTTCTTTTTTATAATTAAGTGTCAGTTAATCAATCAAACCTTTTTATTTTGTAGAAAAAAATTTTTTTTGCATTCGACATATTTTTGTTTTCATAATTAAAAATATCTTTTCTCATTCTAAATTTATTTATTTTCTAGATGGTTATTCTTAGTGAAGAGCAATTGGAATATGCAGCTAAAAATTCTCTTTGGAGACCTCAGCTTGAAAAGGATGCTTGTGGAGTTGGTTTCTGTGCATCGGTGAAAGGGATTCAAACTCATGAGGTTTTTTATTTGTTAATTTGAATTTTAACTTTTATTTTAGATTCTCAAGGCTGGGCGTGTAATGCTTGAACGGATGGGTTTAAAAATTTTTTCGGTTAGCAATATACTTAATATTTAGCTCATCGTGGTGCATGTGTTGGTGACAACGACTCAGGCGATGGAGCTGGTGTTATGACAGCAATTCCAGATGACCTCTATCGTGAAGACATTAAAAGGTTAAATTCATTTCATTTTTAAGATTTTTTTATTCTTACAATTAGGACTAATGATATTGACCTCCCTCCTCTTGGACAATATGCAACTGGAATTCTCTTTCTTTCGCCTGAATCATATAAACAGGCAAAGGAATCCTTTTCCGATTTAGCGCGTGGTTGCAAACTGCAAGTGCTTGCTTGGAGAAAACTAAAAGTTAATTCTGATCACTTGGGAAGAGAATCAAGAAAAACTGAACCTTTGATGCGACAAGTAAAACTAATTAAAGGTTAATTAAAATATTATTTTACAAATTTTGTAGGTTTTTGTAACAAGCGATTTTGCTTCAAATCAAAAACGTTTTCATCAAGCTATTTATTTATTACGAAAACAGACGACAATTAGAATGTTACAACAAGGAGTTAGTTGTTATGTTGTTTCTCTCTCTGCTACCACAATTGTTTATAAGGTTTAATTTTTGTTTTAAAGGGATTAAATTAGTTAAAATATCAATTTTGAAACTTTGCTTTAAGGGTCAATTCACTTCTCATCAGCTATTCCTTTATTATGATGATTTACAAAATCCTAAATTTGTAACACATTTGGCAATGGTTCACTCAAGATTTTCTACTAATACATTCCCAAGTTGGAGTAGGGCACAGCCAAATAGAATGCTGGCTCACAATGGAGAAATTAATACACTTAGGGGTTTTTATTAATTTTAAATTTAACTAATTGTTCTAACTATATGTTGTTTAAGGAAATATCAACTTTATGAAGGCCAGAGAAGGAGTAAGCATGAATATTAATATTTTATTATGGCAATAATTTAATTTTTAGATTATGAGTTCTCGTGAATATGGTGAAAGCATTCACAAACTTTATCCTGTCGTGGAAAATGAAATGACTGATTCAGGTTGTTTTATAGGTAATCATCTTTAATGATCTTTTAAATTCAAGGTTCCTTTGACAATGTGTTAGAGTTTCTTGTGCATGCTGGCAATCGTTCGCTGCCTGAAGCAGCAATGACAATGGTCCCAGAGGCTTGGGAAAAGGACGAGGATATGAAGTTTTATCTTAATTTCTATCCTTTTAACTTATTTGATTAAGTCACGAAAAAAGAATTTTCTATCGGTGGGCAGCTATGCAAATGGAGCCCTGGGATGGACCAGCTCTTTTGGCATTCAGCGATGGACACTATATTGGTGCTATTCTCGATCGAAATGGTCTCAGACCAGCAAGATATTGCGTTACTGCTGATGACCATATTTATTTGGCTAGCGAAGTTGGTATCATTGATCTGCCTGCCGAATGTGTGGTTAAGAGGGTTGGTTTATTTTTTAATACAATTTTTAAATTTAATTTACAAAAATTTTAAAAATACTTTTATGACAAAATATAAGTTTCTCTTTGTTAAGTAAGAAATAAGGTTTCAAACATGCTTAATTAATTCTGTAAAGTTGTAATATCAACAATTAACCAAATCGCATTGTTCCAAGTGGTGAGGTGTTTCGACGTTTTCCAAATCGCATTGTCCCTAAAGGTGATTCACCTACTAGTTGCGCGACATTTTCATCCAAGAGTGGAGCATTCCTCTTACTATCCAAATATTGAAGTAGAAGACCCAACTCTTCATTGTGAGGACGGGGATAATCCTGGAAGGGACGTACTGAAATCCAGCGCTGCTGTTGAAATGGGTCAGTTAGTGTTTCATGTAGAGCTCCATTAGGTAGAAGTGATGGGATTGTTTCTTGTCTAGGTATGGCTGGAGAGCAGTTGGAGATTACTATTTTTGATTTTTAAAATGTAGTTAATATTATGTATCTTACCAAATGAAGCAGCAATCAGCACAAAAAGTTTGATAAGATTAGAAATTTTTTGGATAGTCATCGTAAAAATAGCCTGTGTTGGTTAGTAGTATTATGAATGGCACAAGGAAAATTTGGTTCGAATGGCACAATGAAAATAGGAAAAGTAGCAAATGTTAAGTGTCTTGTGTTAGGGAACTATTTGTTGTGTTAAATAATAGTTTTGGTAAACTAGGGGATATTACGTAAAAGAATGTCATTTTTAAGCGTTAGGTATATGTCTATGAAAAGGGATAAAAGCTTAAACTCTAACATGGTTGAATGAACCTAAAAGTTTGAACTAAAAGGCGGAAAATCCGGTCGTTTTATAGAACATTTTCTAAGGATTTTTGTCCATTATCTTTTGCTCCCACTCACACCATTAGAATGATTCAAGCGTGATTTAAAGTGTAAACCTTTTATGACATGACGATAGTAACTAGTATTAAATTTCTCGTTTATTTTTTAAAATTAGTTTATGGTATTGTAAGACATTTGGTCTAGAACGTGATGGAACTAATTACAGATTCTTTATCAATTTCGAGAGTCTGACATTTCTCATTTGAGTATTCTATCGTTTTTATTTTTGGAAAGAGATTCCGTTGTATGCTTCATCTGGAAACCCATTGTCTGTATTTTCGTTACTGTTCTTCAAGTAGTTTGTTTTGTCTTCTTGGCGTTTTCCGAAACGTAGTGGTTCTCTCATCTGTCGTTTCCACATTGGATAAATTTCTTTATATTGCTTGTTTCCGATAACTTCAAAACACTGAAAAATTTTGTTTAGAATTAATGATACAAAAAGCCTGGGATTTTTGGAGTTTCGGTCTAACCCTCTAAGTAACTAGAAATTGATTCAAAAGACTTATCATTTTAATTCTTACATATGCGGTTGTCATGAGCAGAGCCAAAAGCACGAACAAGTTTATATGTTTTGTCATCATTGTTGTAGATATTGTTGAATGAATATATTATATATATTTGTTTTAATTTTTATTGGTATCTCAATTTTAAAGTTATATAAATGAAATGATTTTCCCTTTAAACTGAAAATTAAATCCCCTGCGTCTGTCTCAGAGGAGTTGGTGTCACTTTTTATGTCCTTTTTTATGCAGTCTTCAGGGATTTAACCCGTCAATTAGCCTTTAAAAAGGCTACAATTATTAAATAGTGGGAAATAACTTAATGTAAACAACTAAGTCGTAAAAATATTTACCTCCCACTTTTTTTCTTTTCAACATTGTTTTTGATTTTTGTGCCAAATTACGCGGAAGTATAATATTTTTATAAGAAAATGTCAATTTAAAGTTAAAGTAAGATGAGTAGAAAAATGAAGGCAATTTGCATAAGAATGCACTTTGCAAAAAGGCTAAAGGGTATTAAATTAGCAGAATAAAAATGCCGGAAAAATGATATTTTTTGCAGGACAGACTTCGACCTGGTCGAATGTTGCTTGTGGATTTGAAAGAAAAATGTATTGTAGAGGATGAGCAACTTAAAATGCAGATTGCGCATTCGAGAAATCATAAAAAATTGACAATTAATAGAATTTATTTGGATCAAATTAGGAAAGATGATGTGGTCGGTATAACATTTATTTTTTTAAATTCTATTAACAAGATCTGTAACATCTAAAATAACCTTTTATTAAGCTTAACCACGGAGCTGTAACTAATGAGTATCTGATTAAAAGAGAATTAAAACAATTGAAATTAATTGGCAAAAGACCAGGTGGTGATGGAAAAGATCATGGCAGATTACGTGACATTCATTTGGACTCTGATAGACGACTTCCACTATTTTCATATACGCCTGACACTTTTTCTTTGTTAGAATTTTGCCATTTTTCTATTATAAATTTATTTTATTCAAGAATTCTTGTACCAATGATCATTGACAAGAAAGAGGCGCTTGGATCAATGGGAAACGATGCTGCATTAGCCTGCCTTTCCGATTATAGTCCTTTGCTTTATTCTTATTTTCAACAGCTTTTTGCTCAAGTTACAAATCCTCCAATTGATCCTTTTCGTGAACAGGTATTTTTTAATATTAGAATATCTGATTTGACTTTATAGATTGTAATGTCTCTTCGTTGTCCAGTCGGGCCGGAAACAAATCTTCTAGAACCAGAATTTGAACTGGAGAGTCGAATTCTTTTGGATCAGCCAGTTCTTTCACTTGTTGACTTTCAGGTTTCACATTCCCATTTTTATTATTAATACATTTTTAGGTGCTAAAACGAATTAGCTTCAAGGGATGGCGTTCATATGTAATTAATATTGTTTATCCAGCAAGGCACGGGCAGAGAGGTTTGGTGCCAGCTTTAGACAGAATATGCAGGTATATTGTTTAGCAGTTTGATTCTTTTTATAAATTTTATTTTTAGCGAAGCCTGTTCCGCGGCGCTCGACGGTTATCAAATTTTAATTCTTTCTGATAGACAAGTTGACAAGGATTACGTCCCAATTAGGTAATCTTGGTTTTTCAAAAAAAAGACTGAAATTTATTCTATATTTCAGTGCGCTTCTTGCACTTGGGGCAATCCATCAATGTTTAATAAAACAACGACTTCGTATGAAAGTTGCATTAATTATCGAGGTGAAATTTTTTAATTTTATTATTACTGAAATAAATTATTCTAAATTTTAGTCTGGTGAAGTAAAACAAGTTCATGGTGCGTTTAATAAGTACTTCTCTTTATGAATCATTTAAATTTTATTTAGATTTTTGTGTTCTTCTTGGATATGGTGCTGATGCAATTTGCCCTTATATGGTATATGAGACTTGTTATCGACTTAGAACAATGGGACTTTTGGATAAAAATCTGACAGACGATGATGTTGTACAAGGGTATAAAGCAGGGATTGAACGAGGAATTTATAAAGTGATGGCAAAAATGGGAATTAGTACTTTACACTCTTACAAGGTTGTTAGGTTTCCCTTTTCTGTTCTTAAACTGGTTTCATAGGGTGCACAAATTTTTGAAATTGTTGGGCTGGGCCGAGAAGTAGTTGACAAGTGCTTTACTAATTCAGTGTCTCGGCTTGGCGGTGCTGATTTTGAAACTTTAGCAATGGAGGCAATTCGAAGACATCGGATTGCCTATCCAAATGTTCCAAATAGTGATTTATATCTTTATGGTTTGCTTAAAATTTATTCAGCTAATATTTACAAATATTTTTTGTTCAGGTGATAGCAAGGTTTTAGTAAGTCCTGGGATTTATCATTGGCGCGATGGTGGAGAAAAACATGTTAATGAGCCGGTTAACATAGCAAAGCTTCAGGTTTAAAATTCTAAAGAAATTCTAAATTTACTTTTAAAGGCTGCTGCTCGTTTAAACGATGCTAAGAGTTATCAAGATTTTGCAATAGCTTCAAATCTTGCTCAGCGTCTTTGCAGCCTTCGTGGTCAATTGGAAATTAAAACAAACGCTAAACTTCAAATTCCATTGGATCAAGTTGAACCGGCATCAGAAATTGTGAAACGATTTGTCACTGGAGCAATGTCTTTCGGGTTCTTTCTTTTTATTTTTGCTTTAATTTGGTGTTAACATTGTTTTAAAGTAATGAGAGAACTGCGTAGCACTAAATCTCACTCTCTTCCTGTAACTTTTTTCGAATATCTCGAACCTTTTTAATTATTTTTTTTAGGTCTATAAGTATGGAAGCTCATACAACATTAGCGATTGCTATGAATAAGATCGGTGCAAAATCCAACACAGGAGAAGGCGGTGAGAGACCCGAACGTTATCGAAAGGATCAACCTAAGGACAACAATATTAGGTCATCAATCAAACAAGTGAGTTTTTCCTACATACATATATTCCTTAAATCTCATATCAAAAGGTTGCGTCGGCTCGCTTTGGTGTTAACAGGTCGGATTTTTCATTTCCATGAATTTTAATTCTGATATTTAGCTCATATCTGGCAAATGCCGACGAGTTACAAATCAAAATGGCACAGGGAGCAAAGCCTGGCGAAGGAGGTTTTTGTTTTTTATTATCTGATTATTTTTTTCTGAATTTAAGGTGAACTTCCTGGTTACAAAGTAACGAGAGAAATTGCCGCTACAAGAAAATCAACTCCTGGAGGTTAATTTATTTTTTTACTTTATTATAAGGCTATCTTAAATTAAACTATCTTTTAAGTTGGACTCATCTCTCCTCCTCCGCACCATGACATCTATAGTATTGAAGATCTCGCACAAGTATAAATTTTGATTTTTAGAAAATGATTAATATCTTTTTTAAGTTAATTTATGATTTAAAATGTGCAAATCCCAGAGCTCGAGTTAGTGTCAAATTGGTTTCAGAGGCAGGTGTTGGTATTGTTTCTGCAGGGGTGGCTAAAGGAGGTGCAGATCATGTTACTATTTCTGGGCATGATGGTGGTACTGGGGCAAGTAGTTGGACTGGAATGTGAGTTTTGAGAGAATTTATGTTTAATCTAACACGATTATCCTAGAAAGCATGCTGGTCTTCCTTGGGAACTTGGTATGTTTACCTGGATTGATCCAACACATTCTCGGCCATCTTTTAATACTAAATAACTGTAGGTGTTTCTGAAACTCATCAGGTTCTGACGATGAATGATTTACGCTCCCGCATTGTACTTCAAGCTGATGGACAAATAAGAACTGGTTATTTAATATTTTATTTTTTTAAAAACCTTTTTGTCATATTCAGGCCGTGATGTGATGGTTGCAGCTTTGTTAGGTGCAGATGAATACGGCATGTCTACAGCACCATTAATCGTTCTTGGATGTACAATGATGCGAAAATGCCATTTAAATACATGTCCAGTTGGAATAGCCACTCAGGATCCCGTTCTACGAGCTAAATTTGATGGAAAGCCGGAGCATGTCGTTAATTATATGTTTATGGTAGCCGAAGATGTCCGTTATTTTCTTTCGAAATTGGGATTGCGAAAAATGAGTGAAGCTATTGGCAGAGTAGATTTACTTTATGCGAATCCACATCCAATGAACAATAAAGCAACCCTTCTAGAGTTTGCTCAAATTTTGCATAAAGTTTCCTTGCAATTCCCGCAGATCAATATAAAAGGTGGATCGACAAAACAGGTTTTTATTAATTGAGTATTGATTGAGATTACTTTTCATTTTATCTATTATAGTTGCATGAATGTAACGATTTGGAAACTGATATAATTGAAAAGGAACAATTAATTGAATTCTTTGATAACCCATCAAAAGTTAAACACATCAAAGAAAGAATAATAGGCAATACAAACCGTTGTTTTGGTGCTCGACTTAGCTACGAGGTATTTGAATGATTAATAAAACTTATAAATATTTTTAAAGATTTCTATTCGTTATGGAGAAGAAGGGCTGCCGGATGGTCATTCTTTGGAAATTAATTTAAAAGGATCTGCTGGACAAAGTTTTTGTGCATTTTTGGCAAAAGGAGTCACTGTCAGATTGGAAGGCGAGGCGAATGATTATGTTGGAAAGGTTGAGGATTATTCATTTTTCTATTATTTTTGTTCTTAATTTAGTGCCTTTCTGGAGGTGAGATAATAATTCGGCCATACAAAAATTCTACTTATGCTTCTGAAGAAAATACAATAATTGGAAATGTGGCTCTTTATGGCTCAACATCTGGTTTAAAAATTTCTCAATTTTTATTGTTAAATTTTTTATAGGGACAGCATTCTTCCGAGGTATTGCTGGGGAACGTTTTGCAGTTCGTAATTCTGGTGCTACTTCTGTCATTGAGGGTGTTGGTGATCATGGTTGTGAATACATGACTGGTGGCCGTGTTATTATTCTTAATGGAATTGGGAAGAACTTTGCTGCTGCAATGAGTGGTGGATTGGCATTTGTCTACAATAGGTGAGCATTTGTTAAATTATCTGTGTCAGATTGTGCTTTCTAAAAATAAGACATGAGTTCTAATTGTAAGATCTTCCTCAACTAGGTAGTTTAAGCTTAATAATTACAAACCAGAAAATATTACAGCAGTCCAACCCACAGCAATGTTGGACATATCGCTGACATCTATTAAATTGCTACTATTTACATTTAAGCTTTTTTAATCTTACTGATAAATTATATCGAGTATAGGCTCGGATGGTTGTTCTTCATATTCCAAATCTTTCCTTTCCTCATCTTTCATTCTATATGCACAAGTTTCACGGGTTTCAGGGAAATATTTATTATCTAATGCGTAGTAACGATCTCCAAACCAATAACTTCGCCGATAACGGTCCAAGTAAACTCGATCATTAAACATTTTTATCCGACGAATTGCATAACCTTCAACAATCCCTAATTTCATTAGTTTTAGCACCATTGTTGTTGTATCATTGCTTCCAGAATTTGCAAATGAACCTGTTAGGCTTCTGAAATTTTTAGAATAAGACAAATTCGTTTTAAATAGCAAACCTGGTCTTTCCTTCCTCGTACCAACTAACTACATTTGAATTAAGTAATGTTAGGATTATTAAAAATATAAATATTATGATCAAAACAAATTTTTTATGAAGGATATTTTGTAGTGACATTTTATATTTATTAGCAAATAAATATAAAAACTAAGGGTTATCGCGGACCAATAAAATGATTTAATTTTGAAGAAATTAATCTGATTTTATGTTTGCTGAAAAATAAACAAATAATTTCCCTTTCTTTTTACAGTTTTAATGGAGATATTACACGATTAATGAACCAAGCAACAATTGATTTAGAGGAACCAACCAAAGAAGATTTTGATTGGATGAAAGATTTAATTGCGAGATTTGTTAAGGAAACAGATTCTATAATTGGACAACGTATTTTGGATGCTTGGGAGACTGAACGGCATGAATTTATTAAAGTAAGTTTTTTTCCATTTTTTAACACTTGAATATATATAAATATTTTAGGTTTTTCCTAAAGATTATAAAAAAGCTTTGAAAATGATTGAACAAGAGGAGGAAGCAAAAATACGGGCCAAAGAGGAAAAGGAGAACCTGAAGCTAGAGCAACAGAGGATCGGAAATACTTTACAGGTTAAATTAATTCTTGGGGGTACTAAGTTTTCTGTTTTCTCGCTTTTGTTTTGTAATCTTTTTAACATTTCTTTTTAACATTTTATTTCTTTTTATTTTTTGGTCCAGAATAATGATCTTGACGTACCTGGAGAAAAACGTGTGAATCGAGCCTATTCTATGGACATGCAGATCGCTTTGCAGGATGAACGTGTTCGGACTAAAATTCGCACTGAAAGGCGAAGACGCAGTGTACTTTTTTAAATGTTTTTCTGTACTGTCTTTACTTGTCTATCCTTTTTGTCTTTGTTATTGTTTATTGAAAAGGGACGAATTTAATTTAAGAGCCATAAATTTCAGATAATTCAGCAAAGACGAAGGAAATTTTCTAAAGCGACAAGAGAAGTGGACTTTTCTGGTTTTGAGGCAACTGAAGATGTGCAAGAACAAAATATGAATGTAGAAGATGAAGAAATTGAACAATTGTCAGACCTTGATTCTGGAGATGAATCTGGTTTTTTTAATTTTAAATCGTTTTTAAATAATATTTAGATAATTCAAAAGGAACTGCTGATGACCGTAAAAAGCGAAATGGTGACATTGAAGACTTGTTGGCCGTTGCATTGAAAAGTGGGGAGGAGGAGCTTGACAAAAAACGAGGCTTTATTAAATATAGACGGCAGAAAGTTATTTATAGACCTCCTGAACAACGACTGAAAGATTGGGATGAAGTAATTTAAATATTTTTAGTGAGATTTATTTTAAAAATTTAGGTTGTTGACTATAGAGCAGTTCGATCCAATATTAGAGAGCAAGCAGCACGATGTATGGATTGTGGAATTCCATTTTGTCAAGGAAATACTGGTTTTTTAAAGTAAAATTATTAAATAATTTAAAAAATAATTCAAGGTTGTCCTCTTGGAAATATAATTCCAAAATGGAATGATTATGTTTTTAAAAATAATTGGAGACAAGCTCTTGAACAACTTTTACAAACAAACAATTTTCCTGAATTTACTGGTCGAGTTTGTCCGGCTCCTTGTGAGGTAAATATTTTTTTATCGGGCTTCTTTATCTATTTTCTAATTCGATAAATCAAACATTTACCATCATTTCAGTCCGCGTGTTGTGTTGGAATTAGTTCACCGCCGGTAACAATAAAGGGAATTGAATGTGCTATAATTGATTATGCTTTTTTGAATAATTGGATAGAGCCACAAAAACCTCCAACTCGAACTGGAAAGAGAATAGCTATCATTGGTAGTGGACCTGCAGGTTAATTATGGTAAAATAATTTGAAAGAAATGTTAAAAATCTATAGGACTGGCAGCTGCTGCACAGCTTAACAAGGTAAACTTAGATCCTGACCGAATGTTAAATGTAATTATTAAAACATTTTAAAGGCTGGTCATACTGTTGTTGTTTATGAACGAAAAAATAGAATTGGTGGATTACTTCGATATGGAATTCCACAGATGAAATTGGACAAATTTGTTTTGGATCGTCGGTTAAAGCTAATGGAAGAAGAAGGGATAAGATTTATTGCAAATACAGAAATTGGGAAACACGTACCCGCTGACTTATTATTAAAAGAAAATGATGTTTGTGTTTTATGTACAGGTTTATTAAGTTTGTTAAGAATTATTTTTATATAAACTATTAAAGGAAGCACAACACCAAGAGATATTAGAATTCCTGGAAGAGAATCTAAAGGAATCTGTTTCGCAATGGAATTTTTAGAAAAAAGTCAACGACGAAGAGCAGGTGATAATGTTTCATGGGAAGGATTGGATCCTGCTTTTAAAAAAGTTATTGTTTTGGGTGGGGGAGATACTGCAACTGATTGTATTGGGACTTCTTTAAGACTTAATGCAAAGTCTGTTCAAGCTTTTGAAATTTTACCTCAACCACCACCTGAAAGAAAACCTGAAGTATTTTTTTCTTTATTAATTTTATACTCTTTATTTTTTTAGAATCCTTGGCCACAATGGCCCACTATTTTCCGTGTGGATTATGGACATGAAGAGGCACAAGCACGTGATGGAAAAGATCCAAGAACTTATGCGATCAGTACAAAGGTTGATTTTTTAATTAAAATTCTTAAAAGTTTAATTGACTTCAGGAATTTATTACCGATGACAAAAATGGTGTTCAAGTAGTGACTGGGCTTAAAACAATTGCAATAGAATGGGTTAAAGATGATAAAGGAGCTTGGAAAATGATTGAGAAGGAGGGAACTGAAGAGATACATGAATGTGATCTTTGTATTTTGGCAATGGGATTTGTGGGTCCAGAAAAGGTTTGAATTTATAGATATTTTTTTAATAAAAAAGAGAAATTTAGACAGTAATTGATCAACTTAAATTGGACTATGACAATCGTCAAAATATAAAAACACCGGTAGAGAAATACAATGCAAGTGCTTCCAGAGTTTTTGCAGCAGGAGATTGTCGAAGAGGCCAATCGTTAGTAGTATGGGCAATACATGAAGGCAGACAAGCTGCTAGACAAGTTGATCATTATCTTATGGGCTCGACAAATCTAGCTGGACATGGTGGAATTGTTATGGATCCAATTCCAGATTGATTTAAATTGAATTTTCTTATTTTTTGTTAGCTATTTTGTTTTTATGCTATGAATACCGTAAAGACTGAATTTCAATGACATACTTCCATTGAATGTCACAAAAATTTCTTTGTGCGTATTAGTTTTCAGAAAATATGACATTAAGATAGAATGGAAGTATAATAAGTCTGTAATTCAAGCTTTATGGTATATAATATTTTATACTGCATTTATGCACCGACCCACATGATAATATTTGATTGATTTTTATGCGACATAAAGAATTTTTAATTTTATAAATGTTTTTAAATCTACCTAACCCATAAGATCGCTATAAATCTTCACTACAGTATCCATGACTACCCAAAAGATCACTTCCAGAATATCAAATTTATTTAGTATCCGACTTCCAAAAGATCACCTCCAGAATATCAAATTTATTACAGTATCCATGACTACCCAAAAGATCATTTCCAGAATATCAAATTTATTTAGTATCCATGACTATCCAAAAGATCACCTCATGAATGTCAATTTTATTACAGTATCTATGACTTCCAAAAGATCACCTCCAGAATGTCAAATTGATTACAGTATTCATGCTATCCAAAAGATCACCTCCAGAATATCAAATTGATTACAGTATCCATGCTATCCAAAAGATCACCTCCAGAATGTCAAATTGATTACAGTATCCATGCTATCCAAAAGATCACCTCCAGAATGTCAAATTGATTACAGTATTCATGCTACCCAAAAGATCACCTCCAGAATATCAAATTGATTAAGTATCCATGCTATCCAAAAGATCACCTCCAGAATGTCAAATTGATTACAGTATCCATGCTATCCAAAAGATCACTTCCAGAATGTCAATATTGAGTACAGTATCCATGCTATCCAAAAGATCACCTCCAGAATGTCAAATTGATTACAGTATTCATGCTATCCAAAAGATCACCTCCAGTATATCAAATTGATTACAGTATCCATGCTATCCAAATGATAACTTCCAGAATATCAAATTTATTACAGTATCCACGACGTCCAAAAGAACACCTCCAGAATATCAAATTGATTACAGTATTCATGCTATCCAAAAGATCACCTCCAGAATATCAAATTGATTACAGTATTCATGCTATCCAAAAGATCACCTCCAGAATATCAAATTGAGTACAGTATCCATGCTATCCAAAAGATCACCTCCAGAATGTCAAATTGATTACAGTATTCATGCTATCCAAAAGATCACCTCCAGAATATCAAATTGATTACAGTATCCATGCTATCCAAAAGATCACTTCCAGAATGTCAAATTGATTACAGTATTCATGCTACCCAAAAGATCACCTCCAGAATATCAAATTGATTACAGTATTCATGCTATCCAAAAGATCACCTCCAGAATATCAAATTGAGTACAGTATCCATGCTATCCAAAAGATCACCTCCAGTATATCAAATTGATTACAGTATTCATGCTATCCAAAAGATCACCTCCAGAATATCAAATTGATTACAGTATTCATGCTATCCAAAAGATCACCTCCAGAATATCAAATTGAGTACAGTATCCATGCTATCCAAAAGATCACCTCCAGAATGTCAAATTGATTACAGTATTCATGCTATCCAAAAGATCACCTCCAGAATATCAAATTGAGTACAGTATCCATGCTATCCAAAAGATCACCTCCAGAATGTCAAATTGATTACAGTATTCATGCTATCCAAAAGATCACCTCCAGAATGTCAAATTGATTACAGTATCCATGCTATCCAAAAGATCACTTCCAGAATGTCAAATTGATTACAGTATCCATGCTATCCAAAAGATCACTTCCAGAATGTCAAAATTATTACAGTATCTATGACTTCCAAAAGATCAATTCCAGAATGTCAAATTTATTAAAGTATCCATGACACCCAAAAGATCACTTCAAGAATGTCAAATTTATACAGTATCCATGAATATCCAAAATATCACTTCCAGAATGTCAATTTACTACAGTATCTATGACTTCCAAATGATCACCTCCAGAATATCAAATTTATTACTGTATCCAAGACAAATATAACTTCAAAACGACAAATTTATTACAGTATTCAGGACTACAGTGCAGTATTCAGGACTACAAAGTTCAGGACTACAAAATGGCATAGCACAAGAGATTTGCATTAAATTCTTAAATTTCAACAATATGAGAATTAAAAATCTTTATATAAAGTATAAATACAATTTTAATGAAAGTCTCAATTTCATTAGTGTTATTAATCAAAGTAAAACTTTAGTTCATCTTCAGGTGCTCCTCTAGCCATTTTTACTAAGGGTAGTTCTGAATAGACCGATCCTACAAATCTCTGCTGAGTTTGCCAATCTAAAGCCCTTTCGTGAATTTGCTTCCAAAGACAGAAATATGCTAAAAAAGATTTAAGAGTACATAAAATTGGTAGACATAACCAACCTGCGGGCTCGAAATCCAAATACAATTTATGTGCAATTAGTTCTGGTCTTTTTATTAATCTTTCTATATCACCAATGCCATAGACACAAGAACTTGCAACAAACTTGCCTATAAAATTGATAGAGTAACTTTAAAAATTTTTTTATATACCGTCGCATCTGCTTTCTTTAGAGCCTGACATTTGATTCACATCCCTCCAAACTTGAAATCTTGATATATAGTAAGTAGAAAGATTAAAAGGTTCGGCTGCATTATATTTAGGAAGGAGAGAGGATTGAGAAGTATTTTTCTGTCGTTTATTTTTTTCTCGTTGCTCTTCTTTTTGTTGTTCTTTTTGCCGCTGTATTTGTTTTTTCTTAATATCAGATAGATACGTCTCTTTAAAAAGTCTTCCATAAAGATAATTGGCATCAAATCCACCAGGAATGTATAGCTCTAAAAACATTTACAATGTTATAACTAGTGATGGACGTTACCGTACCACCGACGGTATTTATCGGTATTCCGTATCGAAAATACGGCATGGCATACGGCAAGGTAAAATGTTAGTTTATTGGTATTATGGGTATTTTTAGGTAATACTGGAAATTTGGAGTTCATCGATTTTTCGGTATTACGGTTGGAATACGGTACGGCACGAAATTCCAATAACTATACCATATTAAAAGTCAAAAGGTACCTTTTGGATTTCCAGCGATTGTACCCCATAAAGCCTTAAAAACAAGTTTCAAAAATAAGGTTCAGTTTACTAAACTTACTTCGTCGGAACAATATCCGAATTTAAGGTAATTAAGTTGTTGTCGTACTTTGTTGCTACTTAATATTGCATTCACAGTTTCCCTGCTCATTAAGGCTTCAAATTTATAAAAAATTTAAATTATCGTTTATTAGGTAATTATACAACCTGATAAACTTGACTTCCAAAGTGTTAATGGAGATTTCATAAACTAAAAATAATTGTTTTTTTTGTATAATTGAGTAATACTTACAACTTGTGAACCTACAATTCGAGAAGTTTCAAAGGGTAATATTTCAGCATTTATTGTGCCATTCAGTCTTTTGAATATTCTAACCATCTTTAAAAATATTATTTAATGTGTTTTAATATTTAAATCGCCCACCTCCAAATTGGTTTTTAACGGGAGGTCAACTCCGCTCAGATACTAAATTTAAGTAAAATTTTAAATGTGAAATTTTTAAATAATCGAACCTGATAATAACGCCATTTATGATCAAGCTAGAATAAAAAATATATACCTAAATAGATGTAAGCCAGTGGTGTGCCGAAAAGTCAATTTAAAAAGCGGAAGGACGGCGAAAATGGCACACCACTGATAAAACAAAAAATTTAAACATTTTTACCTCGCTCAAATAACGTAAACAATTAAAAACACCACGAACAACTCCAAATTCGCACCATTCAACTTTGTTAACAGTCTAAACTCTGATATTATTTTTAATAATTATTATAGGCTACCATAACAAATATATTTGGGAAACAATCCATAAACAGATTCATTTGTTTTTTAAATTGCTCGTCAGCCTTAAATTTATTTTTTAATAAAAAATAAAAAGAAATGACCCGATCATCAACAGCAAGGCAATAAGCATTTTGAGGCTTTATAAAATAAACTTCATTGATTTTAAAATATTTTTACAAGGTACCTGATATATAGCACTCATTAGTAAGAACACTTGCAGTGGAGATTTATACACGAGAATGCCATAAGCGAGTGGAAATTGAAGTTCTTCTTCAGTAGCTGGTTCGTCAGGAAAAGGAAAAAGTCGTTTCAGATTTTTGCAGCTAAATTGAATAAAAAAATATTGACAATTATTTAAATATAACCCAGCTTCAGGCATCTCTGTTGGATTTTGTTTCTTTATATCAGGCAAATAACGCTCACTGCTTTGATTAACATTCCAACCTAAAATTTTTTTTTAATATTTTAAATTATTTTACTTGCGAGACGCTCAGCTTCCTCATCGCTTAACAACCCATTGGACATTCTTTCGCACCACCCGTCATCAGGCAGGTCTGATAACCAATGAGTCAAGCTATTGTTGAGGATTTCTCTAAAATAGAAATTGTGGATTTCTTCGTTGTATAAATATTACCTAAGTTGCTGATTTCTTGTTTCCAATTCTACTGTTTTGTTAATTGTAATTAACGGATTAAGCGTTGTTTCCCTTTTTTCTTGCCGTTTTAGTGAACGTAATGGAAGCGCTCTATTTGGTGAATGACGAAGTAGCGAGTCCCAAAAGAGAATGGCAACAATATCCAAGTATAGACAAATAAAAAGTAAAGCCAAACAGAAAAGAACAGAAAGACAAGCTTTAACCTTCCTCTGGCATGGCCCAAAGCAAGAAAAATCGAGAGATGTGCGTTTAAGCACTTTTCCAGACGGATCATCAATAGGAATAAATAATGGGACGCGCATTTAAACTTTTAGAGGAATTAAGCTAATGAAAGATTTAAGAAAGGATAGTAAATATCTAAAAAATATGTATGCTTGTTTAGTTAGCAAATTTTTAAAAGGTGTAGTTTGTAACATCTTATAAAAACATGAATGAAAACTGTGTCCCTTTTTAGACGACACCCCCTCTATTCACGACCTTTGCTTTCAATAAAAATACCTTATAAAATAAAAACTCGCGTATTGAAATAAAATGGAAAAGTTATTGCCAAAGTAAATACGTAATAAATCCACGTGTTTTGTATTAGAGTGATGCCGCTCATCTGTTTACCGACAAAATGAGATTTACATAAAAGAAAAAACTCAATAGTCGATAAAAATAAAAAATTTTTAAACAGCTGAAATAACATTACCAATAAAATTCAATCTTCTTCTGAATACCACGTGAATTTTTTAAATACAAGAATATTTGATCAAATATAAGAAAAAAGAAAAGCCGATAATTATTCCAAAAAGGACAGGTAAGGAGGGAGGGTAACATGAGCAATCTTTGGACGTAAAAATTCATATATTCCCTAGGTAAAGACTAACCATTTTGAATTACAATTCAAAATAAAAAATTAAACACACACCTATGAAACAGCGATTTAAATACAAAAACCTATAATTTATAGACTTCACGTTTCTTAACGTAAACAAAAACTTGCACCAAAAATATTTAAGGAATTATTTAATGCTTTCTGTTCTAAATTAAAAAAAACTAAATAATTAATCAATAACAAGCTTCTCGTCCCTTATACACCTAGAAATTAATGACTCACTAAAATTTACAGAAATTTTCTTACTTAAATGAACAAAAAATTATTTTTTATAGAAATGAATTCAAAATAAATATAACAAAACATGGTGTGACTATCACACACAAAAATAAATACATGCGTTAACTTGATTTAAAATCGGGATTTATTAGAAGAAATATAACGCATTTATTTAAAAGGAACGGCTATCTTAAGTAAAGTCAAAATCTTAGGGATAAAATCAACTCTTTTTTAAATAACTATAACTAATCCACAACATTTTTCGATTTATTTACCTCGTTCATTTGATTTTGCAAAACGCCCAATTGTTCACGAAGTTGATCACCACTTTTAAGAATACATTCATGAAGAGTTTCCATAATAGAAGCTTTCTCATCAGGAAAAACAGTGAGTAATTGCGCAATTAGAGCACGACCATCCCGAAGTGCTTCATTCGTTGGTCTTTCCAAGAGAATCTATAACAGGAATTGTTAAATTACTCTATAAAAAGATAAATAAAATACATTAGTGAGAGCATTCATTTCCTGTCCAATCCATGTTCTGGTTTCCTCAGGAACCTTTTCACAAAAATTTCCTGGCAATCGTTGTGAGAGCTATTAAAGTTATTAACCAAAATTAAAACGACAATGATTAAAATATACTAACCAAAGACGTTATTCGAATTACTTTGTCAGCAACATTTGGCATCTGTGAATGAACGAATTTAACAACAAATGCAAAAGGAGATGCTTCAAGTGTTTCAGCAGCAAGTTCGGAAAAAATTTCAGGCTTTGTTCCACTTCGGAGCATTTGTTCTGGATTGGAAGCATTAATGCTAAAAATTAATGTTCTCATTGAAAAGTTAAATAAAATAGATCGTAAAATACCTTCTTAAAATACTCCAGAAAATTGATATATTAGGTGGCATTTCTAGTTTATTTGCATCACTCTCACTACCACGCACAGATTTTGGCATAAAATGATTAGCGAAGCGTTGCGCCAGATGACTGAGTGTGTCAACAACATGATGAGAAGCTTGTGTTCTGACTTGTTGATTAATTTGAACTAAATAATATAAATTTATCAGTTTAAAAGTTATAAATTACCAGAAAGAGGTGTAATTCGAATAAGACGTTCATTTTTATCCAAAGATGCACCGGATCGCAAATTATTTATCCAACCAATATTAGATTTTTCACTTTGCACGCATTCAATTTGACTAAAATGTTGTAAACCATCCAACATTGAAAGAAGCGCCCAAATAGTAAAATCGCAAGAACCAGGATGCAAACATATGCTTCGCAATAATTTCTAAAATAAAAAAAATAATTTCTTAAAAATTTAAAAATAAGTAATTTAGAAAAATCTTACTTGTAAGCGGACAATATTAAATTTGTCCTGGTCCAATAAATAAAGAAGTAGTAGAGTACAAATTGATTGACTATCAAAAAGTTGAAGAGCACTCCCATTTGATTGCGCCATCACAGCTATTTGTTGAGGATTTGTATGTGAATTAGATGTACTCGAACGCATTAATCCTCGAGTTTGAAAAAGATGAGGCATTGCAAAGTGTCTATGATGATGGTGATGATGGCGAATCCGAGGTCGCAGATTATTTTGAGCATCCACTTGGGCACGGCGTTGTCGAGCAAGTTCCTGTTGGCGCTGGTGGTCACGCACAACTTCTTGGAAAATGTCTTCGGGCAAAGCAGCCAAGAAAGCTGGATCCATTCCTTAAAGATAATTTGTTCAATATAAATTTGTAATAAACAAGAGAATGAACAATAATTGAAAAACAGAAACACCACATAAAAATGTCTTGAACAAAAATAAAAACCTTCCGGCACTTCCATTCCTATTATTGCAGCCAGTCTTTCAGGAGGCAAATCATTTTCTGCTTCCACTTGTGTATTGGTGGCTGCATTCATTTGTTGTTGGATAAGGTGATCGCGAATAACTTCTTGCCGCATTTCTTCTGGAAGGGCAGCCAAAAATGCTGGATCTAAGTTTCAATTTATTCGAATTTTTATTCTATTTGGAAATTTTTAAACTGACCTACACCTTCTGGTACACCAGCATTCTCATCAGTAGTCCCAGTTGCTTGTTGCGGTGGTTCAATTTGCCCGGCTTCTTGTTCCGGAGAAGCTAATTCATTATTTTGTTCATCTTCTCCATGAATTAATTCGCTGTTTTGAGGTGTTATTTGTTCCTCATTTCCTTCCTGTCGTAAACCCTCATCAATTTGCTGCATGGGTTGATCCTCGGTACCAGACTCTTGTTGTTCATCATGCTCTGCTACGGCTGAGGGCTGCTGTTGCTTCTCCGATGAAACATCCTCAGACTTTTCACATTCATTTGAATCAAGATTTTTCTCTTCAGGGGCATCTTTAACGCAAATAACATTAGCAACATGTGAGGCAATAAGAACACCGATTATAAACATAGAATGGGGATCAAGAATACGACACTGGTCCAAGAGCCTTAAAAATGAATATAATTGACTAATTATTCTAAAAACGTACCTATCAACAAAGTAGGGCGTCATTATAGCAGTTTGGCCATTTGAACTTGGATCTCCTCCACCATTCACGACAGTGGGCGGCCATCCAGTCTGATAAATATAAGATTTTATTTTATAACTTATACATAAATACCTGGGCGGACATTAATTGACCGAAAAGTTGTTCTCCTCCAAGACCCCTCGCAATGCCAATTCTAATTGGGGTTGTTAGATTTTGGTTGCCTCGAGTCAGATTTTGAGCACCATGATTTCTGATGCGCAAAACAGCACCGTTCCCACGTGGATGACTAATAAGAGCACGGAAATGACGAGGAATTTGTTGCATCAACGCCTTAAAATTAAACAAGTATAAACATATTTAAACTAAAACTTGATAAGTTCGTTCAACTTGTTGGAATTGTTGTGAAGCAAAAGCATTGCTGAACTCGACATTGAGACGATGTATCGATTGTCTCATTGAATTTAATTCATTGGAGATATCAGAGAAATCAACCATGTCCAGGTAATCGGCCATTGCATCCTATTAAATTAAATCAAATAATTAACTAACTTAAACCTAGAAATAAAACTTCGGACTAATAAAGAAAATGCGAAAAATAGAAACAGGACTAACTTGAATAATAAAAAAAACTAACTTCAAACTCAACAAGTGTCTCATCATTATTGCCACCTTCATCATCCCACTCTTCATCCTCATCCTCTTCATCATCGTCATCAATCTCATCAGGAGCATCAACACCAAAATTTTGATTGTTCACACGTTCAGCAGTTCCTTCGCCCCCCACCATATTTTCAGAGTTACGTTCATCATCGTCCTCCTCCATGTCCTCTTCAGCAGCCTCTTCCTCTGCAGCAGCATCTGCTTGAGTTGCATCCATCTCCTCAGCAGTGTCCATATCGTCTTCTTCATCCGATTGTGTAGAGCTAGCTTCATCTTCATGATCATTATCTTCCACCAAATTCGGATGGTTACCGTCGTCTTCATCCGCTTCTTCCTCTGGCCTGATGCGGTTAGCTGTTGAAATAGTAAATATAGAATCAAGGTCAGCAATTCTCTCGTTTCTCTCTTCTGGATTTTGCTCACTTTCGTCCAAATTAGCATTTTCTCCGACACCAATCTCCATACTAGGTTGGTTGGGATCATCTTGATGTTGTTGCTCACCATCAGTATTTCTATTAGTTATATGCTGTCTCGGCTCTTCTCTGCTTGTATTGTTCCGAGAAAAAGTAAAGCGATTCATATCCTTTGCAACTACGCTCTCAAATAATTTAAGCAATGTGTTCACAGCTTCAAAACCTTGAGGTTCATGAAACTAAAAACAAATCGGTAAAATACCTAAGAGTTTAAATGATTTACCGGTAAATTCCATATGGATTTGACAAGAATATCAAAAAGATTATTTTTGGACATGCTTTTCACTAGTAAAACCATTTGCTTTGTCGAATCACCTGGAGATAAGGTGCTACCCTAAAATTTGTTTAAAACATAATAGGACCTTCGAAAAACCTGACTAGCAGCATCACGTAAAAGAATTAATAGTTGCGTAATAACAATCAACTGGTCGGCAAAGTTTGTAGACAATTTTGTCTTGTCAGAAAGAGAAATAACTTGAAAAGTTGCCTTATTATATTCCTCTATATTTTCAAAGAGTAAATTTTTGATATCTAAAATAAAAGCATTTAAAACGCGTTGTTAGAGAAAATACCTTCAACCACACGATCAACTACATTTGAAGTCGAATGGTCACCAATCAAACTAGAAAGGACAGCTTTTGTTGAAAAAACTACCTCTTGAGAATCCTTATTTTCTTTGTTGTAATTAAGGAGAAATTTGTCGATTACCCAAGTAACAACATTTTGTCCATCCAAAACCATATTTACAAAAATAGAAGAAGCGTAAGGGTAACTACGAACAATTTCAGCAATGAATTTAAGTAAATTAGATGCATGAAAAACAGAGTTTTCCTTAAAAGTATCTTTGTTGACAGAGCGTTGCAATTGTTCTGTAGTTGCTCGGAGAACCTGAATATAATTTTTGCATATTTATTACAAATTTAATAAAAACTTCTTTAAGGTTAGTTGCATCTAGAGAAGAGTCCGAGTCCTGTTTTACATCAGTTTTATCCTTGATTTTTAATTCGTCTTTCTTTATTTCTAATTTATCTTTAATTTGTTCAACAAAAATTGACGGATAGATAGCAGCCATTGGAGCAATTAATCGAAAAACTCGCTTAAATATTGATATAGATAAAATTAATTTAGTAAGGATACCTTAGGATCTGATTTGTACCGTTTAGCACGCAAACCTAAAATTATTTGGTACTTTTCCGTTATCCCTACTCGTTCTTGCGGACTTTTTTTGCGGACAACTTTTATTTATAAAAAGAAAATATAGAGAGAAAAATTATAAAAGAAAGAATCATTCCAATCGGCAATATTTCCCCCAAGCAAGCATAATTTCTTCAAACGCCTCTCCTCCATATTCCTCCAAATAAACTCGGCAAAACAACTCTACAAATGATGTCGTGCTGTTTTTGAGTATTACACCCAGTCTTTTGATCAATAAATGGTAATATTGAACTTCGTGCCCCCCCCCCCCATTTTTTTGCTCCAGAAAGTGGTACCCATCTGTTTTTAAGAACCAGTGTCAACAGACCATCTCTTATATCTGTAATAGGTTCCACGATGTTTCTAATTTTATTTGCATGATCTTTAATGGGAACTACTCATTCAGAGTTCTGGTAGACCAGCACGATACCGGACCATTGTTTCTAAGAAGGGTCTAACAAAAGCCATTTTCCACTTTATGGAGTGAAAAAGGCTAGGGTGGGGGCCCTAGAAAAAGACCCTAGAAAAAGGCTAGGGTCTTTTATTCACTAAATTTAATCCTGTTTGATTGCTTGACAAGGAAAGGGAGAAGGCAGTCTGACCTTTATGTACAGACTGCAGAAGGAAAAAAATGTCCGCAAAAAAGTCCGCAAAAACAGGTTGGGATAACGCAAAAGTACCAATTATTTAAAAGATAATACAAGTATGTATGTATCAATCAAGGGCGTAGCAAGGTGGTCGATTTCAGAGGGGCTATATCCCCAGAAGCCCCCTTGGCTACGCCCCTGTATTAATGTTTTGAATTACCATGGCGGCGAGATTTTTCCTCAAGAAGCGAAATCGGGAGCCCATTGCAAGTGTTAATAAGCATCTGGTCAAATGCATTCTTCAACGCAATATCATCAAAATCGATACACTTTCGCAAAATGAGCAAGATAGTTGTGTTTAACATAGCAGGAGATATCTTCCCGTCCAATGCCAGTAGACATCGCACTTGCATCATAATTTGGATTCCGTCATTCTATGGAAAAAATATTTATTATAAACCTAGCCAAAACAAAAACCTCAATAAAATCAGCAACCATATTCCTATTTGTTATTAATCGCAGAAGTAAGGTGAGAGCAGAACAAAGCAGTTCGCTTTCCAGCGGTGCTACATCACTTGACCGGAGTAATTTAAGAATTCCTCTTACAATGACACAATGCCTCTCTTCTTTTTCAGTCAACTCATTAATACGATGTCTGAATTCTTCCATGTTAAATTCATCAATCAGTTTAACTTTTGCAAAAACAGGAGACGAATATTGACCGTAATGAGTAGAGACCACATTATCTTGAATAAGCCTTTTTGTCATCTCATTGAAGTCAACGACATAGTGACGTTGTGAAAGAACAATCTAAAAGTAAAAATTTTTAAAAACTTGACACAAACTTGGATGAATATTAATAAAAAAATCAATATTAGTAAAAACCTGAACACTAGTCTTCTTCTCACGAACAGCCTTGTTAAGCTGCGAAATGCAAACCGGTGGAAATTCCCTCCACTCGCCGACTCCGCCATAATACTCGTCCTGGAAATTAATGTAAGTATAACATAAACGAAAAAGCAACATCATACCGAAGTCCAGTAGAACCACTGAAAATTTTAAATATTATATAGAATGTATCAAAAAAGGTAAGGAAATCTAATATACAAAAGGTCGCTTATTTTAAAACATAACGTTCCCCGTTAAAAGAACCACAAACTAATTTAGGTAATCTGGGCCAAATAAAAGAACAGGTTATAAATAACTTATATCTGTACTCAGAAAATTAACCTGAAACTCAACACAGGCCTGTTGAAAAATTTCATGTATAAGATCTGCGTTTCGTTCTTTTTCATAAAGATCCATAAACATAAGTATTGGCGAAAGCAATTTCCGTGTAGTATCTTTGTCGCAATCATCATTAATATGGAGTTTAAATAAATTAAATATTTTCTCATATATTGCCATTTTTAAGCCTAAACGTTTTTTAGCCATATAACTTAGTTATAGAAACAGATCGATTTTTGAGATAATCATCTGATCAAATCAATCTTTCTAGATAAAATTGACATAAAAAAGGTTTAGGAATTAAAAATTGCAGCGCAAAATATGGCCCAAGACTGAAATACGAGACTGAGGTGTCATCCATCCAGTAAAGGACAATTCAGTGTCAGCTAATATCAAAAAGTGGACGATTCAGAGTATACAAAACGATTTCCCCTCACACTGCCCTTTGAGAATAACACTTCTAATGAATTTACACATTCTTTCTCTCAACAATTTGATAGTAAACAAGTGATTTTCTTTAATTTAAAACGAGGTGAGTGTGCGCCCGAAGGGGACACTTTAGTTATGAATAGTAGAGAACATCTTCAGTTTTCAGCGTAGAAGTGAGTGACGTGAAAGAAGCGATTTGTTCAATAGGAAGCAATTCCAGAGGAAAAGAACGAACATTTAATGGGTTTATTCATTTATTTAAACGTAGTTGTGATTTTATTATTTTGAAAAATTAATATAATGAGTTTATTATATTTACGCAGTGATTTTAAACTCGTTTAACTTATCCATCTCCATTCTATGATAAGCTTTAAATAGTAAAGTTTTAGTTATGACGTTTATATTGTTTGTTCTCCTAAGTATTTTCACTGGTATATCATCACTCAACTCGCCTTGTGCAGATCAACTCCAAAGGTCAATAATTTTTTCCAACTGAAGATTATTTTTTTGACTTAAAACATTGAAAGGTGTGGTCTTTTGGTGGAAGAGTTTGAGCGACAATTGAACGACTTGAAAAACAGTGCATTCCGCAGTTGTTTTCCCAAAAGGTATCATCTTTGGTTTTGATTTAGAAATGAGAATGTCGAAATTTTCCAAACTTTAAAGTTGTATCCATGAAAAGGTAGCATTTGACGATTGCTTTGCTATGTCCCTTCAAGCAGTGCGCGGACCATTTGTCGATATGTCACAAAATCAGAGTAAACTAAAATTTAATAATTAAACAAATGACGATGAGTTGGTGTTTATATGTATGTAAAATTAAAATCATGAATTTCAGTTAAAAATGATTTTTCCTCTGCCGCCAATGATTTTCAATCTGAAGTGGAACAATGCTTTGATAACGGTGGAAAAACAGCAGAGCATGCGGAAATAAACACAACAACTAGTGGTATAAATTATTCAAATAGAAATTAGATGATTATCTTTGAAGATACTTCACAATTGATCGGAGCCATATTCGGAATCGAGTTGGCAGATCGATTGTGGGGCTTGCCCAATGGTGAGCTAGATAGGAAAGAGAAAGAGACAATACCGCAAAACACTTGCAATTTCAAGGCAACGTGTATCTTCTCATCCCATCGAAAATTACTATATCAAATTTAAGGATGGCAACAATCGTGTGTTTGGTGGAGGGATAAGTCGAATTGCCCCGCAACAGATAGCTGCTAATCAGCTGTCATATTCTTGATTAATTCTATAAAATTTACTTATCTAATTAATTCCCTTACTTTTACAGCAACAATCTAACTACTGCTTGTATACTTGATGTCTCAGAATTGGCTTGCTTTAAGCGGGCCCTTGATTATGATCCACAATATCGCACATTGGTATTTTTACTCTTCAATTTTTTAGAAACATTTTTATGAAACAGTTTTAAACAAAAAATATTTATGCATACTAGATCTTAACAATGAGCTACAATAATTTTCTATGATTATTGCAAATAATTTTCTTATTTAGATGTCCAGCCTGGACAGAACTCTACACTCCTGCATTCAGAAGTTTTTATTTTCATAATCCAGATTAATATCTAAAATATCAGTACTCGACTTCAATCTGAGGCTACTTGCCAAATGAAGGCCTCCTCAAAAATGCGATCTTGTATATGTAACGCCCGTCAGGCAGTAGATGCTCGAATGCAATCGGCATGGAATTTCTGGAATAAAAATACAATCTAAAGGACATTTTAAATTAAAGGCAATACTTGAATGTGTACAGCATTCTCCAGTTGCTCAACTCTATGCTGCATTAGTTAGTTTGAGTTTCAGCAGCCCATCGCAGACCGTTTCATCACCTCGTCTTAGACCAAGTTTGTTCTAGGGAACAAGGATATGGGTCAAAATTTCTCAAACCTATATCTCAAACTACTAAAACACGCCAAAATCAGTCAAAAATTACTCTAAAGCGCCATAGCGTACTGTATGAGGAATTACTAATATTTCTTCAAAAATTAAGTTGATACAACAAATTTCCCACCATTACCTGATACTTCATTTCAAAGCGAGGAAGCAATGAGCTTACCTTCAAATGCTGCTGTTCTAACCCAAGGCGAGACCAATACAAGCTTATAAACTTAAATTTGTGATTATTAAAGGTAGTGTTGTTAACGGACAATGTTTTTGCGCTTGTCAAAGGTGTGCTGAATCATCACCTTCGAAATTGGTTGCTATGCAATCAAATAGAGACTTTAGTGGCAGTCAGCAATCCAAGATAGGATTTAAAGCTACAAATTCCCCTACTTTATCGCCCATTGTTGGCCAGCAAAATGTTATTGGTTATCCTTCTTTATCAGCAATGCCTTGGTTCATTTTATAATTTATCCCCCAACTAATTACAAATAAGGTATTTTCAACCAGTACAAACTGCGTTAAGTGCTGAGGCAGGTGTTGCAAACGGTTTTGAACGTTTCTTCAATGGACAACCACCTTTAAAGAAATAATAATTTTTATACAGCTATTTTATGCATTTATGCAGCTGTCGGATTTTTTTGAAATATTAGTTTTCTAATAAATATTTTTAAATTGTTTAAACTGAAGATTCACTTAAGGTCAATAGAATAAAGAGATGTTATTCTGGGTCTAGTGCTGTGCTCATTACCTGCATGCCTGGGGCGATTACCTTTGCTTTTCCTTGGATCTGTATTTTTTGTAAGCAAACATTTTCCTTCCTTTTTTCATTTCGCCACACGCCCAATTATCAATTGTAAATGGGGTTAAGATGAAAAACAATTTACTTTTGTTCTCGATGTTTATCAAATTTTTATTCGTTTTTTACGCATTTTGCAAAACAAACTCGCAAGAGTAAATAAATTGTTTTGGAGAGGTAAGAGGGAAGTAAAAGGCGATGCTGTTAAATTTTGTAAAATTACAAAAAAGTTCTCGTAAACCTGAAAACCTTGAAATGAGGAATAGGGTAAAAGGAGAAATGTCGAGACTCCACACATTAAACTCTTCCTTTACTTTGCAAATAATAGCTCTTTTAAAAGTTTTAGAATTAGAAAATTGCCATTGACTTTTTTGACTTTAATTTGGCCAACCTCGGAGAACGCCTATTCCTGTTCTCATTTTGTCTTTTTTTCTCGTCACCTTTCCCTCCTATCCAAATTCATTCTTATTCATTCTCAATTTCTCTTTTACAAATCATTCGGAAGCCTCTGTTCCCAATCATCTTTTTTATTCTTTGATTCATTTAATATTTAAATAAAAGAAAATTTAAATTAAAAAATGGTTCCTTTTTATTATTTTCCATTGTCAATTTTACATTTTTCACTATTATTATCATTCATACTTTATCTTCCTATGCGACTTTACACTCAACAGGCACCGTGGGACTGCTCACAAGCACCGGCTGATGGTTAGTCTTACGATATTAGATTTTGTAGGAAATCAGTCAGTAAATTTGATTATATCCAAGCGTTCCGTCAAATATGTGGAATGCTCCAGCACTGGGACCAGGGTGCAAGACGCTTCTTAGCCAACGAGCAACAACAGCAGGCAAACACAATTGTAAATGCTCCAGGAGTTCCAGAACAGCCGGATTTATCACCTTCTTTACCACAACGCTACTCACCAACGGCCTATGGATGTATGGACCTAGAGTGCTTATGCCCCTATTTTCGGGTGCTAATCAATTTAAGTAGAAACCTTCCTCGTACAATTTCAGGGGATTCAAAGTCCAAATGGTCGTCAGTGTACATTGTCTGGAGGCCAACCACTTAGGTTACTTAAACCTTTCAGTGATATAAATAGTTTAAAATCAAAATTCTTTTAGAATGGCCTTAAGACGTGAGATCAGAATGTTAAGCAATGATGAGATGCTAAGGTATTTTAGAAATAATCTATTCAATGGAAGAGATCCAGCTGTCAGCATTTAAATTTTCTTTTAATATTAAATTTCAGTTTTCAACGAGCACTAAACACACTAAAGGGAAATGGAGAATTTGGGCGGTTTAATGATCAACACAGACAAGTAATATGAAAATTAAAAAATTTGTCATTACGCTCTTAACTCTAAAGGTGAGTACATCATCAGGTGCCCATTCTGGTCCTGGCTTTCTTCCTTTTCATCGAGAGTTTATCAAACGCTTTGAAATTGCACTCCGTCTTATTGATCCATCCATATCGCTTCCTTACTGGGATTCCGTGCTTGACTCACATCTACCAAGACCAAGCGACTCGATATTGTTTTCTCAGTTATTCTTTGGTGAAACAGATGATCAAGGTAACGTCATAAATGGGCCCTTTGCTAATGGTTGGACAACATTGGAGGGGCGGCCACATATTTTGAGGTAAAGTTTTTAATTATTTTAAATGAGAAAAAATAATTAGAAGCTTTTTATTTGTAGGCAATTAGGTACCGAAGGAAGAATGCTCAGGGAGGCGGACTTGAATATAGTCTTTGAACAAACACAAATTGAACAGGTTATTTGCATTGGATAATAAACTAAAAATAATATAAACTTATTATTGGAATTAAAAAGAACTAATTCAAAGAGAAACGAATTTAAATCTATTTAAGGTCCTAGCATATACAGCGCCTCGTCAAGGTAGGGAGAAACTAAAAGTGATTCCTTAATTGTGTAAAAGGAATCGCGATTTAGCAATTTTTAAACTAACAAATTAACTCAAATTAATAATCATGTCAGATTGTCCCTATCAACCGAACTTTGGTGCTCTTGAGTATTTACATTCACAAGTCCATCTTTTTATCGGTGGTGATATGAAACCACCAACTAGAAGTTAGTTGATTAGCAATCAATATACAAAATTATTATCGTCGCTTATTCTAGGCGCAAATGATCCGGTCTTTTACTTTCACCGTAAGAAATAGAATTTACCTATACTTTCAAGCGAAATCTAAAACTTCGGAGGGATATAGTTTAGTCGAGGGCCCGCTCCAAACCGGGTCGAAACATATACCATTCGATTCGTCTAGGCGAGCTGAGTCGAATGGTACCACTCACTAGGTGCGGAAATGCCTGTGGACCGAGATATAGGTCCTTGAATTTTAAAAAC
Source organism: Meloidogyne incognita (assembly GCA_036172945.1). Classification (NCBI taxonomy): domain Eukaryota; kingdom Metazoa; phylum Nematoda; class Chromadorea; order Rhabditida; family Meloidogynidae; genus Meloidogyne; species Meloidogyne incognita. The sequence goes on from JARQAC010000003.1 coordinate 10,544,274, forward strand.
CATAGGGGGGAGTAAGCTTAATTTTGGGGTGAAAAAATCGATTTTTTGAATGATAGCTAATTCGAAAGAGACTCAGCTCGCAGAGACGAATCGAATGAATGTTTCGACCGGGTTTGGAGCGGGCCCTCGACTAAACTACAGCCCTTCGGAGGAAGCACTTATTTTTATATTTTCGGATTCTTTTGTCGACCTGATTTGGGAGCTGTGGCGTCAGATGCGTCAGGTATCCTTTTCATTAATACATATTTTTAATATTAATAGATTATAATGATGGAAAATTAAGATTAAAAGTATTAAAATTAATAGACTGGATAGAAATACGGAAATTTAATTGAATGTAATATTTGGATAGGAATTTTCAGTCACGTTGGTCTAGAGAGCAAGAATATCCGCCTGATCTGATCCAATGTTCAAATCAACAACATTTTGCTAATTCACAGATGAGGCCTTTTGATCTCACCAATCGAGAGGGTCTTTCTAACGCTTATACAGATTCTCTCTATAAATATGCAAGGAGACCGAGTTGCAGCCAACAAGTTTCAGCCTAAAATAAGATTTAAGAAATTTTTTATTCGCTAGAATCCTGACTGCGCATCGCCATATTTGTTTTGTGACACGCGTGGTAATTTTTAGAAAATTGTATCTCTTTTTGATCCATCTATATATAAATGATAAACGGCTTTAATTCAGGGAATGCTCCACATTGTGTTTCTAAGGTTTATATTAATAAATATATCGGACAATTATGTCACTACTACATATTTATGATAAATCATAATATTAGCTTATTTAAAATCACATAAAAAAGGTGAAGATTGGCGGACTTTGCACTGGTTTTGACGGCTTTAATATCTGCTGGGGTGGAGTTTGTCAAGCAGGTCTTTGTATACATGGATCGCCACCTCCACAGATTCGGGTTTTCCTTATAAATTATCTGACTATATCCAGTATTTCAAGTTGCCACAATCAAATAGTTTGTCCCATAGTGACGGTCATTCATTTGCCGAAACTTTTCAAAATGCGATTGGTGTTAAACCCCGTACTCAACAACGCCTTGTTCTACGTCAGCATCAAACAACTTCTACTGCAATAAAAGGTCGTTTTATAAATGCTACTTCTACCGGATGTTTCAACGATGATCCTTGCTGCTCAGCCTGGGGCCGTTTAGGTGAATGTGAAGCTAACCCGTCCTTTATGCTTAAATATTGTCGAAGAGCATGTCGACAATGCGCATCAGTAGTTGAGTCTAAAGGCGAGTTCTGTTTTTGGTTGAAATAATTCTCTAAATTTGAATAGGATGCCAAGATCACCACTTTTCTTGTAAATATTGGCATTCACGGGGTGAATGCTCAAGTAGACGACAATGGATGGCTGAAAACTGCAGACAAAGTTGCGGATGGTTTGGAAATTTTTTAAATTCATACAACTAACAAAATAAATAGGTGCCGGATCAGCCATGCACAGTTGTGTGCATCAGTAGCGAAAATGAGCAGGATGTGAAGAGATGATCTTTATATTTTTCAGAACTTAATCGAAATTTTCGATCTTTTCAGCTCTTTAATTGCCACCTCAGTTTTTTAAACGTTTAATACTTTTGCACATTTGATCGACATTGAAATGATATTTTTAAGAATATTTTATATTTATGCAGTTATTGATGTAATTGGTACACACTAAAGTGCTAATTAATCCGTTTCTCACTCTTGCCCTAATTTTCTCTCCATCATGATTTTCCTATTGATTTTTATTCATTCCCGTTGCGTATTTTCAGTTATGCAGCATACGTACTATGTACATAATTGGATTTAAAGCAAAATAAATTTTATTTCGCGAGATTCTTACATAGATAACATATTTGGACTTATATAATGTATGACGCGCATAACAAAAAATAAATTACTAGTCATTCGCAATTTCAATAAACCAAGTTTATTGAAATAGTTTTTCTAAATTTTACTCTAAATCAAATTTGTTCCTAAAATATTTGTAGAACAGCTGAACCAAAAAATCGAAACTTAGGTGGATACAAAAGTCATGATCACTATCGCAATAACTGGTGGAAGCGGGTTTCTAGCTGCGCATCTAATTTATCGCATGCAATACCGCACAGACATTGAAGAAATCAGAACCATCGACAGAAAGCCTTTCAAACAATTGGAAGGCCTAGAATTGCTTTCAACAAATGAGAAAAGTTCGCCCAGACTAGTACATTATAGACTGGATCTTTTGGACGCTACAATGCTGGAAAAAGCTTTATACGGGGTTGACTTGGTTTTTCATCTGGCCAGAAAATCGTTGGAATTACTTCAAGTAGGAAATCAAAGACTATTGGATGATGAATACATCCGAGATAATCTTCTAGGTATTCTTGAACAATTAATTGATAACAAATTTCTTCAGCAACAAGATCGCTGTTGGATACGATTTTCAAATTGTCGGTTCCAAGACTTATTTACATAGGCGGTAAATATTTATATACCGTATTTTCTCGATTAATTCCCTTGGGGAATTATTGTTTCAACCTATCTCTGGCAGGGGGAATTAATCGAGGGAGGGGAATTAATCGAGAAAATACGGTATGTCGCATATTTTATTTTTTAGATGCGTATGCAAATCTACCTTTCGGTGAGCTTTTCAAAAAATATATACTACTTTAGAATTTGGTTTCAATTACCTTGATATATCTAAAGGCGACAATTTTGGCACATCGGAGGCAATTCATTGCTCATTGCCAAACAAATTTCTCCTGGGAAAATATGGGGAAAGTCGCGCAAAGGCTGAATTAGAAGGGAGACAACGATGTGGAAAACCACTCTCAGATGGTTTACAAATATTTTTATTATTACTACAATATTTTATAAAAATCTAGGGTCAATATTTCACGCCGTTTTCCTCAGGCCTGTTCACATTTATGGCGAAGGCGAGTTGAAATTACCGAAAGCATTGCAGAGGATAGCTAAGTATGGCGGTATAATCCCCACATTGGAAGGCCACTCGAATGGAATGCATCAATTTGTAAGTCGTCAGACCATGATAGTTACTGTTTATTACCAAAGATATATGTTGGCCATTTGATGCAAATTGTGGAGGAATGCATTGGCATACTTCTCTTAGAAGAATCGGCAATACGGGTTTCAAGCGAATACTTTTATTGCATGGATGAAACAGAGTGCACCAAGTTTAATAAGGTTGTTTATTCTCCAAGTCAAGTAATCTCGAATAGCAATGTAATATAACTAAGATGTTAAAATATGTCTAAAAATAATTAGTCAATTAAAAATTTTTTACATTAATCTCAATTCAACTTCGGCAAACTTAAGTTTATCGCACCATTGGTCCACTCTCTGGGTCTGAAAATGGGCTCTAGTCAATGGTGCTGGTCAACTTTTTTGAGCATCTACTTTGCAGAATGGGCAAATTGGTTGAGAGGGAAAGACCCCAAACTCCAAAACTGGTCTTTGATCGCCCTGCGCTTTCTTTTCGTATATGCTTATGGATTTTCTAATCGAAAATTATCACTTCTTTTTCGATTCAAACCTGATAAAAGTATGGAAGAATGCCAAGCTAAAACGGCAGAATGGATAAGAACAAAATTTTGTAAAGAAGCAACTGAAAGAATTGAAGAATGCGAAAAATTGACAGAAGCAACCAGAGCAAAAGGATAAATTAAGGATAGATTAACAGCAAATATAATAACTAAACTATTTAATTATATAAGCATACCAATCAGTGAAGGATATGAATTTATTGCCAATAGAAATTCGAAATGATCAAACTTTTCATAAAATAATCCAATAAATATTGATTTAATTTAGAAAAAGATTTTTCTCAAAAATCAATCCTTCCAATCCTTGATACTCTTCAATTTCATTCATTTTGCTAACCCATGTATCAGTTGAAGCCTGGGAAATAGGTAGATTAAGGTGTAAATAAATAAATAATTTAACCTCCAACCATGCAAATAATTTAAGATTTAATTTTCTTGTTGGATCTAACAATTCCTTTAAAAATTAGATTATAAAAAATGCTAAATTATCTCAAACTTTTCTTCCAAGGGTGTATAGTTCCATGTTTGCTTCTTTAATCATGTCAAAATCCCATAAATCCGCGAGAATACGAAGATTACAGTCCATTTCTGCTTCGGTATTAGTTAAACCAATGCTTTCAAATACAAAATGACGTGGATTAGTACTGGAAATGTTGAGTGAGGGAACAGAAATACATTTTCGGCAAATACATTCCTCTGACCATCTGAATGTTTTAAGGAATTACTGAAGCGCAACAAAAAACTTTTACCAATGATTCTATAAACCTGCCTTAAATTGGACGTTGGTTTGCTGTAGAGTGTATTTTCAGTTCTAAGTAGATCTCTTCTAGTAAGACGTGAAATTGCATAATTAGCATTAATTTGTGAGTATCCATGAGCGTGCTGTCCGCAAACATTTCTAGTCGAATGATCAGAAAAGTTGCCCTAAAACAAAATTGACGAATATCAGTAATCGATTAGTTTTTCCTAGAATTGATCTTAAGTAAATTGTCTATTGCACCTTTTAAAAAATTTTCTTGACTAATCAAGATATCTTTAAGCAAACAGAAACTAATAAAAAAATATTAAGCATACGTGGATAAATTCAACAAGTAGTCTCGAGTTCCTGAATCTTATTAAGAATTTATCCGGCTGCCTCAGACTCTCAGGTTTATTGCTTGGTTGAGCATGTTCACAAAAATTATTGACAGGATTCTACAAATTTAAAATAATTTAATACATGTAAGCAGAAAAAAACATTTGTAATCCGTTGTTTTCTTCGGCGAATTTTACGTTTCACTGTGTTTTCTTTACAATTGTTTTTTGAAATGCTAATTTCTGGTAGAAATTCTGATGCAATTTCTGACAGATTGTTGATAAAATAATTTGAATTTACTTGTGAAGACAAAATAATACTATTCTCTAAATTATCATTTCGCTTGATTTCATCGTTTTTATTTTCCGAGTCGAGTGCTAAAAATGATAATTTCAACTGTCGAACAAGCTCTTCGAGAGAATCATTTTCTTGACGGACTCCATTCATCTTAAAGTTTCAACTCTTAATTAAAAATTTAATGAAATATCCAACACTTGGTCCAACACTTGGTGTTACGACAATTGCGGATACGCACGTGCGGATGCGACAATTCCGGACGACAATTCACAAACTCCGAATTGCAACTCTGAAACGGCTGAATCGCGTTTCGGGCCAGTAGAGTACTGACGAAAAAATCCTTATTCGGATTGTTTCCTTGGTTCTAGTCGAATTTGATAGACTGGTAAATACATACATATGCAGCGTCATACACTCTCTAACAATGGAATTCCTGGACCAAATCCTACTGAAACAGTTACTGGTGGAAAGACTCTGGACTTGAGTAAATATGACAAGGTTTTTAACTTTATTTTTGCTATATCTTCAATAAATTAGGTTCGAAGGCCGCATAAGCTGATTACTGATGATACAAAGATTAAAATTACTTCGAGGACTTTGTCGGCAGAACTCTGTTGTCCAATTTGTTTAGATTTATTAACCTGCACAATGACAACAAAGGAATGTCTGCATAGATTTTGCTCAGAGTGCATCACCACTGCTTTGATGAGAGGTAACAAAGAGTGCCCAACATGTCGTAAGAAGATAGTTTCCAAACGTTCACTTCGTCCCGATCCGAATTTCGATTTTTTGATAAGCAAGGTTTTGATGATTTCTATAACGCAATTTCTAAATATTATTTAGATTTGGCCTGATAGAAAGCAATACGATGTTGAATGTGTAAGTATTTATTCTACCGAAATTTTATATTGGCTTTTAGAATGCATCAATGCAGCTATTTCAAAGACAAAGCAATGTTCTTTCACTACAACGTAGTATTCAGGAGGGAATAAGAGCGCAAGCTGCTTGTCGAAAACAAAGAGTACAGGGTTCTTATGATTACGAAAGTTTGTAACACTTTGTAATCTCGCTTTGAAATGGTTCTTTTAGAAAAAAGACGGAGACCTAAGACTACAATATTGGATGGTAATGACTCTCAGCAACATTGTGAAGAATTGTCTACTAGCAGTATAACAGTCTCTTTGACTCCAGCTGCATACTTGGATAGTGAATTGGATACACGATGTTCTGAATCTCCAATTGATTACAGTTTTGACGAATCTGGATCAACTAGCGGTTTAAATTTTAATTCTTTTTAGACTTTCTGTTTTCACAACCATAAAGTAAAATGGATAGATGTCGTTTTAGGCGAGCGACAGTATAATTATTTTAAGATTCGGGCGAGGATTCTTCGTCGCTTTCAAGTGACAGCAGCATTTCGTCTGTTTCTTCCACTTCTACAACTTCCTTCCATATTCAGAAACCATTTTCAAACGTTGACGATGGACATCAATTAGGGGAAAATATTGAGAATAATTTAGAAAATATGGTTAGAATACCACTTAAAACTTTAATGTTATGAATTCTAGGCTGCGGAAATGCGAAGACGTGGCGATGAACTTGATGTTGAGTTGGCACCAAGTAAGAGACTTATTAATTGCAGTTTGACCCCTTATTTTTTGAACAACTCTCATTATATTCGAACTTCTTCAGATACAACTATTTCGGTTAGTTTACTTTTTAAAACTAAATTCTATTTTTTGTTTATTGCAGGCACTTAATGAATTTCTGATGCATTTAGCTAATCAGACAAGTGGGTCTGTTCCAAATCAATTGACTGATTCCAACACTACGGATCATGTCGAGTCCAACTTATGTCGCAATTCTAATATTAATCAATTTTATATAGTAAGTAAAAATATTAATTTCCAGTCTCACTATCATTTTAAAATTTTAAAGGATAGACGACATCGGTTATGTAAAATTGACCATTCTGAAAATTTGGCAAATATTTTTTTCAATTCAATTAACTGGGACAAACATTTGATTATTTTCTTTGATTTGAAGTCATCAAATGAGTCAAATTTGGAATTAAATGAAATTATTGGCGAGGAATTAGCTAATTATATTGAGCGATATGCAAGAACCGAATTATTGGATGTAACTGTTATTTTATTATGATAACTAAATAATTTATAGTTAATATCTGTTGGTAGATGCGATTCGAATGAAGCAAGGTTTTTACTACCGGTTTTCCTGAAAATAATTTCAATCATTCAGTGCCAAACCAACAGAATGTGAGGTTCCATCTGAAGAACAAAATCAAACTAACATAGAGAGGAAACTAAAAGAACCCAGACTTGAAGTGGAAGCTTAGTTGGAATCTAAGCTAACAATATCGATTTAAATGATTATCTGAATACTAGTTATTTTTATAATGTTAATACTTCATTTAGTATACCCTTTGTTAAATGAAATTTTAATTTTGCATAAATTAATGAGAATTATTTTAAAGATTCGATAGCGAAGTTAATCAAATTTGCACTGATATGTATATCTATTGGATACAGACTAATATATTTATCTAGATTATGTTTCTTACTCCGCCTGATTGCCCTCAATCGGTTGCTGTGCTTCAAATAATTAATTCTCTAAAACAGTTGCAACAGTACACTAATCACATATTCACTAATGCAAATCAACGACTAGAAAAATGCCATGAGAGAATCAATCTTCAGCTTAAAAGAATCGAAGTAATAGAAAAGAAGGTCGAGACGCTTGAGCAGGTTATGTGAAAAAATTGAAATACTTATAAGGGGTTAATAATGTGGCCCGTTCTAATCCATTATATTTGCAGGTGGATGAAATTCCTGTTTTTCATTGTGCACCGAGGCATCCGGAATTGTGCTTTGCTGGATTTTGTCAACCAGTATTCGGAACGATGATAGTAAATATTTCTATGCAAAATCAGACGAACAATTCAAATTACGAACTTGATCTTGTGAGTAAAAGTTTATGTATTAACTAGATGGTCATTAATTTAAATTGTCTAGTTGAACGGTGTATACAAACCTGAACCATTGAAGACAATCAAGGATGGCATTGGACGTAAGAAAAATGCGGGACGTTTTGCACAAAAGTCGCAAAAGGTTGATAATTCAGACCTTAACGGTTAGTTTATTTAATTGTTTCAAAGAAAATATGTAACAAAATCTGCGTCTCAAGGTCCTTTGCAATCTGATGCCAAAATGCATAAACTAAACTTGACAAAGCTTTTCACTGCTGACATGTCTCGAAAATACGTTTCAGCACAACTTGATTTTTCAGGCTCATTACTTGAGAGTCTAGGAATGTTAAGCTCTTCAATTGGTAAGGAAACACTTTCTATTGGGAATGAGGTTAATTTTTATTGCATTATCCTTTATAATATTGTTTAGATTGGCGAAGCAAATCTCCTAGCAACCTTTGAATGCTCACAAGCAAATATCTTCGATAGTTTGGGTGAAAAAGTTGAATTTGATTTACCCGAGGATTTGCCTGGTTTACATTTATCTGAATCATTAATAATTTTGTTATCAGTTTTTGACATAAAAAGTTTGGGAGCAAGAAGTGTCTCTACTCTTTTTCGCTCCGACGAGCATCTTTCAAGTAAAAAGGAAGCTCCAAAGATTTTATACGTTCCAAATGAATCAGAAATTAGGGAACAACCTAAACTTGACTCATGTGGTTCGTTTCTTAGAAATTCCATTATCTTTTGCATTTTTAGGTCTTGAGGATAAAAGCAAGAATGGCGTTGTTTCTTCCCCAATTATACCATCTGTTGAAGCTGCATCTCTTCTACAGATTCAAGCACCACCTCCTCCTCCACCACCAGCTTTACAACAGGTTTATCTTTTTATTTGTATTCGAAATTTGTATTTTTGTGGAGGCTAGAGCCATTTCCGGTCGTTCTGATTTGATGGCAGCTATCCGGGCAACTGGTGGAGTAAAAGGGGCGGGTCTGAAATCTGTGAAGATTGATGACGAGCAATTGGAAAACTCTAACAATAAGAAAAATGTCGACGAAGAAGATTTGATGACTTCTTTGACACGAGTGCTTTCAATGCGAAGAAGAGGTTGAGATAAAATTGCAATACTATCTTCATTTTATAAGTAAATGAATTTAGGAATTTCTGGTAGACAAAATCCGTCAAATTCGAAGTCAATGGGTGATGTGCTTCGAGAGCATATCCCAACAAGATCGAGAACAGGAAGTAGCAGTGGAGAGGATCAAAATTCCAATGAGGTAGGACCAAATGAATGGGTTGATGAATAAATAAACTAAATTGACATTTTTGGGCTTTAAATTTTATATAAAAATATTTTGAAATAAAATCACAGATCTAACGATAATATTCAAATCGTTGAATATCATGGCCTTGATACTGAAAGACCTATGTAGTAGAACCAATAGAAAAGGTTGAAAGCGAGAAACATTGCTGGGAACAGTTTCGCCGAGACCTTAATTAGGAATTTTTATAATAAATAAAAATTGGTAATAAATACATCGTCAATAAATTCCCCACTGATTATTCTGCCTTCATCTATTTTGTTGACTTTTTTTGGTTTGGAACATTGCATTCTTGGACTTGTTATGGAGCCGTTAGATAGTCGCATTCCAATTGACGAGGTTGTTCTGCAATCACCGCCTAACATTTCCTGCGGCATCGTACGACTTGGCATGCGAGATAGCCATTGTTGCTCACTATCCGAATGTACTAACTGAAAGTAGCATAGAAAAATATACTGAATTAACAAATTAGCGACGAAATTAACGAACCATGTAGTCTTTTGTTCGACGGGTTCTTCTCCTTCTCGATTCCAGTTTATCGAAAAAGCCCACCACGACCAGCTTAAAAAAGTTAATAGGAAAATGCTATTATGAAAAACCTCAACTAGTGAGAGGAAAATGAAACCCATACAGCCAAACATCCAAATGTCCAAAGCTTTGACATAAGATACCCTAGGCAAATTCTTTACAACATTTCCGAATTGAAAAGTAAGAGCCATCAACGACGATACCTAAGAGTGGAATCAATGTGTCGGAGAGCGATTCTTAATAACCCCGAGTGTAATGCGAGCGGGCAATGCTGATGTTTGGATCCAAAAGGCAATCCAGCTGATGAATACTGATAGATATGTCGGCATGTATGCCTTAATGTTAAGGGTCTATTTAATTTACAAATAATAGATAACCTGAAGAATGTAAAAGCCGTACAAACGCCTGAACTTGAAAATAACTTCTGAAAACAGATCTTAAACAGTCAACTAAAAAATAACCGAGTTGATCCCATAGGCCGGCTGTGTAGAGTAATGTGAATTTTGTGTTAGCATGAGAAAGCAGTTCGAAGTCGGGTAGACGTTTGGCATTTGGATCAGGAATGGAAACAGGCTCCCAGTCTCGCCAAACAATGTTAACCTGACGTATTTGAAAGTTTTAAAATAGAATTTTATGAATTACCTCAGCACTATTGTAAGAATAACTCTCGAAGACCAAATTGCACTATTGGAATTTATTATAATTAGAGATAAATTCATATTTACCTGTTGCACATCCATTGGGAAAAGTGACAAATCCAAAAAACATGGACCCATTAGAGAAACTCTTGGGTGATTAAGGTTTTAAACAGCATATGTCATGCATTTAATTAACATACCTATAGTTAAGCCAGACGGTGCCATTTGGAAAAACTAAAAGTAATATGTTTTCAGAAGGTGATGCATGTATCTGCACATTTTTACTATTTACAAAGCAAACATTTGGTGTCCATATTGAATTCTAAGTAATAATATTAGTATTAAAACAATCTTACAATAAACAAACTAGTTTATGTGAAGGAAGTGAAAGGTTGGAGAGACAGTAATTAAATGATGAAAAATCCAGTCGAGGATCCTGCCATATCTGGCTAAAAATTCATAGTTTTTTCTTTAATAATATCTTTACCTAAACCAAACATCAGCTTTGAAGCTACTAGAGAATTCACTAATTTCAGTAATGGATTGGACTGTCAATTCGACGACAACTTTAGTATGATTTGTGGAAGGAAGATTATTTTTGTCGTAATTCTCTTCAGAGAAGAGCTGCTGCATGTTTGTTGTTAAAAGTATATTTATTTGTAAATTTGTAGTTAAATTTTTGTTAAAAATTTATCTATTAAGGGTGGAAACGGAACTCCTATTCATGATATACTACCCGGCAACTCAATATTTAAAATGTAATTCCTAAAAACCTGGATTAATTGCTTCCTGCGTTTATCATCGACTAATATACAATTTCTGTGTATCGTATTCCTTGATTTTTGAGTTAGCCTTTCACCGGAATTGGCTTTAGTTTTCAATTTTCTTTGCAAGTATGCCCCTCGCAATTTAGAAGTAAAATTTTCAGGGCGTATAGATGTTGATTGTTTCTCGGTAATTTGAAATAGCATTTCAGCATCAGTTACAGAAAGTTTTGGAAGTAACAAAAGCAGACGGGTAAACATAGAAAGAAACATCGGCACTTTTATTTGCAGATAAATAATGTCAAAGTATTATTAGTATATCTAATATAAAAAAATAGTAAATGTAAAATACTAATATGGTGTGTACGCAGGACGGTTTTACCTGAGAATATTGAATAAGGTGGATTTATTTAAATTGAAAAAAAGTACATACATATGTATTCTGATAAGAGAATTACAATTCATACGTAAAATAGCTTTTACGAATGCATTTTTGTCAATTAGTTCGAGGATGCATCAAAAAATGAAAAGAATTATTTATGTCATGTATGATGAATGCGTTAAAGGAATTTACCAGAAAAGAGGCTAATACGAAACCCACCCTTAACATGTTTAGGTAGCTTGAAGCATTGACAATGGACGCGAAAAAAAGTAAAATGTAATCGAAAGAAAAATCATAGGGTAAAATAGTTTCAAAGATTCATACAATACATAGCTTAAATTTAGTTTACCTTTATGATTTTACATTTTATGGGACAACTCTCGAATTTAATGTAAAAGAAAAATTGAAGAGGGAAAGGGAACGGTGGGAATGGCGAGAATGGCGGAACTAGAAAGGGCCGGATGAGTGCTTTGCATGTTTGAAAGCCTTAGGTAAAAACAATTTTGAATGGAGTGTAATAGGAAAGTGGTAAAGTGCACGGGACAAAGAGGAAAGCTCTCTTTAAAGCAATAATCGGATGCAAAAAAAGAATTAAAATTGTTTGGGGATTTGGAGTTGTATTTCGTGAATTTTCGAATTTGGACAAATCGCAAAAATTTAAATTATAATTTATTTCAGCCTCAATTTCTGAGAGAAGTTTCGGTTCAGTTTGTCGGCTCGGCTAACCGAAGAATTTGGTGAAACCGACAACCCTATCCCGGACAAATACAGACGTAATGAATCAGAGCATGGAGTCTTCTTAAAGTCTACCTAAATAAAATTTTTAAATTCTTTAGGCTTTGAAAATCTTTTTTTCTTCATTTTTTCGACTAATTGACAGAATAACAACGACTTGACACTTTGACATCTTCCAAAATTAAATTAACAAAATTAATTTAACAAAATTAATTTGCGTTAATATTTAGTTCAAATTCAGTTGGCGTCACTTATCGATTTTCATTAGTTTCCTGAGTTTGCATTCTCTTGTTGTTATGTTTAATAATTTTTTGCTCCTAATCTTCTAAACTACTAATTTTTCAGCTATATACATATCATTTTAAAAACTTTTGGAAAATGATTAAAGCTAACGCTGTTGGTATCGATATAATCTTTCGGAATTTATTGAACTTTTCCGTAAATATATAGACGTTCCAAAAATCCTTGAATTTACGTTAGACCTGACTGTCCTGTTGATTATAGACTGCTCAAAAATTATTTTAGAGAAAGAAAGGAGGATTTTCTTTATGAGGGGATTTTTACACAATTTTTTTTCATAAATTTTGTTTTATTTTTTCTTTTTTAGGTTTTTTAGGTTTATTAGAAATTAAAATTAATTGTAATCATGGGAGAACAAATTAAATTAGAAGGACAATTGCGTGGACACAATGGCTGGGTCACACAAATTGCGGCTAGTCCAGTGTACAAAAATATGTTAGTTTCTTCTTCTAGAGGTTTCTTTCAATAAATTGTTTTTGTGAAATTAATTCTTAAATTTTAGGCAAAGCAACTACTTTGTGGCAGTTGCATACGTCTGGATCTGTTTTAACAGACAAACCGTTAAAGTCACTTCATGGGCATGGACATTTTGTTTCTGATGTTGTAATGTCTCCTGATGGGCAATATGCACTTTCTGGCTCTTGGGACAAAACTTTGCGTCTTTGGGACCTTAACACGTTTGTTTATGCGTTTATTTTGGCAATTGGTCCTAACGATCTTGGATTGACAGTATGATTTGACTGCCGTCCCCAGGGAAAGGAATTCTCCGGGGAACGTGGGAAGTTCTCCCCATAAAGGCGACGGTTCGTCCCCGTTGTTTTCTGCACGCTCTTCACGGTCGACACTCAAAATCTGATGTTTGCGTATTTGAAAATTAAAATTTTGGCATTCTGTTTTTAAAGATTGTTCAATAAAGAAAGAACACTGCGAGAGAAAGAGAGTCAATCTTTTTACATTCTTATTGTTAGTTCATTTTACAATTGTCGCCAATCGATTTATTACTTATTCTTACGTGTCTGATAAGGACAATCGGCGACTTTTTTTCTAATAGGCGACTTTTTTTCTAAAATTGGCGACTTTTTTTAGAATCGACGACTTTTTTTCTAAAAACTGTCGAATTTAGTCATTGTCGAAATTATATAACACCTTGAGGGTTAGGGCACGTAGAAATGTATGTTGCGCTTGGAAAAAATTCTTAGGTGGGATGATTTTCGGGTTGACGTGATTTGTTATACATACAATTATTTTATTGTTTTTATTTTACATTTTAGAGCTTAAAAATTCTTTAAAAATGCCAGCACAGGACGAGATTTTTCGAAATATTCGCGTAGTTGCCCAAGGTTTGGATGCATTACGAGATGAACATGAAGCAATAAAAAACAAGCTGACTGGTGGTATTGATCTGCTTACGCCGGATGAGCGTCAGTTGATTGACGAGAAAACATCAATTGTTGATAGGAATTTGGAGAATATACTTTTAGGCGTTGAGGAAGCTCAGGTTTCCTAAAATAAATTTTTTGATGTTGTTTCTCATTTCAGGTCATGGTTGCACTTGCTTCGCATTTTCAAAATTTGGAGGCTGACAAACAAAAGTATAAAGCTCAAGTTCGACGTCTATGTCAAGAAAATGCGTGGATTCGTGATGAGGTTTTATAAGCTATTGTTTTTTATAACAAAAAATGTTTTAGTTGAACTCGACTCAACAGCAACTTCGTACAGCAATGCAGGTTTTTTTTATTTTTCTTTAATTGAATTCTTTAACTATGTCAGAACATTGCGCAATTGGAAGAGGAGAACAAGCACTTGAAATTTATGAATAGCATTAAGAAATTTGATGAGGATTTGCCGGAACTTGCTGACAAGGAAGGTGATCAAGCTGAACAGCAACGCACTGCAAGCGATGCCCATAATTCAACATTACTGGAGCTTGGTTTTGGTGACGAGGAAGAGGATTTGCAAAGTTTGTTTTTGTCTTATTTTGATTTTCATAAAAACATTGATTGGGGGAAAGGGCTAGGTTGGTATGTTGACTGTGTTATTGTTAGTCCTTTTTATCTTTGTTTCCTGTGGTAAAAGAAGACTGAATGCTCTTATTATAGGCGTTCATGTCTATACATCCCAAGGTGTTTTGTGCCCCATTTTTTCGGATTTTTTCTCCACTAACATTTGCGTCTTTTATGTTATTGTAAGGACTAACATGGAAACCTCCCGAACAAATGAGTCAACACCAGGCCTGTAACCATGTGTTTCTAATATTACTGCAAGATGGTCAGGGAATCAATTCCTCCCAGCTCTACAAAATAAAAGAATTCTAATCTAAAAAATTTTTTCTATTTTTCTAGCTTGCAATAATCAAACAAGATGCGATGCTGGTTCGTAATGCAGTCATATTGTTGGAGAACAAAAAGGTTTGGTTTCATTGTTTTATTCTCAATTTAAAATTCCATTTTCAAGGAAAGTTTGCGCAAGGCTATTCGCAAGTTGAAGGTTAATTTTTTATTGTTTTATGGGTTTAGGTTGGACCTCTAAATTTACGCTCGATTTTGGATACTTTTTTAACTTTTTTGGCATTGTTATTTCCAGGAATTCCAAAAAAAATTTTTTTAGTTGGGTGAGGCCTATTAGATTACACACACATATTTTTCGGATCTTAAGTGTAGGGTACGACCTTTTTATAGAATTTTGTTAAAATCTGCTTAAATTATTTTTCTTTTAATCAAAAAATTTTTTAAGCTTGAAAATGGCCGTATGAAGCTTAAAATTAAAACTTTAAATGAAAAAGTTGGCAAATTGACAAATGAAAAGCTTGTTGATGTTGACGATGGGCGAGCTCCAGAATCTGAATATGACTATGACGATCTTAATCGAGACTTTTATTTGATTGGAGGAATACATGGTTTTTCTTATCACGTTTAAGGGGTGGAATTAGGCTAGGTTTAGGAATCAGGCTCGGTTTTTGGGTTTAAAGGTGAAATTATAATAGCACAGGTAGCCTGGGATGGGGTCAGTCGGTAGACACCGACTCAGCGACTTCCTGACAGTTTCTATTGACGTTGATTTTCCCTCTTGAACAATTTCCTCTCTGTCCACCAGCACAACTTTTACGAGTACCTCCAGGCAAACCACGTGCTCTTATAGCCATAATAACTGCTAGATGGTCACGGGATATGAATTTCCCTAAGCTTAACTTTAGAGCACCTGAAAGAGAGATTCCGTTTATTAGGCGTTTTATTGTTATCCAACTGATTCCCTTTTTTCTATTATTATTTTGGGTCCTACTTTTGTTTCCTTGATTTCTGATTCTGCTTTCTTGAGTTTTCTTCTGACTTAAGATAAGGGACAATGGTGGAGCCAGGGAGTCGATTTGGGGTGGAGGGGCTTACTCCCTTTCGACCCATTTCGGACCCCCTCCCCCCGACTATGCCCTTGTAAGGGGATTCAGTTTTGACATTTATTTCCCTAATTTATTCTTCTAATTTTCTCCCCTTTTTTTAGACCCATTAAGTCTTCGTTGTGAAGTTACTATTAGAGACAAGGAAGGTATTGAACATAAATCTGCTGAGCGTTTCTATTGGTATAGAATGGCTGAAAAATTTGGGGATGAGGAATGTAAGAAGAAATTGATGCAGGCACCAAATGTTCAAACTGCTGAGGAAGCTGTTAAGAATATTCAAAAGTTTGACAGCAAAGTTTGGGATGAGGTTAGGTTGTTGTTTTTATTTTTTTTTCTTAGGGTTTCTGTCATTCTGGTTTTTTAGTAAAAAAAATTCTGGTTTATAAAAATTTGAATTATATTTTAAGTTTGAAAAATCAGAATTGCGATTTGAAATTCTATGGATTCTGGTTTTAAGGAATCCGAGTCGTGGTTGTTAAAAGTCAGAATTTCTCAAAAAGTCTCAGAATTCTGCTCTTTAATATATCATAACTTTTTTTGATGCGTTTGGATTCTGAAAATTCTGTTTTTAAAATCACAATTATTGTTTTAAAAATCAGAATTCTGGTTTTTTAAATTTGAATTCTGGTTTTATAATCAGAATTCTGGATTTAAAAATCAAAATTCAGATTTTTAAACCAGAATTATTTTCCGGAGAATAAGAATTCTTGTTTTTAATACGGGAATTCTCGGTTGATAAATAATGATTCTGATTTCATTATAAAACTGATTCTGAAAAGAGTTGGGGGAGTGTGAGACATCAGAAGAATTCCTGTTTTTAAGGCCAGAATTCTGTTCTGATAAATCAGAATTCTAATTTTTAATACACATTTTGAAGGTTAAACATGACATTTGGGAAGAAGGACAGCGTTTAAAACTTGACCAAGTTCGTTGGATATGTAATCTTTTGGTGCTTACAAAGACGACTTATTTGGCTGTAGCTTCGGAGGATAAGGTTTTTTTGAAAATTAAAATTTCAAAAAATTTTTTTCCAAGTTTTTCGGCACTGGTTGGCGTAAAAACCGTGATGAATCTAACAAGCCAGTCTTTTGGGATGGAGAGAATGAAGGAGGGAAAATTTTGATGAATTTGCGTCATGAGTTGAAGAAGACACATCAATTTAATGTACCACAGGAGGAAGAGGTTTTTTCTTGATAATTTAATTTTTGAATCAGAAATCCTGAAAAATTGTAAAGTAAAAGATCAGAATTAGGCCAGAAACCAGGATTAGTTATATAAATTCAGAAAATGAGATTAAGAATTTTTTGAGAAACCAAAACAAAAAATTTTGGTTTTATGAAGTCAAAGGATAATGTTTAGAAATTAAGCCAGAAAACTAGAATTTATAGTTCCAAGTCAGGATATATGTTTTTAGGTAGACCAGAATTTCTGTTTTTTTTTTAATAGGAAAAATTTTTTGAATTTTTGTTTTGACTTAAACCCGGTTTTTCCAATTTTTCTATATTTTTTCGAAACTAAAAATTTTTTCGATTTTTATTTTTTTCTGTTTTTATGGCTTAAAAATTCTTACAAAAAAATATTTTTAAACCACAAATTTTCCCCTTATTTTTAAAGGAAACAAATACAAAACTTCGTGAAATGATTGCAACGATTGACAAAGATGAGAGAAGCTAGAAATGTGGCAAAGATGCTTCCGCCACATTTAAAGGTCTAAAAGATATTTGAATAAATGTATTTTTATTATTTTTTAGTGCTTTTCCGTTTGCGTCGATATATTTTGTTTTATTTTTTTCAAGTGAAAAATGTTATCAAACAGTAGAATTTCTAGATGGAAAAACGGAAAAGCACAATTAAGCCACTTGTAAAAAAAGGATTTTTGCGGATTCGTTTAGAAGAAAGCAAAAAGGCCTTTTCCTTACAAGTGGTATTTTTTATCACATTATTTTGTTGTTGGTTAAAAATGGGTTTGGAGTCCCCCCTCCCCCTAACCTCGGGTTTATCCACCACCCAACTCTTCCAAGCTCCGAGAGCTTCAGCAATTCTTACACACCAAAGCGCCAACTTGACGACCTCTTTTCTAAAAATTCGATCTTTTTTTCAATGAAACTTCCGGATGGATTCCAAAGTACTTTTACTTCCACTCCTAGCGAATTGACAAAAACTCTCCATTGGTTCAGGCTTTCATACCTCCGAGTTATATCCAAAGGCACGGGTTGTTATTCAATAGGTGTAGACAGTAGGGCACTTAGACCTTAGATTTGATTAGAACCCCCCCCCCCCCCTTCCCGCACTTCAACGGTCTTCTACAACTTCAACTGCTCCTGCCAGACGTCTACAACTTCAACTGCTCCTGGCAAACTTCTACAACTTCAGCAGCTCCTGCCAGACGTCTACAACTTCAACAGCTCCTGCCAGACGTCTACAACTTCTCCTCCACCGACTCTAATGGTCCCTCGGCCCCGACACGGTACTCTAATGACCCCCGGGCCCAACATGGTACTCTACTGTCTGCATCTATTTTATAAGACCCTCCTTTATCCCACCATATCCAAGTCTGACCCAAACTGTCACTCCCCAATTCGTCCCGGACATAATGTCACTCCCCAATTCGTCCCCGACATAATGTCACACCCCAATTCGTCCCAGACAAAATATGTCACTCCCCACTTCGTCCCAGACATAATGTGTCACTCCCCACTTCGTCCCAGACATAATGTCACACCCCAATTCGTCCCAGACAAAATGTCACTCCCAATTCGTCCCACAGACAAAATGTCACTCCCCAATTTGTCCCACAGACAAAATGTCACTCCCCAATTCGTCCCACTCTAAATATGCGGCACCATAAAATGGCCCGCACTATAAATGCCCCACACTGAAAATCCCGCACTGAACTGACCGACCCCCCTTTTCAAAAAATATCTCTCCATAGGTTCAGGCTTTCATACCTCCGAGTTATATCCAAAGGCATGGGTTGTTATTCAATAGGTGTAGACAGTAGGGCACTTAGACCTTAGATTTGATTAGAACCCCCCCCCCTTCCCGCGCCTACCCAGTCGCGCTTACTTGGCCCGCACTATTTCCTTAAACATAACGCCAAAATTTAAATATCTGTTTACTCTCCTTATTCCATTGCATCTCTCGTATTCTATTGCATCTTGGTCAATAAGGCATTTTCTTACATTTCCAAGAGGAAATGAGAGATAATAAGGATATGAATTGTCGCCATTTTTATTTCCTTTGCTATTTTAAGCTTAGAGTTTTTGGGGTCCATATTCTCTTGACCTGTCAGATGTTTTCGACTTATCGTTATATATGGGTTTTGGCTCATTATTTCTCATTTTCTTATTCTCACCCTTATTTCACGCCTAATCTTCTAAACTTTTCTAATTTTTCAGCCATCATTTTAAAAACTGAAAAATTTCTAAAGCTAACGCTGTCGGTATCGATCTTGATACAATTATTCCTGCGTTGGAGTTTTCAACATGCAAAGATCGAAATCATTGCTAATGATCAAGGTTTGTTTTCTGAACGAGTTTACGGGTTCTAACTTTATTTTCTTCAGGAAATTGCACGGCTCCATCTTATGTGGCTTTCAAGGACACCGAACGTCTGATTGGCGACGCTGCTAAAAATCAAGTGGCAATGAACCCGTCGAACACTGTTTTTGGTATTTTCTTTTATTTTTTGGTTAACAAGTTCAAAAATCATTTTCAGACGCGAAACGCTTGATTGGACGCAAGTTCGACGATCCAGCTGTTCAATCCGACATGAAGCATTGGCCGTTCAAAGTTATCAAGGAGAAGGTGCTCGTCCAAAAATCCAAGTGGAAGTTAAAGGAGAAATGAAGGCGTTCTTCCCCGAGGTTTGATTTGGATTTTAACTTTGAGCTTAACTTTTGGTTTTAAGGAAGTTTCGGCAATGGTCTTGACTAAGATAAAGGAAACGGTTGAGGAATTTTTGGGCCAAAGATGAGATTGAGCGTATGGTTCAAGAGGCTGAGAAATATCGCGGCGAGGATGAAATTCAGCGTGATCGTGTTTCGGCTAAAAGAATGGACTTGAGTCATACTGCTTTAACATCAAGCAGACATGGAGGATGATAAGGTTTGATTTTGAGGGATAAAGTTGGGCTTGGGTGTTTTGGGGGTGGGCTTTAGTGTTTGAGGGATGGGATAAGTTGTCTGGTTTGTGGAATGGTCTGGGAGAAAGGATGGATAAGGCTTATCGGGGGAAGGGATTGGCTCTAACGGTGGATGGGCTTGGGGCAGGGATGAGATGTCTTGTTGGGGGAGATGGGCTGGTGATAGGGATAAGTGGTCTTCCGCCTTCCTTTTTTGACCTTTTTCTCGTTTTTTGAATCTGGCAGGCTCCACTCTCTTATAGGAGACTGTATAATTTTTCAAAAATTTTTCAGCTCAAGGATAAGATTAGCGAGGACGATAAGAAGGTTTTGGACAGATGTCAGGAAAAGCTCTCTTGGTTAGACGCCTACATCCAGATGCTCTTCAATTCTTTTTTTATAAAATATTCAATTTTTTTAAAGATCTTTAAGAGAATAAAAAGATTAAGTTTCCTCGAGTTTATTTTTTAATTCTGATTTTAAATTCGGACTTTTATATTGTATTATTTTTTTTATCAAAAATGCTTTATTTTTTAGATGGGTAATAGGTGTTTGCTAACTCACATTAACTGTTGGGGTACAGATGTACATATACTAGCATTAGTGTTGGGAGAGTAAGCATTAACTGTTGGTAGTAAGATGTACATTTACTAGCAGTAGTGCTGAAAATACTAGCATTAACTGTTGGGAGTTTTACTAGCATTAGTGTTGGGAAAAGTAAGCATTAACTGTTGGGAGGAAGATGTACATTTACTAGCATTAATGCAGAACATACTAGCATTAACTGTTGGTGTACATCTGTACATATACTAGCATTAACTGTAGGGGTACATATGTACATATACTAGCATTAGTGTTGGGAAAAGTAGGCATTAACTGTTGGTAGTAAGATGTACATTTACTAGCAGTAGTGCTGAAAATACTAGCATTAACTGTTGGGAGTTTTACTAGCATTAGTGTTGGGAAAAGTAAGCATTAACTGTTGGGAGGAAGATGTACATTTACTAGCATTAATGCCGAAAATACTAGCATTAACTGTTGGTGTACATATGTACATAGCAACACCGAATAATCTTTAAATGGCAATGATGAAAATATCTTATACTAATTATAAAACAAAATCTCTTGTTCTCTATGACTATAAGCATTCTCTGAGCCATTCTTATTTCTAAATAAGAAACTTAGGTTAACGGACTGGGAACTCCCGTTTTATTTACACAGTCAGTGGTTTTGTTGTCGTGGAGTCTGCACGAGGCACCGAACGTCTGATTGGTGATGCTGCTAAGAATCAAGTTGCGATGAATCCGTAGAACACCGTTTTTGGTATTTTCTTTTTTTTTTGCTAAACAACTAAAAAATAATTTTCAGACGCCAAACGCTTGACTGGTCGTAGATTTAACGATCCTACAGTCCAGTTGGATGTGAAGCATTGGCTGTTCAAGGTTATCCAAGGAGAAGGTGCTCGTCCAAAAATCCAAGTGGAGGTTAAAGGAAAAATGAAGGCGTGATTCCCTGAGGTTTT
Source organism: Meloidogyne incognita (assembly GCA_036172945.1). Lineage (NCBI taxonomy): Eukaryota > Metazoa > Nematoda > Chromadorea > Rhabditida > Meloidogynidae > Meloidogyne > Meloidogyne incognita. The sequence continues at coordinate 10,565,887 of JARQAC010000003.1, forward strand.
TTTATTTTACTTTGCTCGAGCTTAAGTTTCTTTGTTTAAGCAGGTTTCTGCACTTGTAAAGAAGGGGGTGCCCGCATTTTAGAAGGTCACAAATGGTCATAAATAAATTTTCCTTTCACGCATTTTTGTAAAGAATGGTCAGACTTTCCCTTTCCTTAATTTTACTCAATTTTCCTTGTGGCATGTTTAATGAGAGAATGACAAAGAAAAGATTAATTTTTCTTTCAATGTCACCTAAATAGAAATTAACATTCGAATTCTTATTTTTACATTGAAAGAAAAATTAATCTTTTCTTTGTCGTTCTCTCATTAAACATGCCACAAGGATTCCTATTAGAAAACAACAAAGACACACATTTATTTTAATTGGTTTTATTTAAGCGAATGGAGAACGCTCATGCCAAAACTTCGGAAGAATTGTTTCAATTTTTTGGCACTGGACCTGATGGACTTTCTGAAATCAAGTGGAAGAGCTGAGGGATAAATATGGATATAATGGTTTATTTTTAATTTTTTATGAAGAGGTTTTGGGTTTCTTGACTGGAATTTTGAAATTCTATGACCCTATTTTCCCTTGTTTTTGGTACCTAAATTAATCAAAGGCTTTGACTTTGGATGATAAATTTAGAGCTTCTTTTGGGATAGGGCCAAACTTTTTTTAGAACAACTTTAAATTAATCACTTATATAAAAAAGGGAATAAGGAAGTAATGAACATGCCTAGAAAATTCAAAATTCCTTGTAAACCTTTCGAAATATATCGAACTTTTTTAGACTGGATTCATTTTAAATTTGTTTTTCCATGAAAAATATAATGATTATGATGGGGTTTTGTGGAACCTTTTGCTTTTGTGGAACCTTTTGTTATTTTGCTCATTTTGATTGCAAATGCGACTGTTGGGGGTTGGCAGGTTAATTATTATTTTTTAGTTGAGATAGGAGATTTTACTATAAAAAGCTTGATTATTGTTTAGAACCTTTAAGTAGGGATTTTGAGCAGGTTCTTGACCTTGAGTCAAGGAAATATTAACGAACACCGAAAAATACCCTGATCTCGATTCTGCATCCGGAATTTGATCTGGACAAAGTGGTCTGGATCCAGTTCCAGGCAAATCTCTATTTGTTAGGGTGGGTGTTTGCTGGTGGACAAATTCAATTCTCGGTTTTTATCTGTATTTTATTCCTTCTTTCAATAATTCCTACTCGTAAACTTAATCACAACTTTGGGATTTTTAAGACTAAAATTTTTTCCAATTTCAGTTTATTTTTAGTTTCTTCCCATTTCTTTTTTTCAAACTTAATTTTTGATGATGTTTTTTTTCAATAAATATTTTTAAAAATCTTTTATTTTATATTTTTCACAATTTTATTTTTTAAGGAAAGGAATGCTGAAAGTGCAATTAAAGCACTTAAAGAATATGAACCCGAAATGGCTAAAGTAATTCGTTCTGAGAAGCATGGAATTCAAATGATTCGAGCTAAAGAACTTGTTCCTGGGGATGTTGTTGAAGTTTCAGGTTTTAAATTTTGAAAAAAAATTTTTATTGGATTAAACGGGGCTGTTTATTATTTTTCAATATTTTTTAGTTGGAGACAAAATCCCAGCAGATCTTCGCTTCGTCAAAATTTATTCTACAACAATTAGAATTGACCAATCTATTCTTACTGGAGAATCAGTTTCTGTTATTAAAAATTTGGACACTGTACATGATCCGAGAGCTGTAAATCAGGACAAGAAAAATTGCCTGTTTTCGGTTTGAATTTAAATTTTTAAACAAAAAAAGTTTACTTTTAGGGTACAAACGTTGCTTCTGGTAAGGCTCGTGGAATTGTTTTTGGAACTGGCTTAAATACAGAAATTGGCAAAATTAGGACGGAAATAACTGAAACGGAATCTGATAAGACTCCTTTACAGCAAAAGTTGGATGAATTTGGGGTACAACTTTCTAAGGTTTGTCATTAAATTTTATAAGTATGGAGCTGGACATAATGAGTGTAAGATGTTTTTCTCCTCCTCAAGATTTATCAAGGACATAACCAGTGTGTCGATTGCAGGTTTTCCCGCTAGTTCCCCTGGATACGCCCTTGAAATCAAAAGAACTTTAATTTCTTTAGTTAGAGGACTGAACGGAGACTTGATTTCTTTTCTGCTGTTAGCTTATAAAATTTTCTTTATTATTCCTAATTTTTTATTTAAAATATTTTTGTGGGGTTTCCGATTAATTTAAGTTGAGATTTCCTTTAAACATTTCTTTATCGTTTAATTATATTCAAAAAATTTTTAATTTAAAGGTCATTTCAATAATTTGTATTGTTGTCTGGGCTATCAATATTGGACATTTCAATGACCAAGCGCATGGTGGTTCTTGGTTAAAAGGAGCAATTTATTACTTCAAAATTGCTGTTGCTCTCGCCGTTGCAGCTATCCCAGAAGGCCTTCCAGCAGTAATTACAACTAGTTTAGCCTTAGGAACTCGTAGAATGGCTAAAAAGAATGCAATTGTTCGTTCACTTCCTTCTGTCGAAACTTTGGGTTGCACATCGGTTATTTGTTCTGATAAAACTGGAACTTTGACAACAAATCAAATGTCGGTGTCAAAAATGTTTATTGTTGAGGGAGAACGTGGAGATCAGATTAGCTTCAGGTTTTTTCAAAGTTTTTATGAGGGTTGTACGAAGAATGAAAAATTGGTGTTTCAGTCCCTTTCCTTTTCCCTTTGCAAGAAATGAGCAAGACATGAGGAGGAATACATGTTCTAGATAACTCAATTATGTACCAACTTTGCGTGTTTTAGACAGCCCTAGTTTTATTAGGTCGAGGTTGTGAACATTTTTTCGCATCTACTCTGGTTAGGAATGAGAAAACGAACTAATATAGTTTATTTCATTTGTTGACTAAATTTTGTTCGAATCTTTGTTTTATTATTTAGGAAGAATTCTCTATTTATTATATCATTTAATGTTCAAAATATTTTTAGTGAATATTCAATAACTGGTTCTACTTACGAGCCTCTAGGTCAAATTCTCCACAGTGGCATTCAAATTAATCGTGCCTCTGATGATCACAAAGCTTTAACTGAATTGGCAACAATTTGCTCAATGTGTAATAATTCTTCTGTTGATTATAATGAGGTTTTTTCTAGTTATTTTATTCAAAGAGAGAGTTAGTTAGAGAGATTGGTCAATTTGACTTATAACTTTTTCAAATGATTATCGGATTTTTGATTTTCCTTAAAAATTTTGATTCCTTTATACTCTATTTTGGCCCCCTACCCCCATCTATTAAAAATTTTTTTAAAAATTTTATAGACCAAACATGCTTACGAAAAAGTTGGAGAAGCAACCGAAACAGCTTTAGTCGTTCTGGTTGAAAAAATTTTTTCACCTCGTGACATTGGAAATGTTTGCAATCGAGTAATTCAACAAAAATGGCAAAAGGAATTTACTTTGGAATTTTCTCGTGACAGGGAATCAATGGCTGTCTTTTGTGTTCCAACAGTTTCTAATTCTGGTGCTCGAATGTTTGTTAAGTTTTTTTTAATTTTTAAGGATTTTTAAATCCTTTTTTCGACAGAGCGCTCCCGAAGGCGTTCTTTCCCGTTGTACTAATGTTCGAATTGGTGACCAAAAAGTTCCACTTAACCCTGCAATTACTAAAATAATTGTTCAACATTGTGTTAAATACGGAACTGGTCAAGATACTTTACGTTGTTTAGCTCTTGGAATAGTAAATAAGGTTGGACCAAAAATGATGTCGATGCCAAATTGTTTATGGAATGCTCAGTTCCGAATTCGTAATTCTCGGGTATTGTTCTAACTATTAGATAGCAGGTACAATGACCTGATTGAGAGTTGCCATCTTCGTGAAAGGTCAAGAGATGGTGAATGCATTTGAAATGAAATTTCAGGCTTTTTTATCCTTTTAATTCTTATAATAACAAACATTTTCATTTCGAAAAATCCATAGGTTCAGGCTTTCACACCCACGAGTTATATGCCAAGGTACGGGTTGTTATTCAATAGGTGTAGACAGTAGGGGAAACTAGACCCCCCAAATGACCCCCCCCCCCCCCAGTTGTTCCCAAGAAGTGGGGTATCCCCCAGTATCCCCCAATTAAAGACCCCCACCCAGTAGACCCCCCAATTACCCCCCAAATAACCCCAAGTCCCCCCGTAGACCCCCCAGGTGTCCAGTGTACCCCCCAGTAGACCCCCCAAATGCCCCCCCCCCCCCCCCCCCAGACAAAATATGTCACTCCCCAATTCGTCCATAGGTTCAGGCTTTCATACCTCCGAGTTATATCCAAAGGCACGGGTTGTTATTCAATAGGTGTAGACAGTAGGGGAAACTAGACCCCCCAAATGACCCCCAACCCCCCCCCCAGTTGTTCCCAAGAAGTGGGGTATCCCCCAGTATCCCCCCAATTAAAGACCCCCACCCAGTAGACCCCCCAATTACCCCCCAAATTACACCAAATCTCCCAGTAGACCCCCCAATTCTCCAGTATACCCCCCAGTAGACCCCCAAATGACCCCCCCCCCAGACAAAATATGTCACTCCCCAATTCGTCCATAGGTTCAGGCTTTCATACCTCCGAGTTATATCCAAAGGCACGGGTTGTTAGTCAATAGGCGTAGACAGTAGGGGAAACTAGACCCCCCAAATGACCCCCAACCCCCCCCCCCCCAGTTGTTCCCAAGAAGTGGGGTATCCCCCAGTATCCCCCCAATTAAAGACCCCCACCCAGTAGACCCCCCAATTACCCCCCAAATTACACCAAATCTCCCAGTAGACCCCCCAATTCTCCAGTATACCCCCCCGTAGCCCCCCCCCAAGCCTCCCCCCCCCCCCCCCCAGACAAAATATGTCACTCCCCAATTCGTCCATAGGTTCAGGCTTTCATACCTCCGAGTTATATCCAAAGGCACGGGTTGTTATTCAATAGGTGTAGACAGTAGGGGAAACTAGACCCCCCAAATGACCCCCCAACCCCCCCAGTTGTTCCCAAGAAGTGGGGTATCCCCCAGTATCCCCCCAATTAAAGACCCCCACCCAGTAGACCCCCCAATTACCCCCAAATTACACCAAATCTCCCAGTAGACCCCCCAATTCTCCAGTATACCCCCCAGTAGACCCCCCAAATGACCCCCCCCCCAGACAAAATATGTCACTCCCCAATTCGTCCATAGGTTCAGGCTTTCATACCTCCGAGTTATATCCAAAGGCACGGGTTGTTATTCAATAGGTGTAGACAGTAGGGGAAACTAGACCCCCCAAATGACCCCCCAACCCCCCCCCCCAGTTGTTCCCAAGAAGTGGGGTATCCCCCAGTATCCCCCCAATTAAAGACCCCCCACCCAGTAGACCCCCCAATTACCCCCAAATTACGCCAAATCTCCCAGTAGACCCCCCAATTCTCCAGTATACCCCCCAGTAGACCCCCCAATGACCCCCCCCCCCCAGACAAAATATGTCACTCCCCAATTCGTCCATAGGTTCAGGCTTTCATACCTCCGAGTTATATCCAAAGGCACGGGTTGTTATTCAATAGGTGTAGACAGTAGGGGAAACTAGACCCCCCGAATGACCCCCAACCCCCCCAGTTGTTCCCAAGAAGCGGGGTCTCCCCCCGTCTCCCCCCACTTAAAGACCCCCCACCCAGTAGACCCCCCACTTACCCCCCAAATTACACCAAATCCCCCAGTAGACCCCCCAAGTCTCCAGTATACCCCCCAGTAGACCCCCCAAATGACCCCCCCCCCCCCCAGACAAAATATGTCACTCCCCAATTCGTCCATAGGTTCAGGCTTTCATACCTCCGAGTTATATCCAAAGGCACGGGTTGTTATTCAATAGGTGTAGACAGTAGGGGAAACTAGACCCCCCAAATGACCCCCCGGCCCCCCCCCCCCCCCCAGTTGTTCCCAAGAAGTGGGGTATCCCCCAGTATCCCCCCAATTAAAGACCCCCCCCCCAGTAGACCCCCCAATTACCCCCCAAATTACACCAAATCTCCCAGTAGACCCCCCAATTCTCCAGTATACCCCCCAGTAGACCCCCCAAATGACCCCCCCCCCCCCAGACAAAATATGTCACTCCCCAATTCGTCCATAGGTTCAGGCTTTCATACCTCCGAGTTATATCCAAAGGCACGGGTTGTTATTCAATAGGTGTAGACAGTAGGGAAACTAGACCCCCAAATGACCCCCAACCCCCCCCCCAGTTGTTCCCAAGAAGTGGGGTATCCCCCAGTATCCCCCAATTAAAGACCCCCACCCAGTAGACCCCCCAATTACCCCCCAAATTACACCAAATCTCCCAGTAGACCCCCCAATTCTCCAGTATACCCCCCAGTAGACCCCCCAAATGACCCCCCCCCCCAGACAAAATATGTCACTCCCCAATTCGTCCATAGGTTCAGGCTTTCATACCTCCGAGTTATATCCAAAGGCACGGGTTGTTATTCAATAGGTGTAGACAGTAGGGGAAACTAGACCCCCAAATGACCCCCAACCCCCCCCCCCCAGTTGTTCCCAAGAAGTGGGGTATCCCCCAGTATCCCCCCAATTAAAGACCCCCACCCAGTAGACCCCCCAATTACCCCCCAAATTACACCAAATCTCCCAGTAGACCCCCCAATTCTCCAGTATACCCCCCAGTAGACCCCCCAAATGACCCCCCCCCCAGACAAAATATGTCACTCCCCAATTCGTCCATAGGTTCAGGCTTTCATACCTCCGAGTTATATCCAAAGGCACGGGTTGTTATTCAATAGGTGTAGACAGTAGGGGAAACTAGACCCCCCAAATGACCGGCCCAACCCCCCCCCCAGTTGTTCCCAAGAAGTGGGGTATCCCCCAGTATCCCCCAATTAAAGACCCCCACCCAGTAGACCCCCCAATTACCCCCCAAATTACACCAAATCTCCCAGTAGACCCCCCAATTCTCCAGTACACCCCCCAGTAGACCCCCCAAATGACCCCCAGTAGACCCCCCCCAGACAAAATATGTCACTCCCCAATTCGTCCATAGGTTCAGGCTTTCATACCTCCGAGTTATATCCAAAGGCAGGGGTTGTTATTCAATAGGTGTAGACAGTAGGGGAAACTAGACCCCCCAAATGACCCCCAACCCCCCCCCCAGTTGTTCCCAAGAAGTGGGGTATCCCCCAGTATCCCCCCAATTAAAGACCCCCACCCAGTAGACCCCCCAATTACCCCCAAATTACACCAAATCTCCCAGTAGACCCCCAATTCTCCAGTATACCCCCCAGTAGACCCCCCAAATGACCCCCCCCCAGACAAAATATGTCACTCCCCAATTCGTCCATAGGTTCAGGCTTTCATACCTCCGAGTTATATCCAAAGGCACGGGTTGTTATTCAATAGGTGTAGACAGTAGGGGAAACTAGACCCCCAAATGACCCCCCAACCCCCCCCCAGTTGTTCCCAAGAAGTGGGGTATCCCCCAGTATCCCCCAATTAAAGACCCCCACCCAGTAGACCCCCCAATTACCCCCCAAATTAAACCAAATCTCCCAGTAGACCCCCCAATTCCCCAGTATACCCCCCAGTAGACCCCCCAAATGACCCCCCCCCCCAGACAAAATATGTCACTCCCCAATTCGTCCATAGGTTCAGGCTTTCATACCTCCGAGTTATATCCAAAGGCACGGGTTGTTATTCAATAGGTGTAGACAGTAGGGGAAACTAGACCCCCCAAATGACCCCCCACCCCCGACCCCCAGTTGTTCCCAAGAAGTGGGGTATCCCCCAGTATCCCCCCAATTAAAGACCCCCAGCCCAGTAGACCCCCCAATTACCCCCCAAATTACACCAAATCTCCCAGTAGACCCCCCAATTCTCCAGTATACCCCCCCGTAGAACCCCCCAAATGACCCCCCCCCCCCCCCCCCCCCCCCCCCCCCCAGACAAAATATGTCACTCCCCAATTCGTCCATAGGTTCAGGCTTTCATACCTCCGAGTTATATCCAAAGGCACGGGTTGTTATTCAATAGGTGTAGACAGTAGGGGAAACTAGACCCCCAAATGACCCCCACCCCCCCCCCCCCCCCCAGTTGTTCCCAAGAAGTGGGGTATCCCCCAGTATCCCCCCAATTAAAGACCCCCCACCCAGTAGACCCCCCAATTACCCCCCAAATTACACCAAATCTCCCAGTAGACCCCCCAATTCTCCAGTATACCCCCCAGTAGACCCCCCAAATGACCCCCCCCCCCCCAGACAAAATATGTCACTCCCCAATTCGTCCATAGGTTCAGGCTTTCATACCTCCGAGTTATATCCAAAGGCACGGGTTGTTATTCAATAGGTGTAGACAGTAGGGAAACTAGCCCCCCCAAATGACCCCCCACCCCCCCCCCCAGTTGTTCCCAAGAAGTGGGGTATCCCCCAGTATCCCCCCAATTAAAGACCCCCACCCAGTAGACCCCCAATTACCCCCCAAATTACACCAAATCTCCCAGTAGACCCCCCAATTCTCCAGTATACCCCCCAGTAGACCCCCCAAATGACCCCCCCCCAGACAAAATATGTCACTCCCCAATTCGTCCATAGGTTCAGGCTTTCATACCTCCGAGTTATATCCAAAGGCACGGGTTGTTATTCAATAGGTGTAGACAGTAGGGGAAACTAGACCCCCCAAATGACCCCCAACCCCCCCAGTTGTTCCCAAGAAGTGGGGTATCCCCCAGTATCCCCCCAATTAAAGACCCCCACCCAGTAGACCCCCCAATTACCCCCCAAATTACACCAAATCTCCCAGTAGACCCCCCAATTCTCCAGTATACCCCCCAGTAGACCCCCCAAATGACCCCCCCCAGACAAAATATGTCACTCCCCAATTCGTCCATAGGTTCAGGCTTTCATACCTCCGAGTTATATCCAAAGGCACGGGTTGTTATTCAATAGGTGTAGACAGTAGGGAAACTAGACCCCCCAAATGACCCCCAACCCCCCCCCCAGTTGTTCCCAAGAAGTGGGGTATCCCCCAGTATCCCCCCAATTAAAGACCCCCACCCAGTAGACCCCCCAATTACCCCCCAAATTACACCAAATCTCCCAGTAGACCCCCAATTCTCCAGTATACCCCCCAGTAGACCCCCCAAATGACCCCCCCCCCCCCCAGACAAAATATGTCACTCCCCAATTCGTCCATAGGTTCAGGCTTTCATACCTCCGAGTTATATCCAAAGGCACCGGTTGTTATTCAATAGGTGTAGACAGTAGGGGAAACTAGACCCCCCAAATGACCCCCCAACCCCCCCCCCAGTTGTTCCCAAGAAGTGGGGTATCCCCCAGTATCCCCCCAATTAAAGACCCCCCACCCAGTAGACCCCCCAATTACCCCCCAAATTACACCAAATCTCCCAGTAGACCCCCCAATTCTCCAGTATACCCCCCAGTAGACCCCCCCAAATGAAGCCCCCCCCCCCCCCCCCAGACAAAATCACATGTCACTCCCCCAATTCGTCCATAGGTTCAGGCTTTCATACCTCCGGAGTTACATAATCCAAAAGGCACGGGTTGTTATTCAATAGGAGTGTAGACAGTAGGGGGAAACTAGACCCCCCAAATGACCCCCCAACCCCCCCCCCCCCCCCCCCCAGTTGTTCCCAAGAAGTGGGGTATTCCCCCAGTATCCCCCCAATTAAAGACCCCCCACCCAGTAGACCCCCCAAGTTACCCCCCAAATTACACCAAATCTCCCCCAGTAGACCCCCAATTCTCCAGTATACCCCCCAGTAGATTCCCCCCAAATGACCCCCCCCCCCCCCCCCCCAGACAAAATATGTCTACTCCCCAATTCGGTCCATTCCTGTGGTTCAGGCTTTCATACCTCCGAGTTCATATCCAAAGGCACGGGTCTTGTTACATTCAATGAGGTGTAGAACCAGTAGGGGAAACTAGACCCCCCCAAATGACCCCACCTAACCCCCCCCCCCCCCCAGTTGTTCCCAAGGAAGTGGGGTATCCCCAGTATCCCCCCAATTAAAGACCCCCACCCAGTAGAACCCCCAGAATTACCACCCCAAATTACACCAAATCTCCCAGTAGACCCCCCAATTCTCCAGTATACCCCCCAGTAGACCCCCCAAATGACCCCCCCCAGACAAAATATGCTCCTCCCCAGCAATTCGTCCATAGGTTCAGGCTTTTCTTATACCTCCGAGTTATATCCAAAGGCACGGGTTGTTATTCAATAGGTGTAGACAGTAGGGGAAACTAGACCCCCCAAATGACCCCCCAACCCCCCCCCCCCCAGTTGTTCCCAAGAAGTGGGGTATCCCCCAGTATCCCCCAATTAAAGACCCCACCCACCCAGTAGACCCCCCAATTACCCCCCAAATTACACCAAAGTCTCCCAGTAGACCCCCCAATTCTCCAGTATACCCCCCAGTAGACCCCCCAAATGACCCCCCCCCCCCCCCCCCAGACAAAATATGTCACCAACCACCAATTCGTCCATAGGTTCAGGCTTTCATACCTCCGAGTTATATCCAAAGGCACGGGTTGTTATTCAATAGGTGTAGACAGTAGGAAACTAGACCCCCCAAATGACCCCCAACACACCACCCAGTTGTTCCCAAGAAGTGAGGGTATCCCCAGTATCCCCCCAATTAAACCCCCCGCATTTTACCCAGTAGTTTTGTTCACCCCCCAAATTACACCAAGTCTCCCAAAGTAGACCCCCCAATTCTCCAGTATACCCCCCAGTAGACCCCCCCAAATGACCCCCCCCCCCCCCCCCAGACAAAATATGTCACTCCCAATTCGTCCATAGGTTCAGGGCTTTCATACCTCAAGGTTATGTCAAAAGGCACGAGGTTGTTATTCAATGATTGTCAGAACCAGTAGGGAAACCAGACCCCCAAATGACATTTAACCCCCCCCAGTTGTTCCCAAGAGGTGGGGTATCCCCAAGTGTCCCCCCAATTAAAGACCCCCCACCCAGTAGACCCCCAATTACCCCCCAAGTTACACCAAATCTCCCAGTGAACCCCCCAAGTTCTCCAGTATACCCCCCAGTAGACCCCCCAAATGGGCCCCCCCCCCCCCCCAGACAAAATATCTCACTCCCCAATTCGTCCATGGGTTCCAGGCTTTCCCGTACCTCCGAGTTATATCTAAGAGCACGGGTTGTTATTCAATAGGTGTAGACAGTAGGGGAAACTAGACCCCCCAAATGACCCCACAACCCCCCCCCCCCCCAGTTGTTCCCAGGGGGGTGAGGTATCCCCCAGTATCCACCCAATTAAGGGCCCCCCACCCAGTGGGCCCACCAATTGCCCCCCAAATTACACCAAATCTCCCAGTAGACCCCCCAATTCTCCAGGTATACCCCCCAGTAGACCCCCCAAATGATACACCCCCCAGACAAAATATGTCACTCCCCAATTCGTCCATAGGTTCAGGCTTTCATGCCCCATCAGAGTTGTATCCAAAGTACAGGTTGTTATTCAATAGGTGTAGACAGTAGGGGAAACTAGACCCCCCAAATGACCCCCAACCCCCCCCCAGTTCGTTTAAGAAGTGGGAGTATCCCCCAGTATCCCCCCAATTCAAGACCCCCCACCCAGTAGACCCCCCAATTACCCCCAAATTACACCAAATCTCCCAGTAGACCCCAAATTCATCCAGTATACCCCCCAGTAGACCCCAAAATGACCCCCCCCCCCCAGACAAAATATGTATCACAATTCGTCCATAGGTTCAGGCTTTCATACCTCCGAGTTATATCCAAAGGCACGGGACAGTATTCAGTAGGTGTGAACAGTAGGAAACTAGACCCCCCAAATGACCCCCCAACCCCCCCCCCCCAGTTTGTTTAAGGAGATGGGTATCCACCCATCCTCCCCCAATTAAAGACCCACACAGTAGACCCCCAATTACCCCCCAAATTACACAAATCTCCAGTAGACCCCCCAATTCTCCAGTATACCCCACAGTGAGGCACCACAAATGACTACAGGACAAAATATGTCACTCCCAGGCTCGTCCATAGGTTCAGGCTTTTCATACCTCCGAGTTATATCAAAAGGCACGGGTTTGTTATTCAATGGGTGTGAACAGTGAGGAAACTAGACCCCCCAAACTGACCCCCAACCCCCACACCAGTTGTTCCAAGGAGGTGGGGAGTATCCCCAAGTATCCCCCCAATTAAAGACCCCCACCCAGTAGACCCCCCAATTACCCCCCAAATTACACCAAATCTCCCAGTAGACCCCCCAATTCTCAGAGTACACCCCCCAATGCGAGCCCCCAAGTGACCCCCAGTAGATTTTGAATAAATGTGTCACTCCCCAATTCGTCCATAGGTTCAAAGGCTTTCATACCTCCGAGTTCTGTCCAAAGCTAGAGGTTGTTATTCAATAGGTGTGAACAGTAGGGAAACTAGACCCCCAAACATTTCCCCCAGCCCCCCCCCAGTTGTTCCCAAGAAGTGAGGGTATCCCCCAGTATCCCCCCAATTAAAGACCCCCACCCAGTAGACCCCCAATTTACCCCCCAAATTACACCAAATCTCCCAGTAGACCCCCCAATTCTCCGGTATACCCCCCAGTAGACCCCCCAAATGACCCCCCCCCCCCCCAGGCAAAATGGGTCAGTCCCCAATTCAGTCCATGGTTTCAGGCTTTCATACCTCCGAGGTATATCCAAAGGCACGGGTTGATATTCCAATAAATGTAGACAGTAGGGAAACTAGACCCCCCAAATGACACCCAACCCCCCCACCAGTTGTTCCCAAGAAGTGCAGGGTGTCACCCAATGTCCCCCAGATTTAAAATTTACCCAGTAGACCCCCCAATTACCCCCCAAGTGCACCAAATCTCCCAGTAGACCCCCCAGTTCTCCAGTATACCCCCCAGTGGAGCCCCCAAATGACCCCCCCCCAGACAAAATGTGTCACTCCCCAATTCGTCCATGAGTTCAGGCTTTCTTCCCTCAGGGTTATATCCAAAGGCACGGGTTGTTATTCAATAGAATTAGACAGTAGGGAAGCCAGGCCCCCCAAATGACCCCCAACCCCCCCCCAGTTTGTTCCCAAGAAGTACAGGATGTCACAATATCCCCCCAATTAAAGACCCCCCACCCAGTAGACCCCCCAATTAACCACCAAGTGCAAATCTCCCAGTGAGACCCCCCAATTCTCCAGTATACCCCCCAGTGGAGCCCCCAAATGGGCCATTTCCCACCCCAGACAAAGTATGTCACTCCCCAATTCGTCCATAGAGTTCAGGCTTTCATACCTCCGAGTTATATCCAAAGGCACGGGTTGTTATTCAATAGGTGTAGACAGTAGGGGAAACTAGACCCCCGAAATGACCCCCAACCCCCCCCCAGTTGTTCCCAAGAAGTGGGGTATCCACAAATATCCCCCAATTGAGGCCACCTACCCAGTAGACCCCCCAATTACCCCCCAAATTACACCAAATCTCCCAGTAGACCCCCCAAGTGTCCAGTGTATGCCCCCAGTGGAGCCCCCAAATGCCCCCCCCCCCCAGCCAAAATATGTCACTCCCCAATTCGTCCATAGGTTCAGGCTTTCATACCTCTGAGTTTATATCCGAAGGAACTGGATTGTTATTCAATAGGTGTAGACAGTAGGGAAACTAGACCCCCCAAATGACCCCCAACCCCCCCCCCCCAGTTGTTCCCAAGAAGTGGGGGTATCCCTGAGTATCCCCCCAATTAAAGACCCCCACCCAGTAGACCCCTAGTTACCCCCCAAATTACACCAAAATCTCTGGTAAACCACAGACTCCTCCGAAGTATACCCCCCAGTAGATACCCCAAAGGACCCCGGCCCCCACAGACAAAATATGTCACTCCCCAATTCGTCCATAGGTTCAGGCTTTCATACCTCCGAGTTATATCCAAAGGCACGGGTTGTTGTTAAATAGGTGTAGAGCAGTAGGGAGACTAGACCCCCCAAATGACCCCCAACCCCCCCCCCCAGTTGTTCCCAAGAAGTGGGGTATCCCCCAATATCCCCCCAATTAAAGATACCCACCCCAGTAAGATTTCCCCAATTACCCCCCAAATTACACCAAATCTCCCAGTAGACCCCCCAATTCTCCAGTATACCCCCCAGTAGACCCCCCAAATGACCCCCCCCCCCCCCCCCAGACAAAATATGTCACTCAGCAATTCGTCCATAGGTTCAGGCTTTCATACCTCCGGGATATGTCAAAAGGCACGGGTTGTTATTCAATAGAGTGTAGACAGTGAGGAAACTAGACCCCAGATATTTAGCCCCCCCCAGTTGTTCCCAAGAAGTGGGTGCATCCCCAAATATCCCCCAAGTGCAGACCCCCACCACAGTAGACCCCCCAATTGCCCCCCAAATTACACCAAATCTCCCAGTAGACCCCCCAATTAAATATACCCCCCAGTAGACCCCCCAGATGACCCCCCCCCCCCCAGACAAAATATGTCACTCCCCAGTTCATCCATAAGGTTCAGGCTTTCATACATGGATTCATATCCAGAAGCACGGGTTGTTATTGTGGGTGGAGACATTAGGGAAACTAGACCCCCCAAATGACCCCCAACCCCCCCCCAGTTGTTCCCCAGAAGTAGGGTATCCCCCAGTATCCCCCCAATTAAAGACCCCCACCACCAGTAGACCCCCCAATTACCCCCCAAATTACACCAAATCTCCCCGTAGAACCCCCAATTCTCCAGTATACCCCCCAGTAGACCCCCCCACAAATGACCCCCCACCCCCCCCCAGACCAAATATGTCGCTCCCCAGATTCAAGTCCATAGGATTTCAGGCTTTCATACCTCAGAGTTATATCCAAAGGCACTGGTTTGTTATTCTAATGAGTTGTAGTTAGTAGGGAAACTGAACCCCCCAAATGACATTTAACTTTTACCCCCAGTTGTTCCCAAGAAGTGAGGTGTCCCACAATGTCACCACAATTAAAGACCCCCCCACCCAGTAGATACCCCAATTGCCCCCCAAATTACACCAAATCTCCCAGTAGAGCCCCCAATTCTCCAGTATTACCCCCCAGTAGAACCCCCAAATATGACCCCCCCCCCCCAGACAAAATATGTCACTCCCCAATTCGTCCATAGGTTCAGGCTTTCATACCTCAAGAGTTATATCCAAAGGCACAGGTTCTTGATGTTAATGAGTTAAAGACAGTAGGGAAACTAGAGCCCAGTTTTAAATGACCCCCAGCCCCCCCACCCCCAGTTGTTCCCAAGAAGCCAGGTAGCTCCCCCAGTATCCCCCAATTAAAGACCCCCACCAAGTGGGCCCCCCAATTACCCCCCAAATTACACCAAATCTCCCAGTAGACACACCAATTCTCCAGTATACCCCCCAGTAGAGCCCCCCAAATAAACCCCCCCCCCCCAGATGATGTCACTCCCCAGTTCGTCCATAGGTTCAGGCTTTCATACCTCAAAGTTATATCCAAAAGGCACGGGTTGTTATTCAATAAAATTAATAAAGACAGTAGGGAAACTAGACCCCCCCAGAGCGACCCCCAACCCCCCCCCCCAGTTGTTCCCAAGAAGTGGGGTATCCCCCAGTATCCCCCCAATTAAAGACCCCCACCCAGTAGACCCCCCAATTACCCCCCAAATTACACCATAGTCCCAGTAGACCTTTAAATTCTCCAGTGCTACACCCAAGTAGACCCCCCCAATGACCCCCCCCCCCCCCCCCCCCCAGACAAAATATGTCACTCCCCAATTCGTCCATAGGTTCAGGCTTTCATACCTCCAGAGTTATATCCAAAGGCACAGGTTGTTATTCAATAAGTGTAGACAGTGGGGAAACTAGACCCCCCAAATGACCCCCAACCCCCCCCCCCAGTTGTTCCCCGAAAGTAGGGTATCCCCAAGTATCCCCAAAATTAAAGACCCCCACCCAGTAGACCCCCCAAGTGCCCCCAAATTACACCAAATCTCCCAGTAGACCCACCAATTCTCAGGTATGCACCCCAGTAGAACCCCAAATGACCCCATTTTCCCCCACAGACAAAATATGCTCACTCCCCAGTTCATCCATAGGTTCAGGCTTTCATACCATCCGAGTTATATCCAAAGTACGGGTTGTGTTAAGCAGGTGTGAACAGTAGGGAAACTAGAACTGAGCTGACCCACAACCCCCCCCCAGTTGTTCCCAAGAAGTGGGGTATCCCACAATATCCCCAAATTCAAAGACCCCCCACCCAGTAGACCCCCCAATTACCCCCCAAATTACACCAAATCTCTGAGTAGACCCCCCAATTCTCCAGTATGCCCACAAGTAGACCCCCCAAATGACCCCCCCCCCCCAGACAAAGTAAGTCACTGGTTCGTCCATAGGTTCAGGCTTTCATGCCCTCCGAGTTATATCCAAAAGGCACAGGTTGTTATTCAATAGGTGTAGACAGTAGGGAAACTAGGCCCCCCAAGTGACCCCCAACTTCCCCCCAGTTGTTCCCAAGAAGTGGGGTATCCCCCAGTATCCCCCCAATTAAAATTTCCCACCCAGTAGACCCCCCAATTGCCCCCCAAATTTTCAAATCTCCCCAGTAGACCCCCCAATTCTCCAGTATACCCCCCATTAGACCCCCTAAATGACCCCACCCGGACAAAATATGTCACTCCCCAATTCGTCCATAGGTTCAGGCTTTCCCACTCCCTCCGGTTTATATCCAAAGGCACGGGTTTGTTATTCAGCGGTGTGGACGTTAGGGAAACTAGACCCCCCAAATGACCCCCCAGCCCCCCCCCAGTTGTTCCCAAGAAGTCGAGGTGCTCCCCAATGTCCCCCAATTAAAGACCCCCCACCCAGTGGGCCCCCCAATTACCCCCCAAAATTACACCAAAATCTCCCAGTGAGTCCCCCCAATTCTCCAGTATACCCCCCAGTAGACCCCCCAAATGACCCCCCCCCCAGACAAAATATGTCTAATATACAATTCGTCCATAGGTTCAGGCTTTCACTTACCTCCAGGTTACCTCCAAGGAGCACAGGTTGTTATTCAGTAAGGTGTAGACAGTAGGGGAAACTAGACCCCCCAAATGACAGGCATTTCTTCCCAGTTGTTCCCAAGAAGTGGGGTATCCCCCAGTATCCCCCAATTAAAGACCCCCCACCCAGTAGACCCCCCAATTGCCCCCCAAATTCACACCAAATCTCTGAGTAGACCCCCCAGGGCTCCAGTATACCCCCCAGTAGACCCCCCAAATGACCCCCCCCCCCCCAGGACAAAATATGTCATCTGATTCGTCCACAGGTTCAGACTTTCGCCTCCGAGTTATATCCAAAGAGCACGGGTTGTTATTCAATAGGTGTAGACAGTAGGGAAACTAGACCCACAGGCAGCCCCAACCCCCCCCCAGTTGTTCCCAAGAAGTGGGGTATCCCCCAGTATCCCCCCAATTAAAGACCCCCACCCAGTAGACCCCCCAATTACCCCCAAATTACACCAAATCTCCCAGTAGACCCCCCAATTCTCCAGTATACCCCCCAGTAGACCCCCCAAATGACCCCCCCCCCAGACAAAATATGTCACTCCCCAATTCGTCCATAGGTTCAGGCTTTCATACCTCCGAGTTATATCCAAAGGCACGGGTTGTTATTCAATAGGTGTAGACAGTAGGGAAACTAGACCCCCCAAATGACCCCCAACCCCCCCCCAGTTGTTCCCAAGAAGTGGGGTATCCCCCAGTATCCCCCCAATTAAAGACCCCCACCCAGTAGACCCCCCAATTACCCCCCAAATTACACCAAATCTCCCAGTAGACCCCCCAATTCTCCAGTATACCCCCCAGTAGACCCCCCAAATGACCCCCCCCCCCAGACAAAATATGTCACTCCCCAATTCGTCCATAGGTTCAGGCTTTCATACCTCCGAGTTATATCCAAAGGCACGGGTTGTTATTCAATAGGTGTAGACAGTAGGGAAACTAGACCCCCCAAATGACCCCCAACCCCCCCAGTTGTTCCCAAGAAGTGGGGTATCCCCCAGTATCCCCCCAATTAAAGACCCCCACCCAGTAGACCCCCCAATTACCCCCCAAATTACACCAAATCTCCCAGTAGACCCCCCAATTCTCCAGTATACCCCCCAGTAGACCCCCCAAATGACCCCCCCCCCAGACAAAATATGTCACTCCCCAATTCGTCCATAGGTTCATGCTTTCATACCTCCGAGTTATATCCAAAGGCACGGGTTGTTATTCAATAGGTGTAGACAGTAGGGAAACTAGACCCCCCAAATGACCCCCAACCCCCCCCCAGTTGTTCCCAAGAAGTGGGGTATCCCCCAGTATCCCCCAATTAAAGACCCCCACCCAGTAGACCCCCCAATTACCCCCCAAATTACACCAAATCTCCCAGTAGACCCCCCAATTCTCCAGTATACCCCCCAGTAGACCCCCCAAATGACCCCCCCCCAGACAAAATATGTCACTCCCCAATTCGTCCATAGGTTCAGGCTTTCATACCTCCGAGTTATATCCAAAGGCACGGGTTGTTATTCAATAGGTGTAGACAGTAGGGAAACTAGACCCCCCAAATGACCCCCAACCCCCCCCCAGTTGTTCCCAAGAAGTGGGGTATGCCCCAGTATCCCCCCAATTAAAGACCCCCACCCAGTAGACCCCCCAATTACCCCCCAAATTACACCAAATCTCCCAGTAGACCCCCCAATTCTCCAGTATACCCCCCAGTAGACCCCCCAAATGACCCCCCAGCCGCCCCAGACAAAATATGTCACTCCCCAATTCGTCCATAGGGTCAGGCTTTCATACCTCCCAGTTATATCCAAAGGCACGGGTTGTTATTCAATAGGTGTAGACAGGAGGGGAAACTAGAGCCCCCAAATGACCCCCAACCCCCCCCAGTTGTTCCCAAGAAGTGGGGTACCCCCCAGTCTCACCCCAATTAAAGACCCCCCACCCAGCAGACCCCCCAATTACCCCCCAAATTACCCCAAATCCCCCAGTAGACCCCCCAATTCTCCAGCATACCCCCCCGTAGCCCCCCCAAATGACCCCCCCCCCCCCAGACAAAATATGTCACTCCCCAATTCGTCCATAGGTTCAGGCTTTCATACCTCCGAGTTATATCCAAAGGCACGGGTTGTTATTCAATAGGTGTAGACAGTAGGGAAACTAGACCCCCCAAATGACCCCCAACCCCCCCCCAGTTGTTCCCAAGAAGTGGGGTATCCCCCAGTATCCCCCCAATTAAAGACCCCCACCCAGTAGACCCCCCAATTACCCCCAAATTACACCAAATCTCCCAGTAGACCCCCCAATTCTCCAGTATACCCCCCAGTAGACCCCCCAAATGACCCCCCCCCCCAGACAAAATATGTCACTCCCCAATTCGTCCATAGGTTCAGGCTTTCATACCTCCGAGTTATATCCAAAGGCACGGGTTGTTATTCAATAGGTGTAGACAGTAGGGGAAACTAGACCCCCCCAATGAACCCCAACCCCCCCCCAGTTGTTCCCAAGAAGTGGGGTATCCCCCAGTATCCCCCAATTAAAGACCCCCACCCAGTAGACCCCCCAATTCCCCCCCAAATTACACCAAATCTCCCAGTAGACCCCACAATTCTCCAGTATACCCCCCAGTAGACCCCCCAAATGACCCCCCCCCCCAGACAAAATATGTCACTCCCCAATTCGTCCATAGGTTCAGGCTTTCATACCTCCGAGTTATATCCAAAGGCACGGGTTGTTATTCAATAGGTGTAGACAGTAGGGAAACTAGACCCCCCAAATGACCCCCAACCCCCCCCCCAGTTGTTCCCAAGAAGTGGGGTATCCCCCAGTATCCCCCAATTAAAGACCCCCACCCAGTAGACCCCCCAATTACCCCCAAATTACACCAAATCCCCCAGTAGACCCCCCAATTCTCCAGTATACCCCCCAGTAGACCCCCCAAATGACCCCCCCCCCAGACAAAATATGTCACTCCCCAATTCGTCCATAGGTTCAGGCTTTCATACCTCCGAGTTATATCCAAAGGCACGGGTTGTTATTCAATAGGTGTAGACAGTAGGGAAACTAGACCCCCCAAATGACCCCCAACCCCCCCCCAGTTGTTCCCAAGAAGTGGGGTATCCCCCAGTATCCCCCAATTAAAGACCCCCACCCAGTAGACCCCCCAATTACCCCCAAATTACACCAAATCTCCCAGTAGACCCCCCAATTCTCCAGTATACCCCCCAGTAGACCCCCCAAATGACCCCCCCCCCCCAGACAAAATATGTCAATCCCCAATTCGTCCATAGGTTCAGGCTTTCATACCTCCGAGTTATATCCAAAGGCAC
Source organism: Meloidogyne incognita (assembly GCA_036172945.1). Classification (NCBI taxonomy): domain Eukaryota; kingdom Metazoa; phylum Nematoda; class Chromadorea; order Rhabditida; family Meloidogynidae; genus Meloidogyne; species Meloidogyne incognita. The sequence continues at coordinate 10,586,203 of JARQAC010000003.1, forward strand.
GGGTTGTTATTCAATAGGTGTAGACAGTAGGGAAACTAGACCCCCCAAATGACCCCCAACCCCCCCCCAGTTGTTCCCAAGAAGTGGGGTATCCCCCAGTATCCCCCAATTAAAGACCCCCACCCAGTAGACCCCCCAATTACCCCCCAAATTACACCAAATCTCCCAGTAGACCCCCCAATTCTCCAGTATACCCCCCAGTAGACCCCCCAAATGACCCCCCCCCCCAGACAAAATATGTCACTCCCCAATTCGTCCATAGGTTCAGGCTTTCATACCTCCGAGTTATATCCAAAGGCACGGGTTGTTATTCAATAGGTGTAGACAGTAGGGGAAACTAGACCCCCCAAATGACCCCCCAACCCCCCCCCAGTTGTTCCCAAGAAGTGGGGTATCCCCCAGTATCCCCCCAATTAAAGACCCCCACCCAGTAGACCCCCCAATTACCCCCAAATTACACCAAATCTCCCAGTAGACCCCCCAATTCTCCAGTATACCCCCCAGTAGACCCCCCAAATGACCCCCCCCCCCAGACAAAATATGTCACTCCCCAATTCGTCCATAGGTTCAGGCTTTCATACCTCCGAGTTATATCCAAAGGCACGGGTTGTTATTCAATAGGTGTAGACAGTAGGGAAACTAGACCCCCCAAATGACCCCCCAACCCCCCCCCAGTTGTTCCCAAGAAGTGGGGTATCCCCCAGTATCCCCCCAATTAAAGACCCCCACCCAGTAGACCCCCCAATTACCCCCCAAATTACACCCCATCTCCCAGTAGACCCCCCAATACTCCAGCATACCCCCCAGTAGACCCCCCAAATGACCCCCCCCCAGACAAAATATGTCACTCCCCAATTCGTCCATAGGTTCAGGCTTTCATACCTCCGAGTTATATCCAAAGGCACGGGTTGTTATTCAATAGGTGTAGACAGTAGGGAAACTAGACCCCCCAAATGACCCCCAACCCCCCCCCAGTTGTTCCCAAGAAGTGGGGTATCCCCCAGTATCCCCCCAATTAAAGACCCCCACCCAGTAGACCCCCCAATTACCCCCAAATTACACCAAATCTCCCAGTAGACCCCCCAATTCTCCAGTATACCCCCCAGTAGACCCCCCAAATGACCCCCCCCCCCAGACAAAATATGTCACTCCCCAATTCGTCCATAGGTTCAGGCTTTCATACCTCCGAGTTATATCCAAAGGCACGGGTTGTTATTCAATAGGTGTAGACAGTAGGGAAACTAGACCCCCCAAATGACCCCCAACCCCCCCCCAGTTGTTCCCAAGAAGTGGGGTATCCCCCAGTATCCCCCAATTAAAGACCCCCACCCAGTAGACCCCCAATTCCCCCCCAAATTACACCAAACCTCCCAGTAGACCCCCCAATTCTCCAGTATACCCCCCAGTAGACCCCCCAAATGACCCCCCCCCCAGACAAAATATGTCACTCCCCAATTCGTCCATAGGTTCAGGCTTTCATACCTCCGAGTTATATCCAAAGGCACGGGTTGTTATTCAATAGGTGTAGACAGTAGGGGAAACTAGACCCCCCAAATGACCCCCAACCCCCCCCCCAGTTGTTCCCAAGAAGTGGGGTATCCCCCAGTATCCCCCAATTAAAGACCCCCCCCCCAGTAGACCCCCCAATTACCCCCCAAATTACACCAAATCTCCCAGTAGACCCCCCAATTCTCCAGTATACCCCCCAGTAGACCCCCCAAATGACCCCCCCCCCAGACAAAATATGTCACTCCCCAATTCGTCCATAGGTTCAGGCTTTCATACCTCCGAGTTATATCCAAAGGCACGGGTTGTTATTCAATAGGTGTAGACAGTAGGGAAACTAGACCCCCCAAATGACCCCCCAACCCCCCCCCCAGTTGTTCCCAAGAAGTGGGGTATCCCCCAGTATCCCCCCAATTAAAGACCCCCACCCAGTAGACCCCCCAATTACCCCCCAAATTACACCAAATCTCCCAGTAGACCCCCCAATTCTCCAGTATACCCCCCAGTAGACCCCCAAATGACCCCCCCCCCCCCAGACAAAATATGTCACTCCCCAATTCGTCCATAGGTTCAGGCTTTCATACCTCCGAGTTATATCCAAAGGCACGGGTTGTTATTCAATAGGTGTAGACAGTAGGGGAAACTAGACGCCCCAAATGACCCCCAACCCCCCCCCCAGTTGTTCCCAAGAAGTGGGGTATCCCCCAGTATCCCCCAATTAAAGACCCCCACCCAGTAGACCCCCAATTACCCCCAAATTACACCAAATCTCCCAGTAGACCCCCAATTCTCCAGTATACCCCCCAGTAGCCCCCCCAAATGACCCCCCCCCCCAGACAAAATATGTCACTCCCCAATTCGTCCATAGGTTCAGGCTTTCATACCTCCGAGTTATATCCAAAGGCACGGGTTGTTATTCAATAGGTGTAGACAGTAGGGGAAACTAGAGCCCCCCAAAGCCCCCCAACCGCCCCCCCAGTTGTTCCCAAGAAGTGGGGTATCCCCCAGTATCCCCCCAATTAAAGCCCCCCCACCCAGTAGACCCCCCAATTACCCCCCAAATTACACCAAACCTCCCAGTAGACCCCCCAATTCTCCAGTATACCCCCCAGTAGACCCCCCAAATGACCCCCCCCCCCAGACAAAATATGTCACTCCCCAATTCGTCCATAGGTTCAGGCTTTCATACCTCCGAGTTATATCCAAAGGCACGGGTTGTTATTCAATAGGTGTAGACAGTAGGGAAACTAGACCCCCCAAATGACCCCCAACCCCCCCCCAGTTGTTCCCAAGAAGTGGGGTATCCCCCATATCCCCCCAATTAAAGACCCCCACCCAGTCGACCCCCCAATTCCCCCCCAAATTACACCAAATCTCCCAGTAGACCCACCAATTCTCCAGTATCCCCCCCAGTAGCCCCCCCACCCGCCCCCCCCCCCCCCAGACAAAATATGTCACTCCCCAATTCGTCCATAGGTTCAGGCTTTCATACCTCCGAGTTATATCCAAAGGCACGGGTTGTTATTCAATAGGTGTAGACAGTAGGGAAACTAGACCCCCCAAATGACCCCCAACCCCCCCCCAGTTGTTCCCAAGAAGTGGGGTATCCCCCAGTATCCCCCCAATTAAAGACCCCCACCCAGTAGACCCCCCAATTACCCCCAAATTACACCAAATCTCCCAGTAGACCCCCCAATTCTCCAGTATACCCCCCAGTAGCCCCCCAAATTACCCCCCCCCAGACAAAATATGTCACTCCCCAATTCGTCCATAGGTTCAGGCTTTCATACCTCCGAGTTATATCCAAAGGCACGGGTTGTTATTCAATAGGTGTAGACAGTAGGGAAACTAGACCCCCCAAATGACCCCCAACCCCCCCCCAGTTGTTCCCAAGAAGTGGGGTATCCCCCAGTATCCCCCCAATTAAAGACCCCCCACCCAGTAGACCCCCCAATTACCCCCCAAATTACACCAAATCTCCCAGTAGACCCCCCAATTCTCCAGTATACCCCCCAGTAGACCCCCCAAATGACCCCCCCCCCCCCCAGACAAAATATGTCACTCCCCAATTCGTCCATAGGTTCAGGCTTTCATACCTCCGAGTTATATCCAAAGGCACGGGTTGTTATTCAATAGGGGTAGACAGTAGGGGAAACTAGACCCCAAATGACCCCCAACCCCCCCCCAGTTGTTCCCAAGAAGTGGGGTATCCCCCAGTATCCCCCAATTAAAGACCCCCCACCCAGTAGACCCCCAATTCCCCCCCAAATTACCCCAAATCTCCCAGTAGACCCCCCAATTCTCCAGTATCCCCCCCAGTAGACCCCCCAAATGACCCCCCCCCCCCAGACAAAATATGTCACTCCCCAATTCGTCCATAGGTTCAGGCTTTCATACCTCCGAGTTATATCCAAAGGCACGG